>VZTX01009598.1:14721-82823 GCA_013400915.1 Pardalotus punctatus
GCCTTTCCCCCGGGGGCACGGCCCCGCTCCGGGCGCTGCCGGATCCCGCGGCGGCATCCCGTGGTGCCGCTGCTGCCGGCGGCGCCGCGCCGCTCGCTTTTCCCGGGGGAGCAGCCGCCGTCGAGTCCCTCCCGTGTGGGTGTCAGTCCCCTGGCAACTGAGGCATCTGCACACCCCCGGCACAGGTATCTCCACAGCTTTCTGCAGGATGCCTCAGAAATCTCCTTTTGTTCTCTGTCTTTCACTTTTTGTTGTGAAAAGGTGTCTTTTATCAAATCCTCTTTCTAAAAAAACCCTCGTATCTGTCACATTCCTATTAAGATGCATTATTTTTTTTTCTAAATACATTTTGGGTTCTGCTCCAAAAGTGGATGCATTTCCAGGGCAAGAGACAGTCTTATGCATGAGTATCTTTACAACGTGTTCAGTTAAGACTTTTCTCCATTTTATGGTACTTCCAGTTCAACAGGAAAAAGTCAAGTCTTTCATTAAGTTGTAGCAGACTTTACAAGACTTAATGCTATTGAAAAGAGAATAAAAGCCAATCCAGGTACAGAGTTTCCATGCAACTGTAACTACCTCTTGGTAAGTTTTCAATGTAGGCTCCAATTTTTGACAGAATCTACATGAACATACCAAAAGACTAAACAAAAATACATACAGCGCAGTTATAACTGAGTAATATAATGATTTAATTCTGATTGTGTTTTCACCAAATGGTCATTCTTGAAGTGAATGTTGTGCTTACACAGAAAAAGGGACTATGTGTTTTTTAAGTTTTTAAGCCCTAAAACAGGTGCCAAGAGTAATGAAGAGGTGAGTACAGATACAAGAGGTAGACAAACCCTCACTACCCTTTAATCAGTGCTCACACCAAAGTGGCTGGTCCAGTTTTGTATTCCACTTGTCACTCAGTTGAGAGTTGAAAAAAAGGTGGTGTTTCTTTTTTCCCCATTTGTACCTAGTTCTCATCTGTGTGACGTAAGCCAACCTTCACTGTTACTTTTTAGATTAGTCAGTAAGCTTTGAGAATGTACAAAAAATGCTAACTCAGAAAAGCCTGCAAAGATGTAGTCATTGAAAGACTTGTTTTTTCTCGTATTTATTTATTTGATATTTATTTCTTAGTTTATTTATTTGTTTAAATATACATAGATTTTCCCGTGTTTTTGAAGATACTAGTGGAAATTTAGTAACCATCTTTCCTATCCCAGCTATGCTTCCTAACATCGTGCCCTCTTAGTCTACCTGTCTGCAAAGCAGCACTTACTTCCTGCTTGTGATTTACAGGGAGCCACATGGTAGTGGTATTGATTCAGCTCCAAGGGACTGTGAGATGCTGGGAGCTACACCTGCAGAAATGGATGTGCACTGTGTTGTGCACATCCACACTACAGTGCTTTAAGAAGTAAGGACATTTGACCAGAGGTTTGGATCAGCAGAAGCCTGCTTGTTTTGGTTCACAGGTCACAATTTTTGTTGCTGTAGTTTGATTTTTCTGTATGAACATAAACATACCAGTGGCTGCACAGCTTCTGTTACTGCACATCTTATTTTCAGAGATATGTAACCAAACTGTTGTACTCTGGGAGGATATGTGGTATACCAACTCTCATAATAGGCATAGTTCTGTCAGCATTTCCATTATAAACAGTTTTTCTGCAGTCTGTAATTTGATCATACCAAGAGATTCTGTGCAAAGATTTGGCACACAAAGGATTATATTAGTCTCTTCAGAAACACATTCATAGAATCACAACTAAGTCTAGCTGAAAATAATTCATTCAAATCTTGCGAGCAAATGTGCAAAATGCATCTTCCTTAGACACTGTTTCATACTTTTATCTCATAAAACCATGCTTCTTTTGGAAGCACTGTGTCCTGGTGTTTGCTGGCCACTGTATGTACATGTGGTAATTTACTGGGACAACAGAGGAAGTTAAGAATGGGAGAGGCACCTTAGATTTGAATTGTTCCACTTCTCCTTGCACTGCTTCAAAGTTGCTTTGTTATTTTAAAGTATTATTTGTAGTATAGAATTACATTCAGCAGGTCTCTTATAGGGATTCTCTGACTTGCAGTGCAAGCTCTTTCATCTTATAAATCTCTCAATAGTGTGGTCTTGTGCCAAAATGTCAAGGTGATGTAAATATAACTAAAACCATGCCCAGAAATTTCCACTCCATACTTGAAAGTATTTTGCCCAGTTGCCAAGGAAGCCAGTATCTTCTGATGGGCCTGGCACACAGAAAGGAAGTGTGAGAATAAGTTTGGCTTTTGTTTACAGCTGCGCAGTCCCACTTAAATGAGTATGTTTCTAAGCTTCAGCTGCTTTTAAAAATGATTCTGGCTTCTCCTTAGTGATCTGGTAGTTCCAGCATACAAGATTTTTTGTTGTTGTTTAATTTTAGAATTTTCATAATTGAATTTTTTAATTTTTTTTTTTTAAGCTGAAGTTTTGATATCTGTCACTGGTATTTTAGGGCCCATTTTAGTCAAGTGCAAATCAAAAGAAAATACTCAATGTTACAATGGATTGCTGTTTCACTCCTAAATGCCCTACTCAGGACTGGCAAATCAGGCCCTAGTGAAGTGGCTCTATATAGGAACAGCTACACAAGAAACAATTCAGGCATCTGTCCAGTAGACCTGTGCTGCCATAAAACCTCTGCTTTAGTGAAACCCTCTGTAAGCCTCAAGCTCTCTCACATGACTATGAATTCAGGAATAGGACCTTCAAGTATATCAAGGTGCTTTTTTAAACTGTCAGCCACTGCTTTTTTCAGTCAGTGGCTAGTTTGGTGTTTGCATTTTAGAACAATAATGATTTTAGCAGACAAACACCACACAAGAAAAAAAGTGAAATACAGAAAAAGCTGAGGATATAAATGTCTGGTGAGCCTAGTTATGGCTGAGAAGCACACCCAGCTGAGGTCATGGCCCAGGCTGGGTAAGTACAGCATCAGCATGTTCCTTAATGAGCCCGTTCTGTTTTTAGTGTAAGCTAGGAAATTCCATGCAACATGTTGTGCTTCATGTGTTTGTAGGATACCGACTGCACAAGAAGCACAGTGATGTTGTTGCTCGGGAAAAGATCATCCTAATGTAATTCTGGTTCTGGAATGAGCAACAGACAAATTTGTATGGTATCAGTGATAAGATCTGAGAGCTTTAAGTGAGTTGCTCCTATACATAAACAAAGGGAACAATGGTCCATTTTAATTTCAGAGGTGTAGGCATGCCCCTAGAAATGTTCTTGCATTCATGTTGCCTCTGAAGAGATAATTTATTTTCAAATTCAGAATATAAGAAAAAGATCAAACTCTTGGACTCAGCCAATGGATAGTAAACTTAGAAATCACATCTATATTCATCACTACTCTGGCAACTAGAGATTGTTGAGAAGTTTGAATACCATATTGCTTCTACTAACACCTGCAGGTATGGAGAGCATGAGTTCATGTCCAGTTATTTTGGGCCATAAAGCTTTGCAGATGCATAGTGGCTGATTTCCACAGGAATTTACTTCTTTGTCAGCAGTGTATGTGTGGCAAGCGAGACGCCTATTCAATTCTAATACATATGGTCAAACTGTGTAGGGTAAGATTCGTCAAATAATATAGAGATTTTCTTTAACCAAAGTGCACAATTATTTTAGAGGACAGACATGCTTTGTAAATGCAAAATGGTCTTTGAAACAAAGGAATATGCTGTATGTAATAGGCAGTAGAGCAGAGCAATAAATAAAACTATGCAGACCTACTTAAAACAGCAGTAGGAAACGGCCTTAGGTCCATTGCAGCCATTCTGAAGTGTTAGATTTGGGCATTTTTAGCATTCCTCTTAGCCCTGTCCAGCACAGAGCTGGCCATAACCTGGTTGCAAGAACATCCTGCTCACAGCGTTATTACAGATAAACTTCATTAGACACAATAACTATGGCATGTCTTTTCTGTGACTCTGGGCAATGTTTACATTTTTGCTTAGAATATCTGTACAGCACTTTGTGTGAACTGCTGTGGGTATGTTTTTTTTTCCATTGCCCTTCTCTAACAGAGACTAGTTTAATAGTACTAAAAATAATGTGCATTTCAGCTATCAGCTTAAATCTGCCCTAATGGACTTTGCTATGCTGCATCTGCTTGCCTGGATTTAAGCACTAGATAAGAAACTTGTGTACTACCACAGCAACCTATAGGGAAGAGAGATTATTTATATTAGCAACGTGCTCCAAAAAGCAAGTGATCATTGTTAAATGTGCCCATGCACTGCCTAATGAGGTTTGTGCCTCTGAAACACTGAAGCTGTAACTGGCAGTTGTTACAGGTGCTGTATGCACCTGGCTCTCATACAATAATCAGCACCTTCAGATGCATATTTTTGTGTGTTGCTTTCCTTCTAAGATTCTGGAAGTGTGTATTACTTCCTGTCTTGTATCACCAGGGATGTATTTTAATAGCACATATTTTGGGGGTTTTAATAATATTTTTCTGCAGTGTTTTGAAGGAAAGGAGATCACTTTCATTCAGAAGACTGATGTAACAGATTACATTGCATACAAATATGGCCTTATTTTCTTATCCTTAAAGCATATGTCTATTTTTGTCACATTATTCCAAGACACTGTTCTCTTGATACACTCCAAACAGGCATCCATCAAGTAAAAATTTATGGAAAGCAGGTGATCAAGCAACATCACTTACAACAGTTTTAGGAAACTGAAATTTGTCTTCTCGGACATACTTATCACATAACTACACTTCTAAATACATGGAAAATAATTTCAAGAGACAGGACAGCTCTTGCAGGCCATCAGATAAATCAGGCGTGAGAACAGCAGCATAAGGAATCTCAAATCTAAACATAGCCTGCATACCATTTAAATAGCTTGTATTTACAGCTGTGCCATATGACTTAAACCTGACCTCTTTTGGTCTAAGCTCTCTGATCCTGAATGTCACATCATGTGGTTGTAATATGCAGAGTAATGAAGCAGGTGATAATTGGTGATCCTAGATGTTGTGGCACAGCAAGCACAGTTCATATCTGGTGTGTGCTCTGTCGTGCTCCGTTACAAACCTACTGGCAAATAAATTAGCGCATTTGAAGTCTTAGTTTTCTTTCCATCTATCTGCACTACTTTCCTGTACATCAGGCAGTATGTAACTTGAAAATGTAAAAAAAGTTGTAACATTGCTGGCTTTGTGCAACTCTTGAGATGAGACAAGTGGTCTCATATGTTTGTGATAACTGTACTTGGGAGTCAAGGAGACTTGCACCAGCTTGTGCCTGGCTGCAGCAGAACCAGGCTTGCATACCACAGTGCTTGTTTGCTGGCAAGCTCTCAGCTGATAAATTCACCCTGCCATGGCAGTTTATTGGTTTGGGTCTTCCAAACCTGTACCCAGGGCATCTCTGCACCGAGTGCTGTCTGATGGAGGGTAGAAACCCTTAGATTGCCACATGGTCTGTGTTGTCTTGACCTCATAATTAGAATGTTGGTGTTCCTAGCCAAAGTAACTGAATTTGGAGTGACAGCTGTCCTTCCTAGTCACTCCTGAAGGGGGGTTGGGGGGGGAAGAAAGACTGACTCACACACTTCTTTTACACTTAGTATCTCATGTTCTTCTAGTTTTCTTTCACTTCTGGTGCCATTCCTCGTGTGAGTAGCATTCTATCTTGCTCCAGCCTATCCCTTGTCTTGCTGAATCCGGTATGAAATCTGGTATTTTGCTTGTGCAGGTATAGTTTCCATCCTAGGCTTCTGGGTAATAGCACTTTTATTGAACTGTCCCCACTTCACAGTTATTAGTGTATTTCCCCCTGTCTTCAGAGCAGGTCTTGTGCAAAAAAAAAATGGCCAAGAGCACTTTACGTCCATCAAAGGCTTCAGCAGCAGTTGCCTGTGCATGATGACACTTGTGATAAGTCTGGCCTTTCCATTTGCAGCCAGGAAACAAACGAAGCCTAAGTTATTATCAGTGAGTCACTGCATGAGAGATGAGTTTCAAAGCATTCCTCTCCTCCACAGAATAGTAACGTCCTCGTAAGTGTATTTTCACGTACAGCTGTTACTGATTCAGTGCTTACAGAGTCAACAACTGCTGTAGTGCATTTAACACTGAGCCATGGAATTTGGCCACAAGAGAGGGAGGATGACTCTTTGAAAATCCATGTTTACTGAATATACCTTTCACTTCTGAGAATAGGGTGGACTTTGTTTTACATGAAAAAAACTGAAAATAGATAATTTACCACTTGAATTTAAAAAAAGGGAAAAAGCCAACAAAAAAAAAAACAAAAAAAAAAAATAATCCAAATCTGTAGGAGGTCAAAAAAGTATTTGGGAGTGGTAATGGAGGTGAAATCACCTCAGTCAAAAAAATAACTTGCATGTAACCCATGGCCTTGCAGACGTTGTTGAAAATTGCTAAAACTCAAGTACAGACATGTAAATCACTTGCTGAAAACCGCTAGAAATATTTTCAGCTTTCTGAAAAAGAATGAAAGATGCAAATGGACTGAAGTTAAATTTTTTTCAGGAATTTCCAGATACAGGCATGGTGTAAGCTTTTTTTATCAGTAAAAGTGCTGTCAGGCAATACTTTGTGTTTGTTGCACCTATTACACTACATGGATAATCATCCTGAAAAATGAAGAGAATAGCAAATAATTTGCCATTTCATTTTTTGGAGGGAAGGGAAAGTGTTTTCAGTATAAATTTTGGTCAAGATTGTACTATATAGGATACTATCTAGTAGAAATATTTGGAAGATTACTGAAAAAGTAAGTCCAAGCCAGTCACAACTAGTTGGTTTTGTTCCCTTTTTTTGAGTTCTCCCATTACATTACCTTCGGAAATGTTTCATCCCCAACCACTGTGTGCCAGAGCAGTACAAGCAAAGCTATAATTACTTGACTGATTAAACTTATCAAATAGGGTCAAATCTTTTATGGTTGCATCTCAAAAAATATACTAAAAAAAAAAAAAAAGAGAGATTTTCCTTTAATGTTTGAGTTTGTACTGTCTTAATAATACTTTTTAGCAGTAATGCTACAGAAGGCCAGATAAAAGGCCATAGTCATCCACATAACTTTATATAATGCTTTGATTGCTTAGAATCCTTTATATAATTTTACAAAGAAATTATATAAAGAATTTTATTGTTCTCATTGAAAAGAGTGTCTTTTGCCCCATCCTTCCCTGTGTTTCTAGACAGCCAGAGATTCAAGTGTGATTATTGTAGTCCTTCTTCACATGGTAATAAAGCCAAAGATTCCTACAATTTTACATAACAATATAGTGCTCTTTGAATAACAGAATGTGTCTTCTACACTGCATGGCTGAGCCTCCAACACATTTTTTTCTGCCAAAAGTGGCTCAAGATCAGTGTTTAAGACTGCTCTAGAGTGTGATTAATTGTGTTGGTGTACTTTTAATGCTGTTTTAAATAGATAAATTCTCTGATAAAGTATGAGATACATGTTACTAGCACTTTGCTCTGCTCTGAAAACCTTGTCAGTCTAGTATGAAAATAACCATGAATCATGGTAATTAGATCTCCATTTGAAACATTTGCCACAGTCTTTTAGGAAATAGAGTCTTCACAGTTTTCAATTAGCGAACCATTAAAATGTTTAAAGAGGCACTGTTATGACTTGAGAAGTTTCTTCAGATTTGCTGGCCCACAAACTGTATTTGATATAAAAAATGCATAAAGAGCTACAGAAATGGAAGGGCAGGTTACAGCTGTTGTGTACAAAACCATTGTGAGATTTGAAGTTATTGAAGGAAGTAATTCACCATCTTCCAGATTCTCTTATTTTTTGGATGCTATGCCACTAACAATTGATCAATACTGTAAGACTGTTGCCTTGTCTATTCCTCATAGTTCAAAACAGTTTTAGCAGGCTTCTGCATGACAGTGGTATCTAGCGAAATGCTAGTGCATTTGTGGCAAAATGTTATGCCTGGAGGACAAGGAAGCCAGACAATCATACCTGATCTGTGAATAAGCAGAATATTTCCCCGTTTTCTAATAATGACGTTAAGATCATGTTCTAATGCACTAAACGAAATCTGGATTTACTCTGTAAACAGTTGTCTTCAATAAAATTCCAGGTGTTCCACAAAGCACTTTCCACTTGCAGTAGAAATCCTCAGCTGATGTATAGATGGCGAACCTTAACTGTCCGATTTACTTCCTAATTCATTTGTAGATCTGGCAATGAAAATGTGTCTCCTTTCAGAGGCCTCTTTTACATTTGCTAAACAGTGTTAATTCCAGCCTGGAACATAGCTTCTGTCTTTTCACCGTGAACACACGAATTGCCATGAACACGACTTGAGAAGGCCCTTGAAGAAGGCTGGTGTCAGCAAGTGGGATGAGTGTCCTCTCTGGGTTTAGAGAACTGTGGAATGCAGCAGACACCACTTTAACATCTGTCACTTCATCCCAGGGCTAGATGATGAACTCTGTGCCTGGCAATGAGAATCCAACCCGTCTCAGAGACTTACAGGTAGCTGTCAGGCAAAGTCACTTCTGAGTTAAAATCTTTAGGGGCGCTGCAAGACTTGGGAGCACTGGAGGTTCTTTTGGGAGAACATTCCATGTTTATTATATTATGGCAAACTGAAGTGCCTAGTTAGAAACAGCTGGGCAGAAAAGGCCCCAGGGGCCTTGGTGGATGCTAAGCTGGACACGAGCCAGCAATGTGCCCTTATGTTAAAGGCAGCTAATGGTGTCCTGGGCTGCATTAGCAGTGTTGCCAGCAGTTCAAATGTGACCCTTCCCTCTATTCAGCACTGTTGAAATTCTGTCCTGTCTGGAGTTCTCTCCAGTTCTGGCCATCTCAGTACAAGAGAGACATGGCCAAACTGGAGGGAGTCCAATGAAGGATCGTGAAGATGATGAAGAGAGTGGAACATCTCTCATGTGAGAAAAGGCTGCAAGAGCTGGGACTGTTCGGCCTGGAGAAAAGAAGGCTTGAGAGGGAAGCCCGTTTATATTTATATTATAAATAAATAGAAGTACCTGAAGGGAGGGTGCTAAGTGGACAGAGCCAGGCTCTTTCCAGTGGTACCCAGTGACAGGATCAGTGGCAATGGGCACACACTGGAACACAGAAGATTCCCTCTGAACATCAGTAACCACTTTTTCACTGTGAGGGTGGCTGGGAGGCTGTGAAATCTCCATCCCTGCACAAATTAGAAAGCTGTCTGGACATGGCCCTCAGCAACTGGCTGTGGCAGGAGGGTCAGAACAGATGACTTCTGGAGGTGTCTTCCAGCCTCAACTATTCTGTGATTCTGTGGTATCTTCATATTTTTGACTGAAAGTTAAAAATGCCCTACTTCAGTGGTCTTTCAGAGATATCTCCACCCACAGTAAAAGAACGTAAGAATTTCTGATTCCTTTTAAAGCAAGAATTAAACACAATAGTCACATGTTATGTGTGCATGCCTGATTCATTTATATGTATGTATATATGAAATCTCTGCACCCTCATTCAAGAGAAGAAATTACAGTTTTTTGTAGATCCCCTGTTAGATGAATGATCTCTTAGTTGTTAGCCGGATATGGAGAGCTTGCTTCTTACTGGTGTCTTTGGGGCTTGATTGTCATGTAGTTGATGTTTCTAATGCTCATGGCTGCAGAATTTCATGGGAAGCAGATATGTTAAAGTGTAGAGCACTCGGATGCATTTTGTGACAGGATCTGCTCTTCATAATTCCCTACTTTTTTAGTAATCTCCATTTGAAAGCTTGTCTTTTGGTGTTTTCCGTTTTGGACATGGTTGTTATTGTAAGGAAGATTTAGCAAAATAGTTGTGCTCCATCTAATCACTCTTGGCAGATCATTCTGCACATGAACCTCCTTGACTGAGACTACAGTTTTGCAGCTGTTTGGCCAAAGTGAGTTGAGTTCATTTTAGGCCGTATGAGGGAGTTGACAGTAATTGGCATTATTGTTTATTGGAGCCAGCAGGGAGGCAGATGAATGAATGGAGATTGACTCTGAGTTGCTCTCAGCTCATCACTCTAGGTTCAGGCAAGTGATGAAACAGATGTAGATGTCTGTGCTGTCTCCCTTGCATCTGTTTGGGAAATAGAATCCTTAATTCTCCCAAGCCATGTATCCTCAAGCTGACCTGCAGTTCATTATCAGTATTTATTTCTGTTGTCTGCTCCTAGCAAATCCTGTCTTCTCTCCTTCCCCTGAGTGCCAGATCCCTGGTGCACAGCCAAGTGTATTCCCTGCCTAGACATGTAAACACTTGTGGCAAACAATCATAATAATTTATAAGCTGTAGGTAGGAGCTGGAACCAGCAGACCAGATACCTGGTGACTCATCTCTTCGTGTTTCACAATCTTCTGAGATACTTATTATCCCAGGAGAATCACACTTGTGTGCCCAAGTGTCAGGTGATAGTCAATTTCTGTATGATTACGGTAAAACAACAGTGAGAATCTGTAGCAGAACTGGAGTAAGGCTGTTGTTTTGATATTTTGCCTCTACTCTACAATAAATAATTTTCCATTATAGAGCCCAACAGTTTGGTATCACCCTTAACAGTTCAGTCCAGAAAATTTACTCAATACAGACTGCAAGAAAATTAGGAACTTTTAGTACTGTTCTGGCTTTTAGCTATATCTTAGTTTACTCCCATAGCTGTGAACCAATTTGAATATGGTTTTCCATAGTGCAAACTACTTTTTGACTGTAAATTTTTAAGTTCTTAAGGGAAGTAAACTCTGCCTTGAGTTCTAGAGTACACAGACATACACAAAGGCAAACTGCAAACCTATCCTGGTACCTGGATTTTAAAAGTGTAGGAAATACAGCAATAATATTTTTTTTAAAGAAAACTGGATTTACTAGATCTTATCTTCCCTTATAGGAAGACCTTAGAGACATGATAATACTCTGGGCACAAACAATGATAAAATCCATCAGTGTACAGAAAAAAGTCTCTTTTCTAGTCTGTGTCAATATACTGGTCTGCTTAATGTCTGCATCTGCAGCTTAATATTGAGCTTCACAGTACTTACTGTCAGTTATTAACATCCTCATAGGCAGCCTTAAAAACTTACATGTAGCTTACATGAATGCTTCATTTTAAGATGTTGTTTATAGCATTTCAAGTAGGGTGACCTTTAACATTTTAAATATGCACCCACATAGCTAGGCAGTGCTAATCTAAGATGTGCTTTATAGAAACTTAGTTGAAGCTCACTAATAAGCAGGAAGACTTCAAATGAATCTTTTCTAGTTCCTATACAGTCATTGCTTTGCATTTTAATTCCTACAAGACCTTTTGCAGAGGGATTGCTTTCCTGGCCAAGGATATTCTTGTGTGCTTGAGTGGAAACATGAGAGGCTTTATACCAATACCAGATTGTTCTCTAAATATAGCCACTTCTAGTGGTTATTTTAAACTAAGTGTCAAACTGGAGAGTTATTAGGGCAGTAACTGTAGTTTGTTTGAAAAAGAAAAGAGAACTTTGCACAGTGAAGTTGTCTTATATGGAAATAAGATGAGTGGTATGTGTAGTTTGGACTACCACATCTAGGTAAAAACCAGAGTGCTGTAATCAGTATTTGTTTTTATATAAATTTGGAGTAGATTTCACAGCTGATGCGTGTAAAAGCCAAAAATAAGGTTACATGATCAATCATCCCTTACTAACATAGGAATGAGAATCTTTTCCTGTGCTGGGTCAGCTACATATTTTTCTGTTAGTTAAAATGTTCTCTTTACATGGTTCCTTAGATTTTGTGCTGGTGTTTTAAAATTTTTATTTTTAAAGAGACCATTTTGTGTTTTCTGTTAATTATGCATCTAGAAGGGAGTTTCATTGCTATGCCTATGGTTGACCTGCAGGTTAGTCCACTCTGAGACTTTGAAGCCCAGAGCAGTAAGAAGTCTCAACAGAAGTGCACAGTCTGAAAATACTTACACAATTCTGTGAAAAGATAAAAAAGCTACTTTATCTTTGAAACTTGCTGGGAACTGGAATTATTGCCTGCTGGACATCTGCGCTAGCTGAATCATCCTCATGAGACCTTTTCTAATTCAGTGGTTGTACCACACAATTTTGTATGGAGTGTGTGTGACCCGTTTTGTACTGCAGGGAAGGGCAGCAGACAGAATGTGTTACTCCAGTCTGGCAGAAGAAGGCAGCCTGTAAGGTCTTTTGGGGAGAGATGTTTGCAGGCTGTACCTGCCCAGGGGGTTCTGTGCATTTCACTCACACGTTGCTGAGGAGGCTGTGTGGTGTGCACAGGGAATCTGCTGCAGGATTTCCATTAGTGCTCCTGTGGTCACTGTTGTCCTCTGAGCTACCTGAAGGTGACAAGGGACCCTGCAAAGGCATGGATGAGAGTTTAGAGTGGTAGATTGTCAGAAGCCATGAAGGCATTAGATAGTTAGACCACAGTAAGTCTGTTGAAAAAGATGCTGAAAGAGTCCAAGTCAAAGAGGAATTGATAAGCAGCATGGAATTTTTAAATTTAACCAGGAGTCATGGCTCTGCTTTTCAATTACTTTAGCTCTTCCAACTTTTTATAGTGGTAAATTACCAAACAATAAATTGAATTTTTTACAGAAAGCTGAGAGAATTATAAAAATTACGAAATATCAAGCCCTCTATCAGGCCTCTATCAACCACTTCTGCTGCCCATCATCTCTAGCTGGGAACAAGAGTCTTATGTCAGCAACATGTCTGCAAGCATGCACAGCTCTCTTGGTTTGAAGACAGGTGTCTGCTAAGGAAGGTGGGAACCTCCCTTAGAAACCACAAATGTGAACCCCCTTCCCTCCGAATTTTTATAACTTTGGAATCAAGGGCTTTCAGGCAAAGATACAGGGAAAGGAATAACAGTTTTTTACTAGTATCTATAGCAAGGCAAACAATCAATAACAACAGTAGCAATAACAAACAAACAAACAAAAACCAGAAGATGCGGTGACAGAAGTCTCTGGGCTGCCAAGCGCTTTTCCCGTTGGGTGCAGTTCCGGTCCCAGCCGGCAGGGGCGCTGTCGGGCTCCCGGCCGGGCAGGGCGGGTGCGATGACTCCGTGCAGCTGCAGGGGGCGCTGTGGGCGGTCGGGTCTGTGGGTGCGGGCAGTGCTGAAGTGCCCAGAGTCAGGCGGGCGGGGCGGGCAGGGCAATGGCGGGCGTGCAGCAGACGNAAAGAGAAGAAAGCAGTGCAGATCTGAAACTTTCCTGCAGCTGTAGCTGAAGGGAGCCCACACCGCAGTTCCCCACTGCTGCCTGTCTGGTTGCCGGTGGTCAAGCAAGTTACCGGGATGACCAAATCTCTCCTCCCCTCTCCACACCCAAGCCAGCTCTTTTGTCTCTTACCAAGAGTTAATAGTCCTTAAGTATTCTGCCATTTGTAACCTAGCAATGGGAATAGGGAAAAATTCCACCCCTCCCCAACCTTCAACAACAACCAAAGAGCCATAAGCTGTGAGGGAGGAAGGACCAGCACTGTGGCAACTGCAGTGAGCATCAGAAATGAGCATGAGATGAGTTGTTCAGCTCCAAACTTTTATTCTTCATTAAATTATTGCCTGGTCAGATTAAAATCAAAGTGATTACCTAGGTAATACTCCAAATAATTGATTTTGCTGTTTTCTCTGGTTATGATGTATTTTTAATTTTCAACTAACATTAATTAAATCTATTTCTTTTAAAATACCAACTGTAATGAACTACTCTATACGTATTGCTTTATTCTCCTATCTCACCAACTTATTGCACAATTGCATTAATATTTAATAATAATGTGGAGATAAGCCCAACACAGAGATCACCAAAAACTCCTGAAGCCCTCTGAACCATTTCCATAAAGATTTATAAGAATGGACTGTGCATTGTAACTGATTTTCACTGAAGGTGAGAAACTCATCTTCAGGCCAGGGAACACTTACCTGTGAAAATGTAACTCCACAAAGCCTGGGTGCATGGGCACCTCCAGGACCCTAGCCGCCCCAGCTGAATCAATATTAGAGGCAGGACTGGTGACATCGTTTTCTTTCTTCCTTTCTTTCTCCCTCTTTAGTTAACATCTCTCTCCCTCTCCCCTTTCACCCTACCCCCTTTATTGAAAACCCACTGTTGTGTGTTTATATAGGTCAGAGACAAACATGCCAATTTCCTGTCCAAGGGTGTAATTTACTAACAAAACTCAGTAAGCTTTTGCAGATCCTCTGACTTTCTGTCATTTCTTTTGACCAGGAGCATCTATGAATCTTTTGTGCTCCCTTCCCCTGTAGGATGGGATGCCACACTTATGGAGGGAGTTACAATGAAGTAACTACAGATTTATTCTCTCATCAGAGATCGAGCTATCCAGTTTGATCTATTTTCTGTAAACTCTGTGGGTTTAATTTTCTCCTGACTGGGCTTCATGTGGCGTGGAGATGTGGCGGAGGAAAGCAGGTTTAAAATTTGTTGGTGCCTCCCCTGCTGAAGTTGGTCTATATTCTCCTGAAGCAGCTTGGTTCATAGGTCTGAGAACAGCTGGGAAGCAGAGACATTTTCCTCCACAGAAGATTGCAAGGACAACCATGGGCATTTCTTGAGGCCAGTTTCCCAACTGCTAATACTCCTGCACTTTGCCTCAAGAGTTGGAAGTATAACAAAGAACCAATTATTTATTTGCAAAATATAATAGGTCTTTGATTTCTCTTTTAAAGCAGATTTTTTAAAAGCCAACATGGGAAGAAAGGAACCCAAACAGAAAAAAAACCCACCTTCTGTGGAGAATAAAATAAAATACAGCAGTTTTAAAGACAAGGAGATAACCATGTATATGATTATCTGTCTTTTGTTGCTTTCTTTGTAATACATGTCTCATCCCTTGCTTACTAAAGCACTGTGTGCTTTTTTCCTTCTTAAAAATGTGCAGAAAATTTAACCTATTTACATGATGTATTTTATTGATTCCCGCCACTATTTTTTTAAATGAAAACATAAAATACATATAGCAAAGTTCTTTGCAGCATTCTTGTGTTGTTACGTTTTCCTAAATTCAGAATGTGAAGACTTTTTTTGGCTTAGATGATTGTTGTATACTAGGTCAGCTTGTATCATCTTCTTGGTTGCGTTAGAGACCAGGCTTTTGAAGAGTGGTATGTGAGCCCTTGTGCTTTCTTTCCTTCCTCAGAGCACTGCAGTTATGGAATACAGGTTCAGTACTTTGGGTTATTTCAGTATCATGCACTGAAAAGTTGTCTATTTGGTTTTTTCCAGGTTCCCAATGGTTATAAATATTCCCCTTATTTTCTGAGATAAAACTTAGCAAGCATCCACTCTTGTGGCCTAGTTTACTCTCAGCTTCTGAGCTGTGGAGGAGCAACAGCTCTGGGAGTTTCCCCTCTGTGTGCCCTGGAAATGAGTCTTTCTCCTGCTTCCCATCTGAGGGAGAGGCTGGGTACCAAGCCAGAAAGTTGCACTGATACCACGTTTCGTGTCTCTTGTGTGTGTATGTTGTGAAGCAGCTTCATGCTATTTGAGTCTGGAGCAGAGGCTGGAAAAGACATTCCTACCTACACCATCACTTTTAAGAGTTGAGCAGCCTATGTATGAAGTTTGAACCCAAAATAACAGTTTTGCAGCTTGTCTAATCGCTCATCAGCATTTAATAAGGAATTAATTGTCTCTGTATTCCCAGAGATGTCCACTGATACTTGGACGAGCACAACTGCGGATTTCTTCAGTAAACAATGAGCTTTCTCTGCAAGCGGCAGAAGTTTCTGACTCTGCAGGGTAACAGGCGAAACTGGCGGGATCAGCCGCAGGGACAGACTTGAAAATCTGTTTCTTGAATTGCTTCACTAGAAACAAAGCAGTGAGTCACTGCCGGTGACCAGCCAGGCATGCCAGTGCTCCTGTTGGCACTGTGAGCAGCTATGGGAGCACTCACATGTGCCTGGCGTGAGCTCCTGGCTCCCATTTCCCCTCAAGGGACGCATGTTTGCAGAAAATACTTTTCCAGCAGAGAATTCACTCTTCCTGGGGAAGCTGTAAACACAGAGAAAATGTGTTGGGATGAGCACTGAATGTGTTTGTTGATGCTGTGTGAACTTTGCTAACACCTTCAAGCAATCCAGCATTTGCCTTGTCTCAACTTCTGAGCTATACTTTATGGCAAATATGACACTAAAAGGCATTCCCAGAAAAAATGGACTAAGGACTGTTTTTAGAAAGACCACACAAAGCTTGGCAGACAGAGCAAAGTTATTTCTGCAGGGTTTATTTTCTGCTTAGTTTGTTTTTATTCAGAATAAATGCGAGGCACATACAGCTTAGCTGGGCTCATGTGTTGATACAGTTGATATCACAACCAGCACAAGCAGACCTCTGCACTGAAAAACGGCAGCAGGAACTGGGAGGGAACAAGAGGAAGGCCGTGTCACCGTGTGCTTATTCTACCCTTTGTTCATTCCTGAGCATCCATCTGTGACCTCCTCAGATTGATAGATTTTTTCAATGACTCATTTATATCTCAAATTTTACTTCAGTCTTGATAAACATGTCTTAAAGCTCAAATAGGCTATGGTGAATTCCTTTGTGAGCAATTGCCCAACAATAATATTGGATATCTACAGGAATAATGTTGCAGAAAGTGCTAAAATTCACCAACATTCTCATGAGCTTTTCACTTAAAAAGTAATCTAGGAAAAAAATGGAAATATTTGATGTTTGTGTTACAAATAAAGTCTTAGCATCTGTGATGACAAGTGTCCAGGGTAGCTGGGGAGCATTTGAAGGGGATGCCTGAAGGAATTAATTTATTGACTGTTGCCTAGTGAGGAGAAGCACAAAGGCCACCATGACGAGACAGACGTGTGAAGACTGGACTGGGACAGACAAATGGCAGAGCCCTGTGCCTATTCCGGGTGACATCCGAAGGCCTGAGGTGAATTCAGATGTGTTAGATGGTTCACTGACTTGGACAAAGAAGAATTTGACTAGCTATTTTAATTAAAACAAAACTCAGGGAAGCTAAAATGTATCAAAACTCAGCTGCTTATGATCAGCAGATAGATAACCTGTAGAAAGACAAATACAGCTTCCTAAATCTCCTAAATCACTAAACATTCATAATGTCGATTGGCATCTATCTCTTTCTGTTCCATATATTGGAGTATGTGCAAGGAGTTGTCTTTTGCATTTGATACTAAGTGATCCTCGCTAATTTTGGATATTTGAATTATCTTGCTTGGAGCCGAAGCTCCACAACAGAATCTCCTTCCAGTGGTACTAGGGACCACAACTGCTGAGGGACCAGGGAGGGAATCCTAGGGCATCAGCCCCTCCCCACAGAGGCCCAGAGCATCCTGTAAAATACTTCACGAATTTTGTGAATATTGAGACCATCAGTAAATTTTCACCACTGTGTGTGTGATATATTCTAGACTTTACAGTTATGTGTGTTGGGGATATTTTGATAAACCCTTCTCCAGTTTCGTAGATTTTGGCTCAGTCTGATTGCACACCTCACACACACCCTCATTGCTACCAGCCCCTGCCAGGCAGCAATGATGTACAGGACTGCAAGCCTAGAAGCATCACTAATAAAGTGAAGCCAACCATTGAAATGGTTGATTGATGGATGTAATTGTGCAGAACTCGAGGAAATAGTAGCTGTGGTCCTGGTGGTTTTGATGTTCAACATCAAGAGATGTGCTTCTTGACTGAAAGTTTTGCGGTTGTGTATGTTGAATCTTCACCACTGCATGTTCCTGGTCCAGGATGAAGCTTGCTGGGGCAGAAGATGAGTCACTGCAGCTGCTGCCTCGCTTAGGGCCAGTTAGCCAAGAGTTGCCATTGAGTGAGCAAAGCAGGAGCTAAGGAGCTGCTCAATAGCATCCTGTGATAAAATCAATAAACTTGTTACAAGACAGTGATCTGCAGCAGTTTCTGGAAACTGATGGTGTGGCTAGGTCAGTTCCCTCAGGTGAACCTTGAACAGGTTACTGCCAGCAGTCACCGTAATCTGATTAGCTCACCTGTAAGCTCTTTCTGTAGCCTGCTGTTTCAGGTCATATATAGAAATATATGCCTCACCTGTTTGCATTTTATGATGTCAGATCATTGATCAGCCCGCCATGAGCCTTCCAGTTTTCCCAATGATTCTGGTACAAAAAAAGGATATGAAACCACTGAGCTTATGTAAAGCAGGAGACTGAACTCATGGGAGTTCAACTTCTGATGCCAGTGAAACCAAATAAATATTTCAAGCATTTTTTTCCATCTGTGTAGGACCTGGGGCCCAGCGGAGTATCAGAATAAATGTAATTTCTACAACCCAAGCACACTTACAGTTTGTCTTGGAGAGATTAAGGCTTGTGGACAAAGGTTACATTTGAGTTGATCTGATGTAGCTGGGAGAAACAAGTGTTTAGGAAGATGAGCTGATTTTTGGGGTAATGCAGTAGGCCAGGTGATTTGGCGGGTGCTGAGTGTGCAGAGCCAGGCAGTAGAAGAGTTCAGCTTTTATAATCTTTCTCTTAGTGCATCCCCATGGTTATCAGATGCAACCAGTTGAGGGTTTTTTTATTTCCCCAAGGGAAAACCTGGTCCAGAGCTCCCCATGCATGCTGTGAGCCTACTCTCTCATGCACCAAAACCAAGTCATGATGGGAAGACTTTTGTTCCCAGCTCATGCAAACTCCAAAGCTTGCTTGCCCTCTCCCTGCCATGGCCACTGCTTCCTGTGACCGGAGTCTTCCTGCTTCCCTGACTAAATCCGGGTTTTCTTCTGAGCTTGGCTTAGATGGTGAGTACCATGAGCTTTTAGTTTAATCCCTTTGGAGTACACCAAGTATGTTACTCAACCAGGAAGTCTTTACCTCTGAAGTACGAAAGCCTGATCTTCCAGATAATGGAAATCCAGACATGCAGCAACCAAAACAGGATTGATTACGCTGGAGTATCTCTTTTGTCTTTCTTAAATTCTTATTCCCCATGGCTGTTCTTGTGACTGATCCAATGAGAAGTGTGGCCCCATAAATGCTCCTTTTAAAACACAACAAGAAGTCCCTTGTTCATTGTCTGGCTCATCAAATTCCTTATGTTGGCTCCCTGTGGGTGCTGGCCAACAGTTTGATGTGGATTGCAGGTTTGATAGATTTTTCTTCAAAGATGTGCTGCCAAAACTGTGTGGACTACAGTGGGCATGTTTGTCTTGGCCAGGCTGAGATGTGCTCGGATAATACAGAGCAGAGCTGGCAATATTATGTTACAGGCACACTCACCACCTCATACCACGTGCACCTGTGCAAGCAAATAAAAGGAGTGATGACCAAACTAAATAGACAATATCATGCAAAGGAATACCATAGGAGTGAAATTTTGCATTTTTCTCCTGAAGAAAGGCAGCCTTGTGATGCACTCCACCAGAACAGGCAGCTGTGCTGGAACAGCTGTCACAGTGCATTCCCCTGTGTGCTTGACTCTGGTGGAAACACGATGCAGCAAAGAGATAGAGCTAGTGATGAGATAGATGAGAACTATGAACAAATAGATGCCTGATGATTTCTACTGTATCTGCTTTTTATCATTAATATTCCCTGTGCACTGTGGGCAATGGAAACTAATTTAGGATGCCAAAGAATAAAGAAAAAGCTTTTCTCAGTTATTTCCCATTCAGAAATTCACAGCTGAGAATCTTGTGTCTCCAAATATAAACCTATGTTCTGTTGAAGTATACCAGCTAACAGAAGTCATGGAGATGTCTTTTGGAAAGAGCTGTTTCAAGGAAAATCAGAGATACCAAACAAAAAATTGGTAGCCTTTGTGTAAGCAGATAAAAAGTTGTCAAAATTATGTAATGGACAGCATGAAAATGAAAACTGAGTGGTGTGAACAGCAGTTTACTGGTACTGATGGGTTGGTTGGAAAAACAGAAACAAAATCTGAAAGTGTATAAAAGTTTTTGAGGTCGTTGTGAAAGGAAAAACATCCCACATGCTTGTGCTTGGAACAAACAAGAGATCTGGTATAATTGGTGCATGATGTAAGGGACCTTGGGACTTGAAGGGGAACAAGGAGAGGAAGCATCCCCAGTACAGTGGAGCAGCTCCTCTAAATCAGAAGAAGAAAACAGCAGCTCAGGCTGGACCCTTGCCAGACCTTCACAGGTTAGCTGACGGATGGAGCCTGGAAGACTTTTCCAGAGTGGTAGTAGCTGCAAGCAGATGCTGCACTCCCAGAGTGTTTCAGAACTAATTGTATTAGTTTTGACAGGCTTGCTAACAGCTGTGTTTCTGAACTTCCCTGGGGGAGCAAAGGACCAGGCTGGAGGTGAACCTGGTAGTTAGTTCATAAAGCCATCCTTTGGGAAAGGAGCCTTGGAACGAGGGGAGCCTCTGCCTTGAGCCAGAGCTTGGAGTCAAGAGAGCTCTCCTTGGGTGATCTTGGCTTGAAAAGATCCGGCACCCGCTGGCCCCGGGACGCCATTTCCCTCCTCTCTGCCCGTCTTAGAGCCGTCTTAGAGAGACAGTAACAATTTTGGATGCAAAATCATGGTGAGGTGGGAGGTGATTGCTCCAGCTGGCTGGGACACACTGCTGCTGGTGAGAGACCTTGCTCGCACAAGAGGTCTTGGTGGCTCTTGATGCATGTCAGATTTGGTGACACTGTGACCAAGGCTGCCGGGAGGGGACCTGCCCTAAGGCAGGCAGACGAGGGCAGCGAGGGGAAGCCTGCAGGCAGCGGGGAGCTGGCAGCAGCGCCCTGCCAGAGCTGCCAGAGCAGGCAAGGAGACCTGGGGGAGCACTCAGTGCCCTCTGGCCTGATGCTGCCTTGCTTTTAAGGAGGCTGCCTGGACTGAAACTCGCTGCAAAGACCTCCAGCTCCAGTAACAACCCTTACTTGCTTGTGGGTTGAAAGATATTAAAACGTTTCAAACTTTTCTACTGAAAAGAAAATTAATGAGAAGTGGAGTGTTGAGTCTGAAGCTTTTCTATCCAGTGCCACAAGTCTTTTCCTACATTCACCAAAATCCCACATGAAGTAGCTGGTCTTTGCTCTCAACTCAAACTCTGAACCTTCCATCTAAACCTCATCTGTACCTGGGGACAGCCTCCATATGCAAACTTCATTTGCAAAGTTTTGTCCCTCCGGCTCTATTTTTAATATTTTTAACTAACTTTTTCTGGAGATGAAAGAAGAAGACTTAATAGGTCTTAAAAATGTACTGCTTTGGTACCTTTTTTTTTTAAGACCCAAAATTGAGATTCTGAGATTCCACAGAAGGCATCAGTAGATCAACCTTTGTCCTAAGAAACCCTCGTAATATTCTTTCCTGTTTCTATATGGAAAATACAGAGAAATCAAAACAGGACTCACAAATGTAAGACATTTCTTGCAGTTTTTCTGCAAGAGTGCCTAAACGAGTGCCTAATCAAATGTTAATTCCCAAACTTTTCCTGCTTCATATTTCCTAATTATTGTTTCTCTTGGAGCTTGCTGCATATATTCAGTTTTTCTTGTGAAGCTGTACTGTGGCTGAACTAAGTGAACAGCTGTGTCAGACATAAACCCCACAAAGAGCCAGAACATGTCTGTGGTTACCCTTCCAAATTTTTACAGAGGAAATATATAATTGAAAAGCTAACTGGTAATTTTATTTATCTCAGTGGTTGTTTGGGTTTTTTTTCCATTTTTCTCAATGCAATTTGTTTTAGTTTATTAGCCAGCATCTGTCTTTTTGTCTTGTTTGTATTATTTACAGAGAAAGCAATCAGTGTAGTTTCTGTGCTCTTTGTTGGAAAAAACACTGTTTCCAATCTCACCAGCCACTGTGGACCGATCTTTTGATGTCCATTTAGTAAGCACATTAAAATATTTTTCATGTATATTTTTGGAAAACTTGGGTGAATGAGTCACGGAGTTAATGTACCACCAACTGTAACTGAAAGAGGCTCTGTACAGAACTGCTTATTAGAGCAGCAAGATGACAGACATTGATACAGGAGGATTTTAAAGACCTCGTTTTGTCAGTCTTACTGCTGCAGTGCATAGTTGCATTGAGGAGGGATAGGTTTGAAACACAGTGTCCTAATTCCCCCTGGGCTCAATATTTTGCTTGGACATGGAAGAATGTAAAATGAGCACGTGCTTGGTCCTGTAGAGTTTGATTCAGCTGTCAAGCAGAAGACAGTCAACTTACATGGTAGGCAAAAAGTCATCATAGAAATGTGAGTAAAAAGTGCATTACTCATTAGCCTGAGTAGTGAGAGAGTGGTGAGGGAAATATATCTCAGTCCCCTGTCTCCTATCTCTTGTCCTGGCTGGATGTGTTTGCCTTCACTGGGCATCTGCTGGCTGTTAGCCTTCAAAGGTAGTTAGCAATCCCTGGCTTTTGTCATCTGTTCAGAAGCTTGTTTTCACTCAGGAGCTAGCAGGGCTCCTTGACAGAGCTTTAAACTACATGTACCATGGGAAGGGACAGTGTCAGGCTTGCCCTTTGCAAGCTGTGGGTTGGCATACCGAGCTTAGGGGGACAGGGTGCAGGTGGGGGCCCTCAGCCAGTGGACCTGAGATGTGCTGGCCACACTGGAGCACATTCGACATCTTATGGAGACAAGCCAGGGGCTCCTGAGGCAATAGAAGCCAAGGAACACCAGTGGAGTATCTCAGTGAAATTAAGGGGTTTTCCTCCAAGAATGCAACGTGGGCTGACAGCTCGGCTCAGGTGCCTTTACACTGGTGTATGCAGTGTGGGCAACAAACAAGAGGAGCTGGAAGCCACTGTGCTGCTGTGAAGTTATGAACTCGTTGCCATTACTGCAACTTGGTAGGACAAATCCCATGACTGGATTGCAGCTATGGATGGCTACAGGCTGTTCAAGGAAAGTAAGGGTGGCGGGGTTGTCCTCTCTATCAGGAGCTGGATTGAGTGTGAAGTGCTGTCTCTGAAGAATAGGTATGAGCAGGTTGAAAGCCTGTGGGTAAGTATGACACACCAAGACAACAAAGAGCCCCATGGCTGGCACATATGACGGGCTGCTCAACCAAGGCGAGCCTGTTGACAAAGCCTTCTTGCTCCAGCTGCAGGAGGCATTGTGCTCACAGGCTCTTGTCCTGCTGAGGGCCTTCAACCACACCCGAAAAGGCCAGGCAAGTAACATGGCAAGCTGTGGGCAGTCCAGGGAACTCCTCTAGTGCATGGAGGTAACTTCATAAGCCAGGTTATAGACAGCTCTACCACAGGGGATGTGATACCGGGTGTGTTGGTCGCCAACACAAGTTAATTGGGGCCATCAGGGTTGGAGGCAGCCTGGGGAGCACTGATCATGCACTGGTGGAGTTTGCAGTCCTGAGGGATATGGATCAGGCAAAGAGTGAAATTGAATCAGGAATTTCAGGAAAGCAAACTTCCAAGTCATCAAGGATGTAGTCAATAGGACCTCCTGGGAAACTACTCTGAGAAACAAGGGAGCAAAAGAAGACTGGTAGATCTCTAAGGGCACTTTCTGCAGAGCACAAGAACTAGAGATCCCCGGGAGGAAAAGATCAGGCAAGGAGGGCAAGAACCTGGCATGGGTTAGTCAGGACACACTGGTCAAACTAAGGGGCAAGAAAGAAATCTACAGCCAGTGGAAGCAAGGACAGGTATCCAGGGAAGATTATAGGGTCACAGTCCAGTTGTGTAGGAATGGTGTGAGGAAAGCAAAGGCAAACCTGGAGCTGAACTTCACAAAGGTCACAAAGAACAACACAAAGAGCTTCTACAGATGTGTCAGCCAGAAAAGGAAGGTCAAAGAAAGCATTTACCTCCTTGAGCAGCAAGGCAAGCAAACTGGTAACTAGGATGAGGAGAAGGCTGAGGTGCTCAAAAATTTTTTGCCTCAACCCTCACTGGCAACCTTTCATCCCACACCTCCTGAGTGGATGGACTGTAAAATGTGGCTGGGGGAGCCAGGTGCCTCAGGGAGAATCAGGTTTGTGACCACCTGAGGAACCTGAGCATACATAAGTCTATGGGACCCAATGAGATTCATTCCAGACTCCTGAGGGAATTTACTGATGTAGTTGCCAAGCCAATCTCCATGATATTCAAGAAGTCTTGTCAGTAAGAAAATAAAAAAGAAGGTTCAGCTTTCCTGTATTTACACAGCCTCTTCACTGCTTGGGGCTGCATCTACCCCTGAGCAAGTAATTGCTGGAAATTGCATGCTTGTGTTTCTGTGTCATCAGGCTTTTCCCAGAGTTTTGTGACTACTCTCTTCTGCCTTCCTGTGATTTTGAAGAGTAGCCCTCTCTTGGTAACTCCTGAATGACTGCTATAAATCAACTGTCATAGACATTTGCAGGAGGATTGTGGCATGCTGCACAACGAAGTTGCGTGTTACATTTTTGAGAGGCTTAATCCACTGTGCATTCATCAAATTCTCCACAGGCTGGAAAATAATCTTCTATTACTCCCACAAACAAGAGTGGAAAGTTGTCTGCTTCTTTACTCCAAGAAACCCCCACTTCGCCTTGCTTTGCTCTCAACAATTGCTCTATGTCAGTTTTTGAGGTCTGCATTGTGAGACCTTCCTTTCTGCATCAATGGAACGTCATTGCTATTACTGAAGTACAGTTTAGGGTAAAGGCCATTTAGTCAATGCCGGCATTCATTTGGAAGAAGTTTAACATTGGCATTTGCTGTGCTTGGTGCTGCCAAGTGCCATGCTCCCTGATGCTGATTAGCAAAGCATTTAAACTTACACATAAAGCTCTCTATCAGTGCTCACACTGATTTCAGTGGAGCCAACTACACATTAAAACTTTCAAAAGACGCTCAAATTATTAGGTTGGGACTAAGAGCACTCTGTTTCTGGAGAGTTAATGAATATGTAAAATTAATCTTCTTAGAAAAAGCAACCAACCCCACCCCCAATTAAAAAGGGAGTTCATGATCTTTGCTCTCATACCTGTGGTGAATCAGACAAACTGGGAGCAAGTGTGCAACACAGAGAGAAGAGTCAAATTTACAGTGACATAATCATCCCAACTGGAAATTATAAGAGGTTTTCTTTTAAACCACTATTTTTGTAGAAGAACCTTAGTCTACTTACAATTAAGTTCTAAAACTAGGCAGCCATTTAAGCCTCATAGCTGGTAATTTGAGGTCTTCATGTGAATGTATTTTCCTATGTCAATGCTAATTTATTTGGGGGGTGGGGGGGAAGGTTACTATTATAATAAGGATCTGTTTTCTGTGGGGTTTCTCTTGAAGTGCAGACAAAAATAGGGCTGAAATCTAAACTGAAATTACCAGGCATGGATTCTGAATTGTAGATTTCTTTGTAAATAAAATAATCCAAATTCAGACTTGCCTAAAAACACAGATTCTTCATCTTAATTGGATATTGTCACTTACATCAATTAAAATCAAATGTGCAAGAAGCATTTGACTTCTGATGGAGCCTTGGTGATTGCCCTCTACCTTCCTGTGAAAAAAAAAAATGCATACCTTGGGCCAGCGTATTCTGGCAAATAAATGCTGTGTGTGCTAACTTGCATTAGCAAAATGGACTCCCATTTTATGTAGTGGCAGATTAAGTATTTGGTATGCACATTAGGTGCCTATTTTTAAGTCTTTATTTCTGTGTTTATTTTTCTTTCAAATACTGGTGCAGTAACAAGTTACTTGTACTTAACCAGTGCTTTTGTATCTTTCCCCAGTAGACTAAAACCAGACAGTAGATATAAAGAGAAATTATGATAAGAAGCAAAAAAAATTCCATTCCCTAAAAAGGGAGAGAAAATGCAGCTTTTCTGCATTTGCACAGCCCCTTACACTGCTTAGGGCTGCAGCTATCTCCTAGCCATCATTTATCTTACATCAGTTAAACAAAATGTACAGTACAAATGGGTTGCTGTGCACTGTGTTTGCAGGTGAGAGAGGGAGCAGATGCAGGGGGATGCTATAACACGGACTTCCCAAAGAATCAGGTGTTGTCAGAGTGTCTGTGTGCTCCTGGCATCTTCCTGGGGCTCTGTGGGAGAGGACTTTGGGAACCTCGTAATGCACATCTATACCAGCTCTTTGCCTTGAGGACGTGCGGACTGTCCATGCAGATGTTTTTTTTTCCACTGGAGAGAATACTTTTGAAAAGGCAGCAAGGGAGCTTTTGGGAAGCAACCTCAGGGTGTCTTGGTAGAGTGGGAGAGTTCAGGCAGGATTTGGGAGGGGAGGGTATGCCTCAAAGGCAAGCGGTGTATTTAACATAAGTGTGACTGCTGAAGTTTCTGAGTTACCCAGGTATTTACATATGCATGGAAACTGACAAGCTCTGTGGTCGAGTGAGATGAGACTAAGGAAGAAGTGTAATGCTCTGGAGATTCTAAAATGGATAAGTGTGATGTGTTGCTGGGTAAAGGGCTAGCTTGGCACAGGCCCTGACAGCACTTACGACTCATACTGGGTGATGAGAATTGGTATCAGAAATGAAATTTGTCTAACATACATTGACAATAGGTTAGAAGAATCATTTTCCTGATTGTCTGTGGGATAATGTTTCAGACATGGGTGTTGTAGTTTGTCTACTTATTTTATTTTGTGGTGTTTTGAGTTTTTAAAATTTATTTTTAAATTTTTATTTTTGTACCTCTTGTTTCAGGCATTGTGTTTCAGGTTTCTGTGACTCCTGTATTCCATTTGACTCTTCTGATCTTGGTTTTGATATCATACTAGAGCCTCCAGAACCATCCTTATGTTTCACTGTAATTTATTTACTGTTGCCACATTTTTCTATGTTGTTTCTTTTGCACTTCTTTTGCCTTCTTGTGCACTTCTAGCTTGTCATTGTACCCTTTCATTTTTATACAGAAGGCTGTTTTAGACTGTGCTCGAGAGAGTAATTTTAAAATTATCTGGGACTGCTGGTATGTTTAAATGTTGCTTTATATTTAGCAAGTTTTTGAATCAGCAGACTTGTACATGTTAGTGTTACTACTTAAGAGTGTCTTTCTAGTTTTATTCTTTGAAACCAAAAGTGCATTGGATGCTGCAATGTCTCCTCCTATGTATTGTTTTTAAATCTAAATGAAAATAAAAAGTTTTGATCTACAAAACAGCTAAATATTCCTGCAAAATATTTCTGTGTGTGAAAATCATCCTCTCAATCAAATTGCCTATCTACAGCTATCAGTTCCAGAAGGTACTACTTAATAACCTGCTTTACACTGATAAAACACCTTGTCTTAAAATTTCCAATAATTTAAAAATTGAGATTAAAAACAGTGGGAAACACATGACGTCATGTTTGTGTGAGTACAGTGGAATATCAAAAGGTTAAATTATTTACCAGATGAGTGGCAGTCAACCTCCTGACCTAGTCCCAGAATTACCATTCCTTCCTAAATAAGTATTTTTTCCAGGGATGCAAAAGCAAAGCCTCTGACATTTGTTGTTCTGATGTATGTCTGTTCCCAGGACATTACATTTCTGTGGATACATCTTATGAGGGTGACAAAGCAGTGCTGTTCAGCCCTGATCTGTACTCTGAGGAATGGAGCTGTGTCAGACTGATTTATCAGATAGCAACAACTTCAGACGCCTCACCTAATCCTGCCAGGCTCAACCTGTACCTGTGGCAGGAAGGAGAAAGTTTTGATCGTTTGCTGTGGTCAACCAAGGAGCAATCTGATAGCTGGCTCATAGCTAGCTTAGATTTAATGAACAGCACAAAGAAGTATAAGGTAAGCCCAATTTTAGAAGATGCCACAGGCTTTCTGGTGCATATGTTGGGGTGTACAAACTGCTTTTTTAAGATATGTGGACTTATTCTGAGCCCAGTTCTTGGCTTTCATTTCTAAGGC
The DNA here is from genome assembly GCA_013400915.1 of Pardalotus punctatus. Lineage (NCBI taxonomy): Eukaryota > Metazoa > Chordata > Aves > Passeriformes > Pardalotidae > Pardalotus > Pardalotus punctatus. The sequence continues at coordinate 42,560 of VZTX01009598.1, forward strand.
TGGCAGCATGAGCCAGCTGAGCCCCCTGTCCCTAGCATCCATGGGCCGAGCTGGCACGAGGCAGTACTCTGACCTGCAGTTGCCTGCAGCAGCTCATGGGGACACATTGCCAGCTGAACCCTGCAGTGAGGATGCCTCACCTCCTGGTATCCCTGCGGAGCTGCTGGTGCCACGTGGCAGAGATGGGAACCCCCAGGTCCTGGGTCAGCAGCTGCACTTACTTAGGTCCTCTGTGCCTTTCTGGAAGGAGTCAAATGCTGACAGAAGAGTATTTCTATCCAGAAACCACCATCTTGCATCACTCACAATAACATCTTGCATAACCACAGCTGAGGAATACGGAATTCTGTACTCTTAAATGAAGTGTGGGAATTTTTTGCCTTGTTTCATTGTCCTTCACCGTGTCTTCTGTGCTTGAGGAAGAGCCCTGGCTCCATCTTTAATGCATTCTGCTAACCTCTTTCAGCAAAAGCACATCTGACTGTAAGAATGATGGCTGCCCAAGATACATTTAATTTGTTGTCCTGTTCATCCTGTTTAAACATTCAAGGTACTAATGAAACTCTAAAATTGACAGTTTGATTTATATTGTCCAGCTTGTACTAGAAGGTGAAATGGGACAAGATAAATCCACCAGTATAGCTGTTTTTGAAATCAAAATAACTTCTGGATATTGCATTGGTAAGTACTTTCTGCTCAACCCTTATATTCTCTGTATAGAAAAAATGCCTTGTTGGCAGTTTTAAAACTGGATGGAAGGTTTTGGATTTAAAAATAAAAGCAGTGGCTTTTTCCTAATTGAAAAGTACACTGTCATATTCAATACAGATAATTTTTAAGCTAAGATTCCACTCACTAGAAATGGGTTTTTTTCACCTATCTCTGTGATATATATAGACATATTATATACAATAATTAATTCCTAAGATGTTTGTTGTTCAAGCAGGAACAAGTGTTATATTTAAAAAAAATCTTTGCACTGCTTCAAATACTAGACATAACAGCTGCAACATTATTTCTGCTCTCTGCCTGCTCATGGCTTCCTTACAGTGGCATCTTGAGGCTGCAGTCAAAACTCTGCTGATATATATTTACACTTACTGCTATTTCCTCATGACATTTGCTAAAAACTGCTAATGAAGTTCAAAAATTCCAGTGTCTAGGAGGCTGGGAGATCTTCCCATTTCTGGAGAGCTCTGGTAGAGTTCAACCAAGTTGTCACAATTCTTTGGCTCTGTGAAGGAAACAAAGTGGTTGCATTACTGTTACGAAATACTAATCCTGCTTTGCTTCTGGCCATCCCTGATTTACAAGTGAAAGTTCTGCTTTGACTATTTAATTTTAAATCTGCTTTATTTGGTTCTAAATTACAGCAGTCCTATACTGGTAAATGATAAAAAGACAGATTGGTTCAAAGAGGATGGAAATGAAAATTTTATCAAAAATTTATCAAAAATTGTGTATAGGTTTGCTCCTATTTATTATGAGCTCTTAAGCGCTGTGTCCAGTTTTTTAAATACAGGTGTTATCTGCACTGCCATATGTGAAGCGAGGCCAGTGCTTAGCAACTTGCTCTTCCTGTTTCTGTAATGAAAATGTGTGCACTCATCTGGTGGGGTCTGCAATTGCAGAATGTGACTTTGAAGAAAATCATCTTTGTGGCTATGTGAACGTCTGGAATCCTAACGTAAACTGGTTTGTTGGTGGAGGGAACATTCGGAATTCTCAGGCTATCCTGCCCAAAGACCACACACTTAACAGTGCACTGGGTAAGCAGCAAATGTAAAGCAGAAATATAGTGGAAAAATCTGAGTCTGTGATTCATGTATGACTCTCATACTGCAAGTTGTTATTATTATGCAAGTTATTTCCATTGTGGGGTTGGGGTGGGGATGGTAAGAGTGATTTATGGGAAAGAAAAGGGATTAGAAAGAGGTTGGGGGATTTTGCAGAAGTTCACACAAAATTGTCTGTAATCTTTATTAATAAAGGTTGTTATGCTTTTTGCTGGGATTCAAAAGTACTCAGGGGTAAGGGTAGAATTTTGGGTGGGAGAAGTGGAAAATCAAGCTGTGTATTCTAAAACTGTGGGCCATGATAAGTATTAGGTTCTTGTACCACTGCTCTGTACATGTGGCAGGGGTTTTCTTTCCAGTAGCTATTGAGAAAATAGAGTAGGAAAACTAAGGTATTAAAACTTGCTTGGAGAATCCTGGGTTAAATTGTAGTTTAGAAGTTTTGTTTCTTTCAGTCAAATGTGGTGCTGTTAATACAGCCCCTCAGAGGCTTAATGCTGGAAAGAATTATTGGAATTTCAGCACTTGCCTTGTATGAATTGCTTGTCCCAGACGCCTTGCTGAGGGAATTACACAGCCGTGAAGAACGGTTGGGGGATAACTTCACCTTTGCACAAAGTACCCCAGCAGGTGATGGTCATAACATCTGCTGCTGCATGCTGTGTTTCTTGGACAGCATGATGCTTGTGGCAGTGCAAGGAATCACATCATCAAAAGCAGGGTTGATCCTCTTTCCTTAACTCATGCCGCTGTGCCTTTTTGTTTATTTCACAATTGTGTGAGTTGAGTACCGAGTGTCACTCCATCGCTGCATTAGCCCGCAGCACTGAAATGCAGGTAGAATTTTGATGGAAGTTTAACTCACCACAACTTCAACAGGAGACAGTGGATCAACCTATTAAATAAGTACTGTGGCAGGAAATTCTCACAACTGGGAGAGATCTGTTTTCTTGTCGCCACAGCATTTCTGTCTTACACCAAGCCCTTACTGCTGACCATTTACCGAGAAGACCTCAAGAAGCCTAAAGTCACAGAAGAGCCTTCTTTTTGCAAGAATTGGTCTGTGAAGGTGCATCATCCAGGGAGGTCGTAGCTAAGCTATGAAATGTGCTAAAACTGCAGAGCAAAAGGGAAGCTGAGAACTTTGCAGGCAGGTGTTGCTGAAGTCACCAGACCCTAGCAGTAGGCAAGCTGGAGGAAGACCCACAGCCAAGCAAGTCCTGTCCGCTCCTTCCACTCGAATGAAGTGTGAAGTGACACCTAAATGTCTGAGACAGTTGTGTGCTAATTTATGTGGTGGTGCCCATTGAAACCTAAGGACACAATTTGGATTGTTCAAGCTGAAGTACCCCACCACTCTGACGTTTCAATCTCCTCCAAGCTTCCTACTTGTGAAGAAACATTTTTTTGTTCATCACATACTGTTTGATGCTGCGTTTCTGGGGGTGCAGAAGAAGAAAAACTACTGATGTACACATGTTCGTGAGCATGGATATGTCCTGTATAAATTGGGATAGCATTCCCAAAACCAAAATATTAGAAGCTGTACCCTTTGAAAATCCTGCAGTTCATATTGGCTCATATGCATGATGGGAAGGTACTCTTCTCATGTGTGATGCATTTTTCTGTTTATTAACATCTCCCAAAAGTCTTCTTTAAGGATTTTACCAAAAAACTCCAGTCTGTGCAGTAAAAATAAAACATTTATAAATCAACTCCAAGATAGGCTGAGCAGAAATGTATGGATTAAAACCTATTTGACAATAATATGATATCTTAAATTAACTGCTGTGTAAAACATGAGAAAACACATGGCTTATAACCTTGTTCATTTACTTGGGTTGCTTCAGTAAAAGTTACATTTGAAAAAGGCTAAATACTATACTGAACTGTTGGGAGGCAGGGATTTTACACAGTTCTTGCACAGTTTTCCATTTATGAATGGATTCCAAAATTTAGAGTTTATTGCTTTTCAAATAAAAATAAATATATTATTTATAATAGTAAGAAAGGCTTAAGAAAAGAAAGAGCTGAGACTGACTGTTTTGCTATTGGTATCCTTGCCAAACATTTTTGGGTTGCATATAGGAGGAAAGAGGAAAAAAAAAGACCTTTTAGAATACCAAAATTTCCTAAGAAGAAACCATTGTTGGCCAGGTCATAGATATATATGCCTAGTCCCTGTTCATCTCCTGATACTTCTTGTAGGTGGTGTTCTTTAAAGACTGTCCTTTTACCAAGTTTTTTTTTTTTCTGCTCATAGGTCACTACATGTATGTGGACTCTGTTTATGTCAAACATTTCCAGGAAGTGGCCCAGCTCATCTCACCAAGGACCACAGTCCCAGTATCTGGCTGCTTATCTTTTTATTATAAACTTAAACAGGAAAGCAGCATTGTTTTTACTGCTTACTTAAGAGACATGAGTGGCTTTTATGAAGAGATCTGGAAAACAGACAGTGCACTGAATGCAGACTGGGCACTAGCAGAAGTTGACTTCAATGCGCCGTATCCCATGGAGGTAAAACAATCCTTCCTGTACAGTCCAGCTGTGACTTCCAGGTTGCCTCAGACAGTGCCAACTCAGGCTAACCTGGGAAGGTGACAGGGACCATCCAGTAGCTGAAGGATGCTGTAAAGATGGTGGTGATCTGTGGTTTTCTTCGTCCTTTGCTTAAGGGTCAAGGAAGGATCACTTTCCACACTCATGCTTGATTTTGAAGGCAGGTGTACCTTGCTCAGAGTACCTTGGGAGGTTGTAGTAGAGTCTGAATAATGTGAGGCTTTTCAGTTGCAACTGAATATCAGTGTTCTCTCCATTCGCTATTTCTGTGACTCCAGGATCCATTTTTGAGGATGCTGAGTATCATGAAATAATGCTTGCTTCTCACAGCAGATGAAAAATTTAAAACAATATTTGAGGTCTATTCTCCACTTTACTAAGATCCTGCAGTTCATGAGAAAGTCCAAACTTGGGTCCTAACAGCACAGTAGTCCTTAGATCTGAAAGACAGCTCTTCATGGTTATTATAATAACTTTCAACAGTATCAGAAAAAAATGGATTTTTTTCCCTAGTGTTTACTGAAAAAATACCCAAAACTGAGAAGATTGAAATAAACAGTGTATGTGTATTATATATATATATATACATACATGCTAACATGTATATTTCACACGTATATGTGTAATTTTTCATATATATACACACACATATACTCTCTCTCTAGATATATATACTTCTAATACTAGGATTACAAGTAAATTCTACTTGCTTTAAATCTATCTAAGTTATTTGCTAATTCACCATAAGCCTGCAGATTTCTAGAAATTATTAGGGGTAAAGCTAATTTTCATGAGATGTTACATAGCCCTTTTATACTCTATAAAGTCAGTTATCATCCATTTAAATCATCAGACTTCAAGGGAAAGGAGGGTAGTTCTGATAAGGCTTCATAACACGGAATGGTAAGTGAATTTCTGATTCAATAAATATAAACTAAAAGGGGAAAATCAGTCCTAGCACTATCAATGGAAATTAATTAATGATCACTTAGGGCTTGGCAATACTGTGGTTAGTTTTGTGAAAATATCCTCTCATTTCTAGGTGGCACTCAAAAATCCATACAGAATGTTGGAAACTATACTGGAATAAACAGCAAAGCACAGGATGTTGTACCACTGGGTGAATGCACAGGGTACTATTGTGTTCAGCAGGGTATGCAACTTCAGCACTCTCAGTTAAAACTAGATTTAAAAAAAAAATTTAAAATATTTAAAAAATATCATCCAAGAGGGAGATGCAGATAGTTAAATGTATGGAGAAGTTATATTAATGAAATAACAGTTTTTAGCTCTTAAAAAAAAAGATTGAAGTTGATTGTGGTAGAGATTCTTAAGAGTCATGAAGGACACAGAAAACATTCCCCTTTTCTCAAAATTTATGTTGCTGTTCCAAATTCTTAATTACCATCTAACAGTTCTAAAATTAATAAACAGAGGGTTTTATGACGGAGGCACAGTAAACAGAGGCATTTATGACACAAATGTAGGACTCCCTTCCACAACATACAGCAGATACCATTATTAAGATCAGTTAAAAAACTGATCAGAAAAATTATTGAGAAAGAAAGAATCCACCAGGAATATAATGCAAGGGAGGAACTGAAAGCTTATCATTGTCTTCCGTTCTTTCTGTAGGTTCCCTCTGCTGAAAAAGAGACACTGGGCTAGAGAGGCCTTTAATCTGCTCAAGGAATTTTTATGTAATCCTACACAGTAATTATTTTAGAGACCATTGTATAGAAAGAATATTAAAACTTGCATATTAATTCTTCCATTGCTTCAAGATATCTTCCTCTGTTTCAGGTGGCTGAAGGAGATTGGTCGGGATTCTTTCACTAGCTCTCCTAGTTTGCCTCCCATCCTTAGGCAAAACATCAGAGGCATTGCTTTCGCTGAAAAGAATCTCACTCTGAAAGCATTTGTCGTTATTTCCTTGTTTTGTCTCTAGGGGTTGGCTTGTGACTCAGGCCTCTTCTCAAAGTTTTCCTGTATCTCAGAGCTTTGATACTTAAGAGAAATTTTAAGACACTTCCTCAAGAGTTATAGATTGTCCTCCACTTAATTGAGGAAATTATGTCCCCTGGGAACGACTAAGTACAAACATTGTTTGATCTTTGTCGTAAACAAAACATAGGAATAGCTTTTCTGGTTCTTAAATAAATTCTGTCCAGGAAATCTTCCATGACAGCTAATGCCAAGTCACAGGTTTTAGTGTCTGAGGATGTTTACAGAAAACTCTAAAATTAAATATTTTAATAGCAGGTTAATGAATGCAGAGGGGTTTTAGCTCTTGATCCAGACAGATCCTAGATAAAATTGAAGTTCTAGTCACTACAGACTGATGATTGTGAATAGTGGCTTTGTATAATACAACGGCAGAGGCCTTACTTGCATCTCTAAAACTGGTGCTTCATAAAGCAGAAGAAGAGTTATGTTCCCTTTGTTTTTTCCTTGACCTTGAGTGAGCAAAGATCTAGTGCCAAGGTCTGGTTCTGATTTATATCTCTAATAAGTGATATAATTTAATTTGTCCCAACACTTGCAGCACTATATGAGATGTGCTGGAGTCTGTCTGGGATGTCCAATCAGAATTCTGTATTTCAAGGATGTGTACCAAAAGTATTGCTGAGTATATGGCAGATGAATAACAACTTATTATAATTTCTAGGTAATATTTGAAGTTGCTTTCAATAGCGCTAAGGGAGGTTATGTCGCCCTTGATGACATTTCTTTCTCTCCAGTTTACTGCAGCAATCAGACAGGTATGATGAACTCTTACTGCTATTTACCTCGCTTGTTTTCCCCTTTGCCTCAGAACTCTGTCAGTATTTGCAATATTTGGTGCTATGTTCTCAACTGACCAACGCCATTGGGCTCCCCTTCCTTCAGAAGACATACCAGCAGATAACACCAATGCCATTAATTTTTTTCAGAAACAAGTCCTTAATGCTTCCTTTCCAAAGACCTTGCCTCAGGGTTCTGCAGCTGGAGTGCTGGACTGATTGCTGTATTTGCATGACTACAGGTTTTAAGAAATTACCACATGCAGGCCTCTCACAGAAAGAGAGGGTGGATTTTCCCAGGTGTGATGGTATGAGGAAGAAAATGCCCTGGGCTTTTCTTTAATGCCAGTGTAGGCATTCTTCATGCCACGTGCCCTGAGGCATTCTTCAGAGCCAAAACATGAGCCTTGCCTTCCTGTCTTCATACCTCCAGGAGGCATTACTCATCTTAGACACTGGCGTGTCTGCTGGGTATTTGTTAGGTTTTCACAACAACAGGCACGGCCTGAATCCATGTGACCTCTGCTGTAGGGGCACTTGGGACAAAGGACTTTGTCATTTGTGAATGCAGCCTCTTAAGTAGCTGTGTACTGGTTGGTGGGGTTTTACTGTGGCACTAAACAGTAGTCAGAAGTGGATTAGTGGTTTCTCCCTGATGCCATCTATTCTTTTGGTCCTAAGTTTGAATTTTTTTGCTAATTCTTTGAAGTGATCAAGGAAAAAGAGGCTGTTTTTTTCTCCCTTTTATCTCAGAGTATATGCTAGCTCTGCCTCCACTGCTGAAGTATCACTACTGCAGGGAGGTAGATTCCAGATACATTAGTAATCTACGTCTCCTGGCTGAGTAAATCCATTGTTTCATTATCTCCTCAATGCCTTTTTGGTATTTGCTTCATTTTGCAACAAAAATCCAAGTTATGTTTGCAGTTTTCGAGGAGTTGCAGCTCAGTGCTTATCTGTGTTTTCCATTTTAATTTTCAGACAACATATATATGTTGAGGAATGGGATAAATGTTATAGCACTTCCTGCCCCAATGGTTGAAGTTCAGATCTAATCTGAACAGGTCAGAATCTATTCTAAATATGATAGGTTCATCTAGAGCTCTACCTACTAACTTTGATTTTGAAGGTTAGTTTTGTGGGTTTTTTGGGGACTTTTGTTTGAGAAATTAAAGTAAATAATTTGCTTTATACTTCATTGAAATACCACATATACTGCTTGATCCTTGAGATGTATTATCATCTTCAGTTCTTCTGAGCAGAGATGTTAAAAAGCAAGAGATCTTAATTTTCCTTGTATTCAGCCATAGCAGTATATATAACAGCACTACATTTTTTCCTTATTTTTTTCTGGAAGTTTTGTTCAACAGAAGTCTTGATGTTAGCCAAATGGAGGAAAAGGTACCAGAGTGTACTGCTGAGTGTGCTCAGCAAATGATGAATCAGAATATGGGTTTAATGCTATGTGGTAGTGCTCCACCTGCCTTTAAGCAGGAAAGCAGCCGTGAGGTGATACATGAACTAAAAACTATTTTACTTACATACTTACAGCATGCATATGCACACGTTACACATAACTACAAAAGGATTTTTAAGAAGTGCTCTTTAAAAAAATACTAAATGTTGATGTTCAGTGCACACACAAGCTCACACACACACACTAACTTTGTCATAAGATCTTTTGAATGAAGGAGCAGATGAAAACAAATGGTCTGAATGTCTTTGTGAATTATGTCTTGAAGGAAGAATCTTGTTTTAATATCTGTATCTTATTTGTGTTTTGGAGGGGCTATGAAGCAGATTTTCTCCTGACTCCAGCAAAAATATGACTATAAGACCAACTTGCAACAGAAATTTGATAGTTTGATTTCATCATGACTATGCCTTATGTATCTGTAACATCTTTGTGCATGTTTATCTTCTGTAAAGAAAAGAAAGATGAACCAAAGTATGCTTTGGCATCCTTTTGCTTCAAATACTTAGGCTTATCACACTGTACTCCACCTAACAGAATTTATGCATCTTTCCTTTAGAAATGCCTTTCAATCCTGCCAGTGCAGGCTGCAATTTTGAGGAAGATCTCTGTAATTTTTATCAAGATCAAAAAGATGGCCCGGGATGGAGCAGAGTGAAAGTGAAGCGTAATGTGTATAGAGCAGGAGATCACACTACTGGGTTTGGTAAATCAAAACTGCTTTTTTCTAGAAGAGTCAAACTATATATAAATGCTATATAAAAGGTTGCATAAAGGTCAGTTGTGTAATTGATCACTCTTTACGTAATACCACTGGCACAATGGTTAGCTTGCCTCACTGCAACTCTGCCATTAAAAATTGGTGTTCACAGCCTGGTCCTATCTGGAGCTCTGGCTGTGCTTCCCCATGTGTAAAGGGGAAAGGTCACCTATTGAATAGTCAGGCAGGGCCATAAATCAGTATCTTTGTCATACTGCTCTGTAGTTGCTGGAGGGATGAATCCACAAAAATATGAAAGTAAATATAATAATAGATTAATGCATTGTTTTTACTATAGAGGAAGAATGGCCTCTTAGGTCTTCTAGGATTAGGATAATTGGCATTTTTAAGGGAAAACAGAAATATTTGTAGTGGAACCACATGTTGAAAGGACTGTTAATAAGTTCTGAAATTCAGACTTTTTTGTGTAGAGTATTCATTATTATTAGTCATATGTGCTAAAGTCTCACCTCTTTATACTTGGTGCAGGGTATAAGAGAGCTTGTACCCTACCCTCCATTTTTTTGTCTCACAGTGGTAAACTTGAAACAGCCAGTTTTCCAGTCGGGCCAGCAGGCCAGGGAATTTTTCAGGGTAAATTTGATAAGTGCTTATTTCTGGTAACATAGCCATGTGCCAGTTTAGCTAGAAGCAGACAAGATGCTTTTGGGAAAAAAAATAATATTTCCTGTTAAAGTGTGATATTCTATTTCTTGCCAGTTGGAACTGTTTTTGTAACCAAAGTCTGATGCAATAACAGAAGTTGCTTTAATAGCAAATCAGCTGTGCTAATAGCATATTAAATACAATAATTATGCTGTCTGTCTTGCAGGTTATTATTTGTTGGCAAACACAAAGTTTACATCACAGCCTGGGTACATTGGACGTCTGTATGGCCCGACCCTGCCAGGAAACTTGCAGTTTTGTCTGCGTTTTTATTATGCCTTATATGGGTTTTTCAAGATGAGTGGCACTCTTGCAGTTTATCTTTTTGAGGAGAATCATGTTGTTCAAGAGAAAATCTGGTCTGTCTTGGACTCTCCAAAGGGAGTTTGGACTCAAGCTGAAATCTCCTTCAAAAAGCCTATGCCTTGCAAGGTAAGAGCCAAGTCTTCAAATATGCTGAATCCTGAGAGGAGATTTTCCTTGCCTTCTCAGGGTTCTTTGTTATAAAGGGATTAATCATAAGTGAGCTCTATCTGCAAAGGGAATTAGTATTCCCCTGGCAGTACCGTGCTGTGTAGAAAGTTTCCTCACAGCCTGGCTCCCATGGGAGCCCTGATACAGGGGCTTTGTACAAGGACAGGGTAGTACTGCCCTGGTGTCCTGAACTGTAGTCACAATATTGCTGGAGATTTCACCAGAGAAGCTCTAGCAAAAGCCAGTTGTGTCTTGGTTTCTCAGCATGCTCCACATTCACTCATTTTTGTTTGCATGTTTCCTATGTGAATCGCATCATTGTCATACTCAATTACAGATTTTAATTAATCTACAAAGCACTGCTAAGTTCTGGTCAAAATGGGGAGCTGATCCTGCTTCCCCTAAACTCAACTGCTGGGTTAAAATATGAAACCAGAATTCAGTGTAATTGACAGCAACGGACTTGAAGAATTTGCAGTGGCTCCTTGGAGAGGTCATTATGTTATCTCAGCAAGTTAGTAGCACATTGATATATGACATCACCTCCTGAGTAAGTCCTTAGGCCATTGTAATTCCTCATCTCCACTCTTTTTACAAAGACTGACTTTTACACAGCTTTCTGTGAGTGCTATTTCTGTAGTTGTCATGATTTCTGAAACAGATCTTTGCTGTGAGTCATCTGCGGAGGACCAGATGCATCACTGCATGTTGACCAGACGTGATAACATGATGAACATATGAATGGAAGCTTGTTTTGCAACTCATAAGTGTTTCTAAATTAAAGACAAATATCTTAAACATTTTGTCCACTACAAATTAGTTTTTGAAATAACAGTAGTTAGTGAGCATAAAAGTTCACCAAAACACAGCTCCCTAACTGTGTTGAGAGGCAAATTCATGTTTAAAATTTCAGTCCTAGTTGTTAGCTAGTGTTTTCTGTCAGATAGCTGATACCTTAAAGTTTTAAAGGGATTTTTATGTACTTTGTGCATAAAACATAACAAAACTTATCATTTCCTTTCAACTGTTTAGAATTAGACTACTGTTCGACAAGTGAATGCTAGAAAAGTTTGTCATAGTATCATCCCAAGATATTTGCAGAAAAGTTAAAATTGCAAGCTTATAATTTACTTTTGTAATCTCATTTTTAGGTATTTCTTTATTGCTTCTGGAAGCAGAATTATGCTTGTGTAGCATAATCAACCGTATGAGTAGTGATGACATTTGAGCATGACTGTTAAAACTGGTTGACAGCCTTGGAGGTGGCAGATTTTTTAACATCAGACATTTACACGGAAAATCCTTTCCAACATGAGTTTGTGAAGAACAATTTTGGTTTTCCTAGAAGTCAGTATATCTGAAACAGTTGTGAAGAAGCTTGCCTCACTGCTTCTGAGCCAGAAGATATGTGGGAGGGGAAGGTTTATTGGCCTCCGGCAATTCTCAAAAACCTTCACGGTGTGCTTCAGGTCTTGTGAAGGAAAGTCTTCTTTCCCATGGAAACAAGTTGCAAAATGTTTCTGTTGAGGAGACATTCCTCAAATAACACAAGATGAGAGATTTATTGGGCTTTACAGAAGTCAGCATGTGTTCAGCATACCATAATTCAGGCACCCCTTAGCCAAATAACTATTTATTTGGCAGAGGGTTCTGTTTATAAAGTTTTCCTTAGACAAATAGAAGAAAGTGGGCAAAATTCTGAAACAGGTTAATGTGGAAAAGTATATCAAGATATGTTCACAGATGGGAAGGTAGCATAAAACAGACAAACATTGCCAAAGTTTAAGCATGTCTGCTTAAGGCAGAGTGTGAAAACCTGGTGTAGTTACAGGCTGTCTGTCTTCTTGTAATATTCAGGAGGCTTGAATGAAGTTGCACAGTGAACTTAATTCTGGCTTTTCCTTGCAATCCCATCCCCAGCTCTTCAACCTTAATACTTTTAAAAGTCATTTCATGCTTTATTTTGTTTGTTTCTTCTTTTCTAAGCCAACAGAAGGAAACAAGTATGACTGGGTGGCACTGTACAAACACTCAGTTTAGGTATCTGTGAAGACGTGTGAAGATCTGCCTAGTACATAGTGAAACAGCTGGCAAGAAACACTCATTTCAATGTAGGGCAGCAGTGGAAGTGCATCAGAGCATGTTTTACCTGATAGAAAGAAGTGGTGGGAACCTGACCAACAAGTCAGGGATTACACTTCAGGCCCTGGAGGAAGACAGTACTTGGAAACCTTGACCTCTCTTGTGCTGTCACTTGCAAGCTGTCCTTGTGTCTCTTGCATTCTCACTGAGGCATCTTTATTTTATCTAACCTGTCCCATAGGCAACAAACCACCCCTCTACCACACACCCCAGTCCTCATCTTACTCCCAGCTCTGGACAGTAAAAAACCCCATTTTTATCCGTGTAATACTGTTCATGTTCCACTCTGTTTTCCCTGCTTGTCCCAGTTCTTACAAATTTTAGTTTTTCAAAAACTAATGACTTGACAGAAAGTATAGTTCTGGCATAAAGACCAGACTGACACTTTTCTACTCCTACTCCAAAGCCTAGGAGTGCTTAAGCTTTTCACAGATTATTATTTTTTAAAAAAAAATTTTAATAGGGACAAAATAAACCCTTTTTCCTAGCCTTCTTCTTGGAAATGATGGAACTGTTTTGGATTAAATTTTCCCAAACAAGGCTGTAGCAAGGACCTAGCATGGAAAATCTGAGCTGAAGTCATTGTGTCTTGGCAATGTTATAAGCAAATGAATAACAGTCTTTTAGCGGAGAGAGATGGTCTCAGAATAAGATAGGGCTGCCACCTTTCCTCTAATACAGATGTGGTGACTGATATGCCTATTGTATTGTTTTCTGAGATGCAACATATGTAGACTTGGATGGTAAGGCATGCACAGTAGTTTGGCTGAGCAGCTTCTTGGTTACCAGGTGTGACTTTTGGATTGGGTCAGCACCTGTGGAAACAGTAAACAGTCTCCTGGCAGTTCCTTAACAGCCAGTCAAGTCAGTGAGGCAATCATGTGTCCCTGAAGGTCATAATGATTTTTCGGCCAGAAAAGAATTGCTCTAAAATAACTGATTACCCACATCCTTCATCTTTCTTCTACCACATATACTACTCCCAAAGCTTTGAAAACAATATAAAATCCATCTAATATGTTTTAATTTTGATAGCATATTTGCTTGCATCAGGACAATAAAAAGATTCAGATTTCCATCTCCTAGTTTCTGTAATGGTTTTTGCAAGTTCTTTTTGAATTAGCTAACTGCAGTCTGGCACAAGTTGATGGCTTGAGTTCTGTGAGCAGGAAATGTGAAGCTGGCCAGCTGGCTTTAATCTGACACTTTGAAAATGAAATGTTTAAAAGGCTAGGCAGGTATGATCCAGCTAAGCAAGTCAACAAATGTCTATACATACATACATACATATATATATATGTATGTGTGTGTGTGTGTGTGCACACATACTGCAAGTACATGTGCTGATAATGCTAGTGAGAAGGCAGGAAATTTAAAATCCTGATTTCTCAATTTGTACTTGTCTCTTTTAGCTGGTGTGAGTACCTATGATCCTATACACATACAGTGTATATTGATTTATACTGTGCCCAGGGAGTAAGTGTGAGAAGGAAGAAATTAAAAAATATTCTAATATTTTAAAAAATCAGTTAAACCCTTCATGGTTTATTGTATAACCCTCTGGAAGGGCAGCATGAAAACCTAAATCTGAAATAAGTAGATAATTTTAATTTGATTAAATGTACTGAAATTGATGTTCCATGCCAATACATGTCAGGAAAATGTAAGAGCTAACTGAAAGAAAATGTCACATCTCATTTGCATCCTTGAGAAGCTCACATGAACTGTGAAGCAAGAATCTGCATTTTTATACATTTTTATATTGTGTGTGTGTGTGTATGTGGGTATACACCACCATGGAAAAATATTTCTTTCATGCAACTTCACAATAAAGTCCAAATGCCTAGATTAAAATGAAGGTTTGAGTTTAGTTGGGTCTGCTTATATAAATTCTTCTCATTTCTGTTAGATTTGGGTTACCATTGTGAAGCTCAGGTTTTCGAAAGCAAACCTCTTGTGTTCTTTATCCATCGTGAGAGTTTTTGCAGTGCTACCTGATAATGTAGTGCATTAATACCTCCCACAGAGTTCAAAATCGAATCCTCAGAAAGGTAACTGGCATAACAGTCCATCCTACTTTCATCAAGAGTAGCTGTGGCTGCATTTTTGGGTTTTCATTCCTTAAGGAGACTTTTCTTCCTCTCTGATGTTTTTTTCCTCACTCTCTTTACTTGAGTTCATCTATTCGCTTTCACTCATCCTCTGTAACTAATTTTGGTTGGAATTGTGAGAATGGAAAATCGAGTGACTGAGTGTTGCACTTGAATATTTACATGTGTTAAAACACAGGGAAGAGAGGACTTTCTCAGAACAACTAAACACTAGGAAACTTTGCTGCAGGATGCTGTGGAGGCAGTAGTATACATACATTTTAAAAAGGATTAAACTAATTAATGGAAAATAGACCTCACAGTGACTGTAAACAGTGGTTCAGTTGTGACCTCCAGTTCAGCAAGTTCTTCAGTTCTTCTTGGGTTGGACATAATGTAAGAGCTTTAGGGCTGGTTTGTTTCTTGTACTTTTTTCTCTAAACATCTATTATTACACCGCTGTCTTCCTAGTACTTGATCTGAGTGTCTTTGGACCTTTCTTTTCACATTATCACTGTGGTGATGCTCAGTATTAAATCATTGTAGCATTTCTCTTTGCTGCTGAGAAATTGGTGTTTCCTGCTTGTCCACCATAGTCATAGGTAAATGACTAAAATAATTTTGGATAAATGATCAAGTCTTAGATCCCTGTGATCAAGTCACTAGTATGAAAAACACAGTTCTCCGGTCAGGTGCCAACTGACATCCTTGTCCTCACCTCCTCCTCCTTTGAAAAAGTAACACTTGTGTCAAATAGAAAAGCTTTTTGGTACTGTTCCCACAAAACTTTTATCAGTCTTCCCACAATAAGGTACGTCCCCTAAAGAGGCTGGAATGAGCGGCAGTTTTACAGAACAGTCCTTCTGTCTTTTCTTCTCTTACCTCTAAAATAAGAAACTTCTTGAAGAACAGTCGCCAGAAATGCCTGTGTAAAATAAGAATGGTAGGGTCTGGAAACAGTAGGATAATGCTTGTGAGGTGTGAACCTCAGTTTCTGTGGTGCTTGATATATGGTTATGGAAACAGGATACTGGAAACTGAAAAAGTTAACTCAGGTTAGGAAGCAGTGCCTAAGTGGCTTGCATCTTCACAGTAACTAAGCAAGGTAACACATTGCATGAAATATTACATATCTCCTTTTGGTATCTGTGATGCTTAACAGACACTTTCCATTCTTTGCTCAGTTTTTGTTCTGGGCATTTGGTATTACAATACTACACTGCTCCCTCATCTGACAAGACTCCTTGGTCTAAAGGCAAGAATCTTTCCCTCTCATGAACAGAGCCAAGGAAACTGTTTGACTGGAATGAGGATAGAGCCCTTAAAGTAGATTTGTGGAAATCTAGGAGGGTGGTGTGGGATGGATGAGAATATCAGTGTCCTGTATACATTTGTATACAAAGCAGTGTTCTCTACTAGGCTGTGCAGTCCAGCAAGAAGACATGTAGGATAAACAGCCTGTGGCACTAGGTTATTCTGTTAGCTTTATGTTTCTCTTTCATTGTTTGTTTCTGCCCTTGGACAGGAAAGATTTTCAAAAATATTTGCTCAACTGTCACAAGTTTATGATTAGTGTTATCCAATTATTTATGTTGAAGATTTCATATTACATTATTTTTCCCACAGAAACTCATTGTATTTGCATAGCAAGAAACTGAACTTGCCTGGCAAGTGCAATTTTAAATCAATTTATTTTAAATGACAGAAGCTTGCAGTATTCTGATTTTGGCTTATAGCTTACTTGTGTTCTTAATAAATGAGTTTCTGACTGTTTAAGCCAAAGAAATACAAGCCATTTAAAATCTAGTTTAATTAAGCTAGTTATGAGTAATTTTGTCTACACTAACAACATCTGTATTGAACAGTCCTGATACAGTCAAAATGGTTTTCCCATCCCCTGTGTTGGTGGTCAGTCCCTGGCGTACATGCTTATATGGCTGTTTATTTGCATAACTGACTGAAAAGTCAGGCTCCCTGTCCTGTGAAAACATCTTGACTTCTTCTGTGTGTCATGTCACAGTTGTTTCTGGTGTTCAAATTACTTTTTGATTTTGTAATACTGAGTTTTGTGTCACTGTGAGGAAGTTACAACAGTAGCTTCTCAGAAAAAATCACCTCAGACTCCACTGTAACTGCTCTTCTTCTTTAAGAAATGGAACTTTAAATGTGTGTAAGTGACAGATGGAGTTTTGTGTCTACATGAATTTTCAGTGTGTCTTTTAAACCTAGGAATATTCATTAGGATGGAGTAAGATAAATTACCATGCTCCAGAGGCATAGCTTACTTTAAAGTCACCGGATTGGGCCATTTTCATGTTTTTCTTCTGTTTGGCTCATCTGGCTCTCTAATTGAGCAAGATGTATAGTTTCTGAGATAAACAAGGAAGAAAGAAAATATACAGAACATATAGGGATCCAGGGGAACCTTCTCTCCTTTTCTCCTGTTCTCAGTCCAGCTCCCTCCAAACCTCCTCTAGCAAGCTTCCCCATTAATCCTTCTTTACACTGGAGGTACCTTACTGCATGTCCTACTATTTCTTCTCCTCTGAAAGCAGACAAACTTCATATGCAGGTGAGTTTTAACTCAAATTCTGCCTGCAGAGATGCAGAGTGCTAAGGATGAGAAGTGCCAGTAATCTGCATCACTACCCAACATGGTGTCTTGGCAGAAGCTTGCTCGACCAGCCATTCTCATCTGGCACTGATTGTAACTGATACCATCCAGGATAAGTGCTGAGAAAGGATTATTGATACTTTGAGACTGAAGGCCAGGACCATTGATTAAGCACTGCAAAATAAACAAACGTGCTTCCATAAACTGGGGCAATGGTTTGGAAGGAAACTGATGCCCTAGCTGTGTCCTGTTACTGGAACAAAGAGACATGAGAAATGTTTTGTTTTTCAGTAACACAGGCAACAACTGCCTGTAGTGGATAGTGTTTTTAGTTTAGCCTCCAAAATAACATGCAAGTCCAGGAATATCTGTTACCTAGCTTGAAACAATTAATATGTTGTTCATCTGCCATGCTTTATGAAGAAATAAGCTGAGCACAAAGAATCCCCTATTCTCTTCTCCAAGGCATGAGATAAAGTCATGTAATTTTCTTTTGGAAAAATTGACCTAGCAAATATTTTAATTCAAAACAAGAACAAATGCAAAGCATCATGAGATTAGTTCTGTCGGCACTGTAGGAAGGATTTAGAGATCTGACACAGGGTGAAAATAAGCAGTTGAGTAAATCCAAGTTGATAGCATTTTGGTAGGTAAAGTTCAAATACTCAAATATTTCCCTTTATGACAGAAAGGATATTTAAAACAGAAGAAGAGTAAATAAATTTGACCTGTGAATAAAAATCTTCTAGTCCATTGCCTAAAACCAAATCAAGAATTTAACAACAAAATAACTTGATGGAACTATAACAATTTCAGTATATTTGCTATAGCCAATACTGAAAAATCCACATTCCCAAGTAGAAACTCCCCCACCCCATCACTGTGAAATTACAAAGTCTGCTCATGGCAGCATGTCACTCAACACCACAAAAATCTAGTGGAAAATGAGTGAAGCTTAAGCTTCAAATGGCAAAGGCGAACAAGTTTACAAGTGCCACTGAATCAGATCAGTCCTTTGGTTGTACAAAGATTCAATGTACAAAGGTTAAATGGCCTTTGAGAGACCACAGGTATTGCTGTGATGGTTTTGAAATGGAGGGCTTTCTGCAGGATCCAATGGGTAATTACATACCTTGTATGGAAAAAATTACTGCAATCTAAGAATAAAGAACTTAATCCTGCTCCCAATTATGTCAATAGGAAAGCATTGCTTAAAACATGATTCCATGGTGTGGAAATGTTGTTTCACAAATGAGGACTGACTTCACCCTTACATGTGTGGTTTTCTGAAGATTCATGGCTTTAGGACTATAATACGTCTTTCGTTTATTACAAATGTTCACCAGGATGCATTTATTAAAATTCTGGTGAACGGTGTTCACCCAATGTTAGTATCTTATTTTATGCTTTATTATTTACGCAAGAGATGCTGCCATTTTTAAAAGACTGACCCTGTGTCCTGACAATGAACTTACAAAGTATGAAACTATTTTTGTCCTGTTAAACCTTGAGGATAAGGTACAGTTCTACAGTGGGGGAAAAAAAAAAAGGAAAAAAAAAGGGAGGGGTTTAGGCCACTATGCACTGAGCAGTTTTGCAATCTGTGCAGGGGCACTCCTGAGGTCCATACCAGTAGCAGTTTAAAAGACAGATAATCACTAATAATCAGGATTGGTAGTACTGAACTGAAGAGTTTCAAAAATTGCTCCACCCTGGGCAGCATAATGTATACATGCTTCAAAGTTTTTGGAGTAGTTATGTCCCAGGCTGTTTTATAAGCAGATGGGCTACTAAATACTACAAAGCAAAGCAAACTAGCAAAATCCCATCTAATTACCATATTGAAGGTGTTATCAAGCCTATTAGAAAAGAACATATTAAATAATGCTCTAACAACTTTTAAAAGCCCTTTTGTGTCCACATGAAACTTGTCAGTCAGCACATAACCTCAAATATGTAAGTGAGGTGTACACAGTTGTTCCAGAATATTAAATGGTTAGAAGTGACATTAATCCATCTCCATTCACTAGCATAGACCTCAACACAAAGGAATTATTTTGAAAATCTCCTCCCAAATGATGGCCATAACCCCTGTGGTCAGAGAGATGGTTTGGAGTAGTTAGGGCAAGAAAACTGCCAGCAGTATTTTCAGAAAATAATTCTTAATGTGTCTTCTGTAATTCAAATAGATCTGTGTCAACCTTGGCAGAAGGCAACAGAGAGTCTTACAGTTTCTTTACATTTTATTTTGTTATCTCAAAAGTGACTTGTATTTTCCATTACAGAATTAATGTTTACTCAAAGCAAAGACCTTGGATGTTTTTATTAATCTTCACAAACTCAGATGAGCACAGTGAATTATGCATAACATTTCAAGTCTCCTGCTCTATGATATCATGGCATTGAGTAATTTATAAATAATCCTATTTTGTGCAGTAGTTTCAGTTCATCTCTATTATTTTTTGCTTTTTGCTATGGCCATTTCTCTTGCCCATTACTTGCATTACTCTTTCAAATTTATTTTTCCATGGATAAAACCTCCTGGTTTTCAGGATAAGAGAGCTAAGGATATTTGAGCTGTTCACATTGGGTATTGGGCAAGAAAAAACCACAGTAACCTCAGTGAGTCATGTTTTCTCATAGACAAAAAAATACTCTAGTAAAATGGGAATTACATACAGAGATACATAATTTGCCCATAAAAGTGAGAAAATACTTTCTGTTGATTGAAAACATATATCTAGTCCCCATTGGAATCGATATTTCAGTCATTGGCAGCATGTGCCAAGACAAAGTGGATTGATTATTCCTGTTCTGTAGATTTCAAAATTATTTGTGCATTTGGAAGAAACACTAAAATTCAGACTCTTAACAGTGCCAGGCTTTGTATCTGAAACTTCCTTCCTGTATTGCAGGTTGTATTTGTCAGCTGGTGTAAAAGCTTCTGGGACTGTGGACTTGTGGCACTGGATGATGTATCGTTGAGCCTGGGAAGCTGCCAGGCTGCTGGTAAGACCCTGTGTTTTTGTCATCCAACAGCTGCTATCCTTTTGAGTAAGAGTTCATCATACACCTTCATTTTCCAAGCCTATCCCACAGCTGCCTTCATCCCATTGTGGTTTCTTGTCTTCTTCTCCAGTAAGTATTGCATAAATCCTGTTTTTGCAAAGTAGCAAACATCCAGCAAGGACCAGGGGTACCAACTAACTCCTAATAAATTTCACTTACTGCAGAGCAGTTGTAAACAGGTGAAGGGTCCTTTGAGGGCACAGTTCATCTGAGTGAAAAGTAGTTTTCAAATGGCCTTTAAGAAGCCAGCAAAGGACCCAAAACCAGTATTTGCAATACACAGCATTTTTATTCTTTTTTAGTCCAGAAGTACAGTTGTGCAAGGTCAAGTCCCATACCTGAGCAGCAGTTCTTTAGTGAAGACAGAGAAGAGCAGTCCAAGACTCCCTCTGTAGAGTGAGGAGCTGAATGGTTTTCAAGCAAGACTTTACCCTCTGACATGCTGTATTGGGTCTGACTGAGGTAAAGCTCACAGCCCTCCCAGTGCTGTTCTTTGCATTAGTAGCTGGAAGGGTGCTGATAATAGAGCAGCGTTTTGGCTACTGCTGAGCAGCGCTGTCCCTCTGGCATTCCTTCCCCCATCAAAGGGATGGGAGTGGGATAGATCCCGGGAGGGGACACAACCAGGCCAGCTGACCCAAACCAACCAAAGGGATATTCCATACCATATGACATCAGCTCAGATATATAAAACTAAGGGAGTGAGGTGGAAGGGGAGGAACCATTACATGCCCTGATGCCCTGCTTCCTAGGAGGTGTCCAACCATTGTGTGCTGATGGGAAGTAGAGATTGATTTTTTTTTCTTAGCTTATGCACAGGCATACTTTCGCTTATTTCCTTCTTTCACTGTAATAAAACTGCCTTACCTCACCTGCTGGTTGTTTTCCATCTTATTCTCTCCCCATCCCATTGGGAAGGGGAGTGATAGAGTGGCTTAGTGGGTACTTGGTACCCAGCCAAGGTTCAACCCACTGCACATGCACAGACTAACCTCTCTGAACTCACCAAACTCCCTCTTCTGTGGCTTTTTGAGGTTTGACAATACAACAATTGTAACCTAATTTAGAAAACAATCTCATGAGGCAGGAACGATCTACAATTCTGTTCTTCTTTGGAATAAAGCCATGCCTTTGCAATGGTCCCAATAGCTTTTTAATGACCTCTTTTGATTGGATTTCATGCATTCAGGCTTACAAAACAGAGAGAAATCACATGTGTAAAACAAGATGTCATTTTTCTAAAGTGTTTCCAACAGTCGTCTCTTTTGCCTTGCTGTAATTCCTATGTAATTGGAAAAGGAACCAAAGGCGCAGAACTGGTATCTTGATGTATATTCACGGCATGGCTTGTCTCTGATGGCAGCAAAATAAATGCCTGAGAAAATGCCCCTGAGGTATCAAGGCTTCCTCCTCTTTGAAAGGTAGAGGCAGTTCAGAGTGTCTACTTCTGAATGAGAAATTCAGATTATAGCAAAAGGCCTGACAGAAGCTTCCTGGCACACACCTGAATTTTATCACCTTTTGTATGATCTAATAGAATTAAAATAATGAAAATACTCTAGTAATTACAGTTCTGTGGTCTATGGTAGGCTGCAGTAGACTCTGGTGCTAAGGGAACATTGGAGAGCCAAATATTATTTGATTTCAGATCACAGAAACTCCAGTCTTTGACAAGGCTCATTTATTATTCATGTTATACATGCTGTAACTCATTAATCTGCTTGGGGTGCCACAACAGTGAAGAAAATTACACTGGTAATTCTATAACAGAGCCTGTTATAGAATCATAGAATTGCTAAGGTTAGAAAAGACCTCTAAGATCATTGAGTCCAACCATTAAAGACCTCATAAAATCATCTAGTCCAAAGACCAAAAGACCTAATAAGATCATCTAGTCCAAACCATTATTGTGAAGTAAGAGTAATAAACTGTTGTATGAGATGTTTTAAAGAATCCTAGTACATGTTACTGAGCTAGACTAGGGCACAGATTTTCCCAAAGACGCGAAGAAAAGGAAATTAAATTTTGTATGACAGTTTGAAGGTAGCTTGTATAAGCTTGTGACTATTGTAAGCATTGCTAGGTAGCTATAATTGATTTCTGCAGGTGAGGAAATACAATACATTACTTGTGTAATCTCTCCATATATGTCTAATGTATTTGAAGTTTTAAACTATGTCCTTCCTCTCCATATAGATTTATTGCTGCCCAGTCCTGGAGAATGCACTTTTGAAAAAGATGAGTGTGTGTTTACCCAGAAGAAGAGAGGTCGTGGGAGCTGGCACCGGAAGAGGGGTCCAACTCCCACTTCTTACACTGGACCAAAAGGAGACCACACTACTGGGGTAGGTGAGTTAAGTTCCACATCGAACTTTCAGAACAGAGATTGACAGTTAATAAAAAATAATAATTAAATATTTTAGATTATAACCTAGAGGATAGACAAAGTTTTTACTCTTCTATTCAGAAAAGTTACTAATCAGATGAAGTAAGCACATTCTGCAGGGACTCATACGTGGTTTTGAGAATGTGACATTTAATCTGAATTATCTGCAAGCCATGTGGATGATTTGGTTGTCATGTCCTAAAGTAGCCCTTTGGGAGATAAAAGAAGAGGATAACTCTCCAAAAAAAGCTTCTTCCAGATTCCCATTTTATGTGAATATTCCCTCAAACTGACTTTAGACCTATTTTTAGTCTATGTGGATCATTAAGTAGTCTGAGATGTGAGGCTGATATCTTGACTTCAGAACTGGGAGCCTTTTAAGCCTGGTCTGGGACAATGATTATTCCTTAGTTCATCTCTTAGCAGCAAGCTGTGCAAGTGGTTGGGATCACTTCTCCATGAACACCTTTGGGTTCAAACTTAAAAAAACCATCAAGAATAAAAGAGATCCCACAAGCCCTTTGTCCTGAAAATCTGCACCACAAACTCACTAATGTAATTTCAAGTATTTAGGCAGGTGGGGCCCCCATTAGCATGAGTGCACAGAAAACTGCATCACCACCAACCATTGCCTGAAGTGTACCCTCAGATGTACATGCAGCTGTCTCGAAATTCCAATGAATCAATTTCTATCAGTGTGCAATCCTGGTTTAAGAGCAACTATGGTATATTCTTCTTTTGTATTCTTTTCTGTGGCTCTGTATTTCAACAGATACAACCAAGTTTTTAAGGGTTTCGAGCCATTAATTGGTGGAAGGCAAATTCATATGCCCTCAATCCATCATTCAGTTATCACCAGCTAGAGCAAACTGAGGTATGTCAGAAGACTGAGGAGCATCCTCACATCCCATCTGCTGCACACGGCAGCTGTTCTGTGTTTTGAGATGTATGCTCTGCCAGCAGACATAAAACTCAAATAATGCAGCAACTCTTCATGCAGTCCCATTGCTCTCTTTTTGTGGTGTTGTCTGCCTGTCTGTCACCACCAGTCCTGGGAGTGAGATTGCCTTCAGAGGGAGAGGGAATTCAGTGAGACAGGAGGAATGCTGAGAGCAGGAACAGCAGCCAGTGGATGCTTGAGAGTCTCTTGTGATACTCAAGAGCCCTACTTTATGCACAAACCCCTAGTGAAGACGTCCCCTCTAAACCAGGTTGTAGTTCAGTGATAAGCAGCAGTCAAGAGAAAGGGTGAAAAGAAAGATTATCTACAGCTATATGTCCATAAAGAAAAGATAATTTCATGCAGTGTATTGCAAAATTGCCAAATTGTACAAAACCTAGTGTAATCCATTGCAAAGACTTTGTAATTCACTATGCTTAAAAGTTCCTTAAAAGTAAAAACTCAAAACCACAGCTCATATTACAGCATAATAAAATGACTTGCCTTTAGCTGTAAAGACTGAATCATATTATAAACTTGTTAGAAAGACTAGATCATCCCTTGGCTTTATAAAGTCAAACCCATCCTTATTACAGCATACAATTATTACAATATCACAAATATTACAGTTTACAAATGCAGCAGTCTATGATTTAAGAATCTTCTATCAAAATAGTTTCAATCATAAGGGTTTTTTTATATAATGAACATGTTGAGCATAATGAACATAACAACATAATGTATCTTACTTGTGTATCTTTTTAAGGATATTACATGTATATAGAGGCATCTAACATGGTCTATGGACAGAGAGCATACCTGGTTTCGAGATCACTAAGAGGAACATCTGGAAAACAGTGCCTGACATTTTTCTATCATATGTATGGAGCGGGGACTGGATTATTAAGTGTTTATCTAAAAAAGGAAGGGGATGATGAAGAGATTCCTTTGTGGAGGAGGACAGGGGAACAAAGCATCTCATGGCTAAGGGGACTGGTAGAATATGAAAGTGATACAAACTACCAGGTAAGAAAAACAAGCAAGAAGCCATCAAATTGGAAGTGAACTATGTGCTAGAATCCAAGTTTTTCATTATTAAAAAAAAATAATAAACTAAAATGTTGAAACGTAGATGGCATTGAATAGACACCTGAAGAATATGAAGTAATGTGATTTTTTACAAATGAAGTTAGAGAGGGATTTATTAAAGATGTGAATAGGTTGCAAGTAGGAAAATAGTTATTCATTCAAAATTTTAAGTATTTTAATGCTATTTTAAAATATTTAAATTTAAATGCCATCATTTTTTGTCAGTAGTGGTAGCGGTTTTTCAAGATCATTTGTGCAATTTCTTTTCCTTCAGCTGTCTGTAGCCCTGTCTAGATTTGACACAACCACTGAGCTGTGATATAATGACATCTTCTTGTAGGGTGGTCTTTCTAAGGGGGTGCCAAGGAGAAGGGATGATGCAAAGCCAGAGGTCTGTCTAAGGAAAGGGAAAAGCAAAGGGAGAGGACAGAAGAGGACAGGAGAGAACAGGAGAGAGGGAAAAGGGTGTCCCTTGAATGGGTTGCATGGGTTGTATTATTTTTTTCAGTCCTTCCACCAGTGGGATTCATGAAAAGGTGTGTCTTACCTTTACAGATTATTTTTGAGGCAATCCGTGGTGTGTCAATAAGAAGTGACACTGCTATTGACGATATCTTATTCCAGGCAGGACCCTGTTTGGGTAAGTACTTTGTAGGAGACACTGGGCAATTTGCAGTGCTTGTTGTAATTAGGTGGGTGATTCTTCTTCTCGAGTCCCCATTTAGTTGGTTTGAATTTAGTATCAGGCTGCTGGATTAGTGCAGAACTTTTACTTTCCAACGTGATGTAAGATCATCCTCAGAATCTCAACCAGTAAAGTGGCTGTAACACTATTTAAAAACCATATGACAATCCCATTTAAATCCAGCGTGTTAATTACATTCTGCTGTAAGTATTCTTATGTATGACAAAAATACAAATAATTACAGTATGTCTTCCTTTTTTGTATTCCAGAAGTGGAAGAAATTCAGTTCTCATCAGGCTATCCTGACACCTTAAATGAAATTGAGTATTAAATACAGTCTGCTGAAAGAAATGAAGCGCATAGAAGAATTGTATGTGAGAAACTGCACAAACTGCCTATTTTAAAATACATTTTAAGTAAATACTGGACTGGTTTGAATACACACCAATACATAGGAAGAACTTGGAGCACTCACGTTCCTCACCTTTTCAATGTAATTATTGACTCAGGGCTTCTTACACCGTAATTTTTTTGTATTACTTCCTCTTTTGCATGAGGTATCAGTTATTACATAAAGGCTTCTCATTTTGCACAGATCATTAATTTCTAATTTTTTTAACCTTTCTGGTATATAAGTAAAAAGAGGAAATTCAAGTTGCACAATTGAAGTCCAATATTGTGTTATCTTAAATCTGCATTCAGTGAATGTTTTGTATTGGGGATAGAATGGATTTTTGTTAAGAAAAATATAAATGTTTTGAAATAACAAAGAAAATAGTGTTAGCTACTAGTAATATCCTACAGGTTAAGTGCAATTATCACAGTGACAAATCTCTCTGGGAAACTTAATACTCTGCTGGCAAGTTTTTGTGATAGTGTATTATTTTACTATAAAAAATATATTTGTCATCTTTGCCAATAACAAACTCATTTCTAGAGTTCAGTATAATTCAGCGTAAGCTGTTGGCCTATGGAACTATATGAAATGAAATACTTTAAAGCCATATGCTTCCTGGGATGAAAGTCTAATTGTTTTTGTATGAAATAAGTTTGTACACTCACAGAGAATGCACTTACACTTTACCCAACCATAGATGTCTTGCATTTATATTATTAGGAAACTGAATGCACACATTTTGTTATTTTTTAAGATTATATGTATTTGTGTGTAAGGGGTTTTTTTAAATGACTATAACTTTGTAATAAAATGTAACTGAGTATCATCTTTTTGCTCTGCTCTAGATTTTATACTAATCAGTGTAAGGGGAAAGACCTAAACCTAATAAAGTAGCCTGAATTAATTATTTTGAACATGAAAAGAATTAAATGTGTGGGTCACATCACTTCAGAAAGCTGAAGAAAGCCATCTGAACTGCTGCAAGAAGCCACGTGCTGAGTGGTAGAAATTATTGTCACAGCCACCATATTCTGCTCCTATCCAAAATAAGCATATATTTTTCCTAACAGCCTATAACAATCAACACCACCCGGGATGATCTAGGCCCTTGCATCTTTAGTAAAGTTTCATTTTGGTGACAGAAACAATTGTAGAGATTATTCAATGCAATACATTCAATACTCATGTATTTATTTAACCATACTGAAACAGTTTATGGTTTCCTGGAGACTGACAAAGAGCCAAAAGGAAGTGATATCTTACCTGCCTATTCTAACTACCTACAGTCTCCCTTGTCATTTGCTTCTGAACACATCACTCTTGCTATTATTCAAAAATGAAAGCAAACAGAAATAATGGACTGTTTCATATGAATCAATACAGTTTTACAGTTGTTCTGTAAAGTGCATGCCTCGGTATCAATATTCAGCTCAAATTACTTAAGCAGAGAACAAGTGAAGTGGTTAAAATAATCAGGTGTGGTGGTTCTCCATATGTAAATAAAATGAAACATGAAGTACAACAATTAGACTCCTGTCTCTCAAGATTTATGCAACTCTGCTTCACTCCATCAAAGTAATCAGTTTAGGCTGATAGAATAAAAATACAAGTGAACGACCCTAACGTGCTCTCCACTGAGTGTTTTCTAGGGACCTCACTGCTACAATGATTTTATCGGTACCACTGAGGGAAGTATTTATCCACAAGGTGTGAGACATTGTCGTGACATGGGGGGAGGGGGGGAGAAGGAAAAAGAAAAAAAAAGAAGAAAAAGAGGGGGGAAAAAGAAAAGAAAACAAACCAAACCTGCCTAAATTCTTCCTTAAGTAGGGAACATCACCTTTCAAATCATTTTTGCTGCAGGAATTAAAGAACAGAGGGAGAATCTGCAAGGTGGCTTTCATTTACTTCAGTGTCTACTGAATATCAGTTTATGGAACAGGAAATTCACAGACCAGTGAAAGAATGGCTGTAAAATATTTGAAAACTGGGGAAGGTGCATTAAGATTTCCACTGGCAAACTTCAGTTTTACGGTGAGATTAAAAAAATGTTTGATCAGCTCTGCCCAAATAGGAAACTCTTAATGCAATTAATTTCTCCCCTGGATCCATTTTTATTTACTATTTTTTCTTGTCTTCACTGCTGCAGTAGCAGTACCAGGACCACAGCAGGGCAAAGAACAGTTCTTCTGCGACTTGCCTGTTTAATAACTGAAAATTTGTTCAAAAGCTACTGAAGAACTTACAAGTAATTTCTTTGATCCCAGTTGTGTCACAGTCTGTAAAATGGAAATGAAAAAGAAACCTTGAAAAACAGCTGTAACACCCCAAGCAGTAATGGGCTTGTATTTGATTGCTGTAAATGTAGCTTTGTGCTGGAGTGGAACTCAACTTGTCCTGAGATCAATGGAAAGCCCTTTTATTGACCTCCTGTTTAATACTGTCCTCTTGTTAGTATTGTTTTTATTCTTTAAGTATTGTCCCATTAGTCTTCATTTTATCATTATCATTATTATTATGAATTTTCAAAAAGAGGGCCAAATTCAGATCTCAGTTACACCAACAGAAATCCAGAATAACAACATAAAACACCACTGTTATTCTTTCTTTATAAAGTAAATGAAATGGTATTCTGTCTGACTATGGTGTCACACCAAAATAGACCTAACATAAATTTAACTTTACAATTGTGAAGCTTCACTAAAACAGCTCAAGCCAAGCACTAAAACACTGGGCATTTTATCCACTGGATCTGAATGCAGCCTGCCACTGTGACTGCCCACACTTGGGATACCCACTGCTCTGAGGGGACAGCAGTGTAAAGGCTGGAGAGAGCATGCTTCTCCTGCAACATGACAGACAACTGAGTCCAAACATTCCACCCCTCACATTCTGAAAAAGACAAAACCTGACTCTCATCCCACCTCAAACAAAATACGAGGAGTCTGTTGCAGTGCATTCCCCTGCCACACGCCTTGGTCTGGGCCACTCAGGAATTCTGCTTAGGCCTCGCCTTGATTCATGGCTCCTGGGAGTTAAGCTCACCCTTGAGCTTACCAGAAACACCATCTGTTCCCGGGAATTCTGCTGCCAAAGCAGCTCTTGTTGTCTGACAGGTAGTCTCGGAATGTTATTAGCCTAAATCATTAGCCTGGATCACTGAATCACAGAACTGTTAGGGTTGGAATGGAACTCTCGAGATGATCTACTCCGACCAGCCCTGCCGAGGCAAGGTCACGTAGAGCAGGTGACACAGGAATGTGTCCAGGTGTGTTTTGGATGTCTCCAGGGAGGGAGACCGCACAACCTCCATGGGAAGCCTGTTCCAGTGCTCTGCCACCCTCAATGTAAGGAAATTCTTCCTCATGCTGAGGTGGAACCAGCTGAGTTTTAATTTATGGCCACTGCTGCTTGTCACTGCGCACCACTGAAAATAGACTGGCACCATCCTCTTGGCACCCGCCTTTGAGATAGCTGTACGCATTAAAGAGAGTTCCTCTCAGTCTTCTCCAGTCGACGAGCCCAACCGCTCATAACTTCGTAAATGCGTGCAGAAAATGTAGCGGAGAACGTCAACGTACGGGCAACGGGCAACGGGCAACGGGCAACGGACCGCGGNGCCACCCTCAATGTAAGGAAATTCTTCCTCATGCTGAGGTGGAACCAGCTGAGTTTTAATTTATGGCCACTGCTGCTTGTCACTGCGCACCACTGAAAATAGACTGGCACCATCCTCTTGGCACCCGCCTTTGAGATAGCTGTACGCATTAAAGAGAGTTCCTCTCAGTCTTCTCCAGTCGACGAGCCCAACCGCTCATAACTTCGTAAATGCGTGCAGAAAATGTAGCGGAGAACGTCAACGTACGGGCAACGGGCAACGGGCAACGNAAGGGGAAAACGGTCGGGAAGAGTGTGAAGTATGGCGAGTCCCGCTCCCCCTTCGTCCTGGGCTCCATTGTGAGGATCTTCATGGAAAACTTCCTGTGAGTGAGCGGGAGGTGTTTTCTCCTCCCTTGAGCGGCCGCGGCCTGCCCCTTCCGCCCCGCCATAGAGGGGCCGAAGCAGCAGAGTGCGGTCGCCGCGGGTAGCCGGGGTTGCGGAGTTTGGAGGAGGAGTGCTGGAAGCGGTGTTCCCTGTAAGGTGGTGCCTTGCTCGGAATGGGGAGCTCGGAGACGCTGCTGTGTGTATTAGGAGCCCCAGGGGTTGTCTGCGCCGTGTCGCTTTCCCGGGGGCGCGTTCCCCGGTGTTGGCTCGCCTTCCCCAGAGGTGATGGTTCTTGTCCGTGCAGCCTTTGCGTGCTTTTTGTCTCTCAGGTAGTTGGTTGCCAAGCAGTGGAGCAGGGGAGAGAGCAGAAGGTGTTCATAGGGCAGTGGGGGCAGGCCTTGAGGATCATTAAGATGAAGTGCCTGTGGTGTTTTGCACGGTTTTTTTCCAGCTGCTAAGTAATGCGAGTACCATTCTGTTTGGACGTATTGTGGTTACCAGTAAAAGTTGTCAGGCCGTTTTCTTACGGCTCCATGCCAGCTTTGAAAACCTTCAGTAATGTAATGCATGGGTCACATATTAGATGTTAATTGAATCTTTAAAGAGAGTAGTTTAAATTCTCCTTAAGGGTTCAGATACCTTCTCTTCCACAGGTACGTAGTTTATAATATTGTGTTGCCATTAACTTCTTCAGTCACTGATTTTAAAGAAAGTTCTAATGAGTACGCTGGCTGGTAGGAATGCATTTCATGGTGTTTCACTGAAATGTTAGTTTTCACTCTCAAGATTTTCTCACAAAACAGTATTTCAGGATTGAGTCTCGATGAGGTTTTATCTGTTCAATAAAATCGTGAAGTATTTCTAAGCAAGTTTTTTTTTTTTTTAAAGGTAATATAGTGTTTTAAAATCCAAAAACTTCCCTTGTTTTCCAGAACATACAATGTTTGTGAAGTATATCCAGGGCCCAACCTGAACGTGGTTCTAGGTGCTAATGGCACAGGCAAGTCAAGCATTGTTTGTGCCATCTGCCTGGGATTGGCTGGAAAACCTTCTTTCCTAGGGCGAGCTGATAAGGTAACTATGAGCTTTTGTGATTTTCATGCTTAATCTGAATTTCATTTAGAGTGCTGTCCAATAGAGGGGGGAAAGACTGTCTTCCTTTATTTGCTTTACTTTTATAGAAGTAAGGCCTCTGAATTGAGGAGTAACCTAGTCCAGAGACAACGGGGGGATGTCTTAACTACTTGGCGTCTTGGATAAACGATGAAATGAAAACACCTGAATTGTACTGCATCCTAAGTGGACTAGATGGCTAAGCATCCACAGTAGGGTAGAAAAATGCCACTCAATGGCCAAAACATTGGTTAAGAATTACCAAGTAAAGGAGAAGTAGACAAGGTCTAAAATTCCCAAATACATAGCACCTGTAGAAATAATATACTCCTAATATGTCTCAAGAATTCAGCTGAAAGCATGGAGGCACTGATCTTTGATTTGAATAGAATTTGGATTTCTCTACTCTGTTTTCACTTTTTACTCTCAAGATACCATTCATTGATGCTATAGTACAAGGTTTGTATTTTGAAATTTTCAAAGTTTTGCACTTGCTTTCTTGGATATTCTCACTCAATATAATTTATTTGACTAGATTTTTGGAGCAGTGAGTCTGCGTGTCTAAAGGATTGTACATATTCTCTTGTAGTTGTTCAGTCATGAGCAAATGTGAATATGGGAGTGACTGCATGGTGGTACTGTGTGTTGGTATTCTTTTTACTTTTCATGATATATTTTCCTACTATTAGAATTGGCAGTTCTAGTGCAGGTATTTGGCAGGGTCTTTTCACTTGTCTTGCCTTTGTTCCCCAAATTCATGAGAACTTCTTCCTGTTTGTGGATCTGCAAATTATAATTTGTTCAGTTTTGGAGGCTGAAGTTGATCAGAAATTGCTAACTTGTGGAGGAAGTTCTGATGCTACTGGTGGAGGATGATAGTGTCTTCCTTTATTTTTAGTTAGTGCTTTATTTTGCTTTTAATTGTAAGTTTTCAATAAAACATCCTGTTACAGCAGCTCTGTTATACAAATGCATAGTCTTGTAAGATACTACATTTTAATACACTGTTATTTTGCAATAACGCCTTCTAAATTAATTTTGTAGATTGGGCTCTTTGTGAAGCAAGGTTGCATGAAAGGCAAAGTGGAGATTGAACTGTAAGTAGTAAAACTGTATTTTGTCATGGGCTTGTAATTGGATCATTTCCCCACACAGTCATTCACAAAGTTGTGAGAAAAAATCTTGGTATACAAAGGTCTGTCTTTAAGCTGGTGTTTTAATTTCTTCTTTTTTAAATACCCCCAGACTTCAGAATATTAAGTTTGAATAATTATCACACAAGAAATAAGCAGTGATGGCTACTCTTGATTTCTCTTTCTGGAGCATTTCCTCTTGTCTTTACATACAAAAAATACATAGATAAAGATCTTTGTATATGGTGTGTTTAGCTTTTGATGACATTTAAGGTTCAGATGATTCAGATTTAGTCAATACTGCCATCATTATGTGGTGGTTAGAATCCTTTTTACCAGAAAAAAAAGGACAAAAGTCTAACTATCAAAAAAAGATAGTTCTACCTTATACTGATAGTGCTGGTATGAGGGGCTTCCCTACATTCTCACTGAAAACATCACATACTGACACAAAAGAAGTGGGGGAAAAAAAATAAATCTCACTAGTTCCACGTAATTCAGTCTTAGAAGTAAGCTGCTGCAAAACAGAGCAACTGGAAATAGTTTGGAGTGTAAAATTCCATTAGTAGCTTCTGTCATATGGCAGTATTGCACAGTTCAGTTTTTGTGGGTGCTGTGGCGCAGGTGATTTTAATAAGCCTTAACCTGATCTGTTTGCCCAAATGAAACAGAAGATAGAGACAGTCAACTGATTCATAGTCTGTGTTAATTTGTATAATAATTGGCCACCCTGATCAGATTCTCTAAAAAGAAAATCTTCTTGAGGGGAAAAGGTACCACAGCAGACCTTAGAAAAAGTCCTGTCCATTTTTGTTATTGTGGAAGTGATCAAATAAGACCTTCTTTAGTGATTGGCCAAGCAATGGGTTCAGGAGTCTTTCAGGTAGGGCATGTGATTGTTTTAACACAGATCCTTCCTGGTGTTACTTGAAAGTCTGGAAAGAATCTGGCAGTGTGTCGAGACTTGGCATTTTGTGGCTCATTAGACCTAGCATGTTGTAGTTGCAATGTAGTTGAGTCCTTTGTCTGATTGGTAGAAAATATTTAAATGCAGCATTGAGGCTGGGAGACCAGTGATACAGAGTATTGCTTTTTTGACAGGAATTAAAAACTGAAGTTCTATAGGCATGTATTGCCTTTGTTGAATTTGGCCCTTGAAAAGTAGCTAAACCCAAGTTATGGTAGTAAAAAGATGTTAATTTAATGAAAGAAAGAGGCATAACTTTGTAGGTCTTTTGAAGGAAGTCTGATAAAATGAGGTGGAGCAGAAAATAATAATTCAGTAGTCAAGAAACAGGATTGTATCCCTATGGCATTTAGTGGCAGCAGATGTATACTCACTTTTACATTTGTCTCAGTTTGGAGACAAGTTTTGGAAGAAAATGCTCTGGGATGAACCTTTTCCTCTAAAGAAAAGGGTTTTAGGCAGGAAGAGTCCACACAGCAGTTCAGGGGAGAGGAAAACAGATGGGAACCTGGTGAAACTTGGATGTTGGTCCTTGCTGTAGATGAGCTGGTGAATTGTAGAGGTGGAGTTGTTTCTTCCGCTGGCTGGGTTTCTCCTGAGGTCCAGGGCCAGGTGGAGTCTCTCTGGTGGCTCTGTGGGTGGCTGACCATCTCCCTGGGGATTGTCTGATTTTGGGCTAAAAAAAGCCAAGTTGAATAGTTCCAGAAAAGAGCAACAGAAGCCCCTAAAAATTGCTTCTGCAGTCCAGGGAAAAGCTTCTTACATAAGCTAATGGAAAGGAAGCTAGGTGAGCAACAATTTGGCCTCTGATCTGTGTGCCAAGCTGAGCACATGGGAGTGAGAGCTTGGACCAACCCCGTGCCACAGTTCCCCTGGCTCCCGTCCCTCCCCCAGACCCACTTAAATCTACAGGACCCATTTCTGGGCATAAAGCAGACTATCAGTATAATCATAAAATCACGCCAAGGCAGCACTGAACTCTCTTCTTAAGTCTCCTGAGGTACATGTCCACTCTACAAGCCTGTGGTCTCTATCCTTAACAGTGCTTAACGGGCACTAGACAATTTCTAAATCAAAACAGTAAACCAAAATTCCAGGAATTTGACTTGTTATTGCTGCATCTTAACCAGACTAAATTTTTGAAAATAGGTATTCCTTTAGAGAACTAAGTAACAGTGAATGTATCTTTACTGGTTTTTAAAAGCAGAAAATGAAAATAAATTTGCCTTTTTTGTGCTGTATTCTATTTTTATTCTCAAATTGATTATATATACACAGCTTACTGTTGTATTTCTGTACCCTAATACTTAATTTAAAGACATTCTGTACCTCCTTCACATCAATTTTAAAACTTAGTAAATCTCGCACAAATAACACTTTTACATAAACTGTTCACATTTGTAACAACTTCTAAGTGTTTCATACATTCAGCATGAGCATCTCATTTATGTAACTTCTTCTGAGTTAAGATTTGCAGATATTATTGATGTTTCTCATGTGAGTTTAATTTGTCCCTGAAGTACTGGATGTTTTCTGAAGCATGAAAATGAGAATATGATGCTACTCTCCAGTTAATTTAGATTAAATGTTTAGCTGTCTATAAAGTCTAATAATACTTGGACACTTGGTAACCTTTAAAAGTGTAACACTTTTCACATATTCTTGAAAGTGTAAACACTTCTTTCTATTAATCAGGTTTAAGTCACCAGACAATATTATTATCACACGTGAGATTTATGTGGTGAGCAACTCGTCAGAGTGGTTTATCAATGGAAAGCCAGCGATCCTGAAAACAGTAGAAGAGCACATTGCAGCCTTAAACATACAGGTGGACAATTTGTGCCAGTTTCTTCCTCAGGTATGAATTAATTTTGAAAGACAGTGGATGCAAATGGAGTACTGTGGTTTGAGAGGATTTTGTTGCTGGTTGGCTTTAGTAACACTTCAGCTGATTCAGTGGGATACCACAAAGAACGTGAGGCAGCCATGCTGGTGTGATGGTGAAAGAAGAAAGGAGCCATGTGACCTTTTAAGCTCACTAATTGGACATTTTCTTTGTGTTGACTCTGAAAGGAAAGAAACTGATATTCCCTGTCTGGATATTCAAGTAACAGCACTTGCTAATAGAGCCTTTTTGGTAACGTCAGCAGTTTCTTGAGCATAGATCAAATTATGTAAGAGTCAAACTATCCTAATGGAAAATAAGTCTTAAAGGAGAGAGGGGATTAAAGGCTACTGTTAGTTTCTGTATTTGAATCCATACTCAAGCAGGTCAGGATTCCTGTGCAGGATGCTAAGTTGCCTCACACTGCACCTTAAAGTTGTAACAGGCTCCTTCCCAGTTCGTGTGGATCATCAGGAATGGTAGATAGAGAAAACCTTATCAGAGCCTAGCCATGGGCTTGTTGTTTAAGACAAGATGACGTGCAGAAAACCATTAAAATTTAGAAAGCCAATACTGCAGAAACGAAAATACACTAGGTTGTTTGGTGGTTCGTTTTCACTTACATGCAGTATTTGTTCAGGGCTTTCAGCATACTGTGGTAACATAACTTGGTATTTAATACAACTTTTTCTCTTTAGTACATAAATGTCAGTTCAGCCAATATTACTGTGTTGGTAGTTTTGGTTTATTTGTTCTCTCCCAATATATCAACAGCAATCACACTATTTGCATCTGTCTCGGTTTTGAGCTGTTCTTCTGCCTTCAACAGCAGTACTTCCTAATAGCCTTGGCCGCCTGCTTTAATAATAACTTCTACATGGCTTAACTTTGAAGTTAGTCATAGTGTTTATACTGCAAGGGTGTAGCTTCAACAACCTGAGAACAAATGCTCTGGAGAGTTTGGTTGCTACTCTATGAGATGCTCATTAACTATGCCAGAGCTATTTAGCATAGAGCTGCAGGTCAGGTGATGTTCAAGAGAAGTATGTTGTGGTGTATAAATCCAGTATTGCTGTATTGCAGTGTTCCAGCTAATCTGTATTTTTGTAACTTCTTAAAATTTTGTAGGACAAAGTTGGAGGATTTACAAAACTGAGTAAAACTGAGTTGCTCGAAGCCACCGAAAAATCTATTGGTTCTCCGGAAATGTACCAGTTTCATTGTGAACTGAAAAACTTCAGGGAAAAGGGAAGAGAACTAGAGGTAAATATGTACTTTAGAGAGCAATGACTATAGGAAAAGTAAAATCAATTTTACCTGGAGATGTTACAGAATTGGAAGGTGGTGTGTATTTACAATGTTTGTGGTAAGTTGATTTTACCAAATAATGCTCATCTTCTCTCAGAACTCATTCACTCTGACACTCACATGCTATTAAGTACAAAGACATGTGCAAATGGTCTGGACACAAAAGACAGGGGATGCCTGTTGTCAAGTACCCCTCACTTCTCTGGGATTCTTGACTGGCAACAGGTTTCCTAGACAGGTCTTTTACATCTTCTGTAAGTCATTGGCTATGATAGCATGGTCCTTTACTTTAGTGGCACTCACTTCCTTGAAAACGAAGAGACAGACAAAGAGGAAAAGGAGCGGTATTCTGGGAACAGTGTCTGTCCTTAGTCGTACAGGCCATTCTTTTAATTCTTTGTTCTGCTGTTTTTATCTTTTTGGTTGGTTCCCTTCTAGTTACTGCTGTACTAAAATGTCTCCTCTAGTGTTAAATTTCTGCTTTAATGCACAGGTGAGATGTAGACTGTTTTCTGAGAAGTATTTTTACAAGTGTTTTCACAAAGTAGATACTATAAAACAAGAAAATATGTTACAGAACTTGTGCAGAGAAAAAACCACCTCATTGGAGAAAATGAAACAGAGGGTTGAACGGTACAAGCAAGATGTTGAAAGATACCATGAATACAAGCGCCATGTTGACTTAATAGAGATGCTTGAGAGGAAGAGGCCATGGGTGGTAAGTTTCATTTCCAGTGTTTTTCTTGCCTAACCCGTTTTCCATAAGACCGTGAAATGAGAAATAGGCCAGAAGTTGCTTTAGAAGAAATGTGACCAGAGTGATTTGAATATCATTACGGTTGCTCAGTGCAAACAGTCCAGGTCTTGAAATACTGTTCTTGGCCTAACCGTAATGTTTGCTTACATACCTAGATGTACCGAATAAGTTGCTTCAGGAGTAATTCAAGTATTTACTGCACACTTGGGAAAACCAGCAGTATTCCTTTTATTCTGGGCAGAGACAACTGGTTTAAATGCTAGCCATCTGTACTTGCTTCTTCAGCTGGGAGTTTTTTTACATGTTTTTTTTGTTAACTTTTTCTACAGGGTGTGTTCTTAGTTTATTAGTTGAAGTTTGGTATGCATGACATACATGTCGGTGAATTTAAGTTGCCAATCTCAAAAATATTAGCATTTGGACAGAAATTTTAAAACAAATTTGAAAGAACCTAGGTAATGGACAGGTCATTTACACAAAGCAAAGTAAGTCTTTCTGAGGAGCTCTTTAATACTAGTTTCGTTTAGTGTTAAATGGTCAGTCATTATTTTTTTTAAACGGTTCAAACTGATGGGGATTTCAGTTTACTGAAACAATGTGTTGTTTGCCTTGTTTGCAAGCATTACAGAGCTCATGAAATACAGTTACAGAACTTTCAGAAAGCTTGATCTACTATTTGTAAATAATGTGGAAAACTTATTTTTTGCAATTTTGCATAAAACAAAGCCTCACATGGCTGTGTAAAGAACTTTATGGCCTTTGCATCTTGAGCAACTGGTTTTAAGGGATCCCATAGTTGCCTTCAAATCTTCTTGCTAACAGTGGAGGGATTTAGGAGTAGCAAATGAAATGGGTGGTGCTAGGTGCTAAGGAAGTAGGGTATACATTCTGTGATGTCAGTACTTAGCTGAATGGTGGGAATTCTTCTTATTACACGTGTAAACCTGGTGTTGCATAGTTAATGTAGACTGATACTGATTGTTCTCTACTGTAAGATGTTTGCATATATGGAACTCTGAAGACTGGTTGGAAACTGACCTAGGAAAACTAAGTTAAGAATTTTATCTTCTGTCAGTTAAATTGCCTTCCATAAGTTAGAGAACATTGCTGTTAGATACATGTTACTTAAGCAAGTTTAGTCAGGCTTTATACTTGTCACACTTTACACTGCTGTCTTGTAGACAGTTTGTGTTGCTCAGTATGTTAAAGGCTTTTAGTGGGTGCACTCCATTAAATGTAACTTTTTGGCTGCTGAATCCATAGGAAAAACAGTGTGCTTTGATACCTGGGTGGAGTTCTGATTGACAGTAGAGAATCAGTAGTGTATATTAGATTCAGGGAAAAGAAAAGAGAACTGGAGGTAAATATGCACTTTAGAAATGCTGAATAGCAACTGCAGGGAAATTGTTAGAAATTTTAACATAAGATGTTCCATGTGCATAATTTACAGTTGACATCAAATATCTCAACGTAATTGTTTTACTAGGTAGCGGATATTTGAACTATGGGCTGTAACAAAACTTCACAATCTGTTGCTATTTTGTGGTTTGTCAAACTGTGACAGAACTTTTGGTATTCTTCTACATTGCAAAATACCAAACTCTCTCTAAAAGAAGAAATGCATTATTCTACAAGGGCACGGGGATTTTTGTTTTGACCTAGCACTGTTTAGTGCTAAGAATAAATAATTTTCTTGCCTTAAAATGGGGTTTACCAAAGTTGAGAATAGTATGGCAGTTTATTCTTCTGTGGATGTTTTGTCTGCTCCATCCTCCCCAAAACATGGGTTTCAACTGGAAGACTAAACGCACCTGGCTGTTCAATTTACCTCTGTAACAAAGCAGGGTAGTTACAGGTGAACCTCCGAGTCAGCTGGAAGGCAGATATATAAACACTGCATTGTGTTATGAAGTAGAGAAAACAGGAAGCCTGAGAATATGTTAACTCAGATATGGCATTAGACTGTTTCTTAATGCTAGTGAAAAAGAGGAAGTCCAGTGATGAGCTTGTTCATGTTCTGACCACTGTTGAAGTACAACTTGATTCTGAAGACTGCTGCTTTTTACCTGAGGAGCATTTTTCTGGTCAAGTGCTTTTTTCTAGACAGTGACAATTGCTTCTCTACATGAAGAATTATACACCATTTTCACATATGTCTATGTCTAATAAGGTTTTGAACATATGCCTTAAATTCCACAGAATTCTGTAGTTCCTGGAATAATGTAATTTTGAAAATGTGTTTTGGTCAAGCCATGTCCATTCTTCTTTTCCTCCTCTGACATTTACAATGAAGAAAAACATTGCTTTAAGATGCAAATGTGTCTTGGGAGAGCTGAAATGCTTTGGAAGTTCTGCGGGCCTTTAGTGGAGTGCATAATTACAAGCATCAAAGTTATTTATGTACGGATTACCAAAATACAGAGTCCTTGTGGGAAGTCAGATTTTCTTAAAGTGTTAAAGGGATTTGCTGTGCAAAAATCATGTTATGAGAATTCTATGGAACATGTCTGTCCTTTGTACCTCAAGAATCTCAAGCATATGTGTATACATTTACTTGAATCTTGCAACAAAATGCCTTAATTAGAGCAGAACTAAATTTTGAGCTTAATCTTTCAACTAAGTGAAAATATAATCCCTTTGCCTCTGTAACTTTGTAACAGTGGCTACTGATTGTACTTCACAGAATTACAGCAGCTTTCTTCAAATAAGTTTTGACTTTATGAAAAAGGTACTGTGAAGAAAGACCTTGTATTTTATAGCTTAGGTTTATTTATCTGTGATTAATCAGGTTAGTTAACTAACTTTGAAAAAATGATAGCAGATAAAGCCAAGTCACCTGTTACAGATAGAGCTTCCAGGGTGTCTTTATTTATCATTATTATTATTATTTTAATGCTCCAAGTCTTGGAACGAACTAGGCATATGCTGTGAATTTGGGGCTTTCTTTAGTTGTCTTGGTTTGAAGACAGGTGTCTGCTAAGGAAGGTGTAAACCTCCCTTAAAACCCACAAGTGTGAATCCCCTTCCCTCTGAATTATTATAACTTTGAAATCAAGGGCTTTCAGGCAAAGATATGGGGAAAGGAGTAACAGTTCTTTACTAGTATCTATAGCAAGGCAAACAATCAATAACAACAGTAGCAATAACAAACAAAACAAACAAAAACCAGAAGATGCGGTGACAGAAGTCT
>VZTX01009598.1:82964-112798 GCA_013400915.1 Pardalotus punctatus
GAGAAGCAAAGCAGCACAGAGCTGAAGGAACTTTCTGCCGATGGTAGCTGAGGGAGCTTGCAGTTCCCCCACTGTTGCCCTCTCTGCTGCCCACGGTCTGAGTGCCTTCTCTGATGACCACCTCTGCTCTTTCCTCACCACGCCCAGCTAGCTCTTTTGTCTCTTACAAAAGAAGTTAATAGTCCTTAAGTATCCAGTCATTAGTAACCTAGTGACAGGGAAGGGGAAGAAATTCCACACCTCTCAACCTCCAACAGGTGCATACAAAATTAAACAGCTTTCCCTTCCTCTGTCTCCCTGCATACATTATTCTAGTCCTCTGAGCATCTTACTTTTTTTTTCTCATTAACCCTTTACAGTCGTGGAGCATAATGTGCTTTTATGTTTCTTTCTTTGGGGGGGCTGGGGGTAGTTCCTCTTCTTTTTTTTTCCTTCCTTTTTTTTTTTTCTCTCCAGAGAAAAAAATTACTGATAATGACTCCTTCAGCTTAAACTACTTCCTTCACAAAATTCCCAGCTTCTTGAAGTGGAGGTTCTTGGTCACCATACTGCTTGCCATCTCTTTCATCTCAGGAATGTATCTGCAGTTAAACTTCTAGATAGTCATGGATTTGGTGTTTGTGGTGTATGGTGGAATTTTTGTTTGTTTCCCAAAAGTCTGTTCCACTCTGTCCCCTTGGTTTGCTTCAGCAGTGGTTGTGTCTGTTACTTGCACTGATGATCTGTCCAGCTCCTTTCCTTTTCTTTCTCCCAAAATTATCTGTGGTTATTTGCTCCTTAGCTTTTAGACTTCTGCCTAAGTTGTCTCAAACAATGAACAGAGAGGGGCTAAGGAGTTTTTTCCACAGCAATCTTAGATGGACTTAGAGGCAAAGTAATTGCAGACAAATGGGTTGTTTCTTCTGCCACTTGAATTGCATATTATTTAAAATGCATTAATTATGTGTCCTCACCAGGGACTGAATGATCCCTGCAACTGCTGATCATTTGAACTAGTAACAGTATTACTTAAGTAGTTGCTCTAATACTAGTTTCTGAAAGAGATTTTTCTTCTAAAACTCTTGAGAAATTAAATAAAACGTTTGGACAGTATAAAATACTGGGATAGAAGACGGCAGTTTTTTATTGTTTTACTTTCAACTCCTTCAAGGAATATGAAAATGTTCGTGAGCAGCATGAAGAAGTGAAACAAAGCCGAAACCAAGCTAAGAAAGAACTGAAGCGTCTGAAAGAAATGCAGGTACCACAGACAAAAAAAATCCAAGAAGCTGAAGAAAATTTAAAGAATCTGGATATGAAAACCAGGGATAATGTAGGTATTGAAGTTCATGTTTAACATAGGTAATGTTTCAGGTGCTCTGTGTACAGCTTTGTAAAATGTAAAGTAATAACCTTTTTCTTTAGTGTGTCATAATGGTGTTTCAGCAGAAGTTTTTCTGAAATACCCGTGCCCTTGGTTCTCAGTGCTTTTTACTCATCTATTCAAGGAATACATTCCTTAGTAAATGTTTAGTAGCAATTCTTCAGTCTGCTCTTGGTTTCATAAAAGCAAATTTTGTAATTCTCTTCATAGTGCCTAAAAAATCTTCAGAGATAAAATGTTAATAGTTTCCCCAAGTTAGGTACTTGTATTATGTTAGATGTCCCTTTCCATCTGTTCTGTAGTTTGGCTTTGCGGATTCTCTTTTTATCTTCTTAAAATGTGGTTTATTTAAGCTAAATTACAACTTTCATGGCCTAAAACCATTCTTCTAATATTGAACATAATTCCACAAGTAGGACCTCATTTTTTACGTAGACAGGAATCTTCCATCAATTGTGACTATTATGCATAAGGAAGTTTCGTGTTAAACCTGCCTATGATTACAGTTCACCTAAGTTTTTTTAACAGCTGCTCTCCCTGACTTTATGGAAAAATACTATTTCTATACAAAAATAAGAGTACTGTAATTCTCTGCAGGATTTTGGCTACTATTTACTATTTAGACTGCAGAAGTCATTGTATGCATAAGTTGCACAAATTTGCAGTGGATAGCCAAAATTAAATGATCACATGAGAATGTTTGTTTGCTGCAGTGAGTTGTGTCTGAAGATAAGCGACCTGATCAGAGGACTTGATGTGGAGATGTGTGACACTTGTAGAGGACTGTTGCTTTGAAGCATCTTGTAGAATGAGGGTCTGAGATTTCAGATGGACTGGTAATGCGCTTCCTCTGAAAAGAAACCAAAACACACGCCCTTGCCCCAAACAAAAAACAAACCCAAAACCAAACCAGAAAGACCAGACGAAAAATACTC
This sequence comes from Pardalotus punctatus, assembly GCA_013400915.1. Taxonomy (NCBI): domain Eukaryota; kingdom Metazoa; phylum Chordata; class Aves; order Passeriformes; family Pardalotidae; genus Pardalotus; species Pardalotus punctatus. The sequence continues at coordinate 85,263 of VZTX01009598.1, forward strand.
CCTATAGATTGTTGTTCACAACATTGTTGTTTTTGTTGTGGTAAACACTGTACCAACAATATGAAGTACTAAAGTACCTCATAATTTGTAAAAAAGTATACCTTTGGTAAAGATATTTAAGTTTTGTGTTCCACATTATTGCAAGAGTTTACTATTCTGTGAGTCAAAATACCTAAATGTTCAAAAATGTTGCAGTTGTATTGCAGTGACCTTTTTTTGGCGTGGTTGGGCTTTTTGTTTTGAACGTTTTTGTTGCTTAAGGGTAAGTATACTTTCTTAGAGGAAGGGTAACAGCTGGAAGCTTGAAATTAATTTTCATAATGTAACAATGCCCTCATGCTTGTGAGCTACTAAGCTTTGGTTTCACTGCTTGGTCTTATCCTGATAGGTTTTACTCATATGTTTCAAACTACTGTGGTTTTTTTCAAACAGTAAAGAGTTCTACTTATAACCATTGGTACCACTCTTCTTGGAACTACTGCGCTGTATTCATACAGGAGTAATCTTTTTTGTTAAAAGTCATAGTATATTTCTATGAGAAACCTAGGACAAGCAGTGATCATTTTAGTTTTAACTTGCAGGGAGCTTGGTAAACAAAACAGCGGAAGAAAACCTGAGAGAATGTATGAGATGGTTGGTTTATACTCTTGAATCAGCATATTTTTCTGCTCAATCTAAACTTGTTGAGTAAAGTTTTCATATACCGTATATTCACAAGGTTAACCATATGCTGAAGTGTTGCTCAAATTTGAATCTGGAAAATGGATTAGATGCATTTATTATACAATATTCCAGAAGCCAAAAAATACAGGAAGAAGGAAAGAGGATAAAGTTGAAATAAATAATTTGTAGAAGACTTACTGAGATACTCTAATACGGTTTTCCAGAGATTAGTTACAATTTTGTATTTTATTTATAACGGATGTTATTCTGTATATAGTTATATATTAAGATTTATGTAACTATATATTATATACAGTTATGTAGTATAGGTATATATATACTATATAACTATAGTATAACTTATAATATGTACTATATACCTATTATATATAGGTGTATAGTATATATTATAGTAGGACACTTCCAAACCTGTTTTGTTCAGATGTTAAATGATATGTCCAAGTCTAATTCGAATGATTATTATTTTGTCCAGATTTGCAGAAAAAGACATAAGGGAATGTATTATGTACACAGTTATATAGCAGGAATGATTTGTATGATAGCAGGCAAGTTTAAAAGATCTGACAGGTGTATTGCTGCTTTTTGAACTTTTGTGACAGTGTCTTTTTTTCAGATGCTGAAGTGTATTTCCCTCACACATACTTTAGTAGTTGGGCTGTTGAAATGTCCTTGAAAGGAGAATCAGTGCTGGCTACACTGTCAGGAGATATTTTTGACCTAATGTGAAAAGTGCAAGACTTTTCGGTACCTTAAAGTGGCTTAAGTTGCTACTTCTTCATTAGTTTCTCACCTTTTCATAGGCTGCTTGAATTTCTTGTGACTTACAATTCTATCTTTATATAAATGCAGACATTTGACAAGAATTTCACAGTATTACAGAATTATTCTGTAAGCCAGAAGGAGTTGATTAATTTCAATTTGGCCTTAAGGGAAAGCAGTTTAGTATTTTAAGTCTGCTCTGTTCTGGACACACAGGCCTGTAGGGAATATAATTCCCTTCAGACCCTTTGCTCCAAGCTTACATCCATTATCCAATGACTTTCGTTCCGACTGCTTCTTGAGATCTTTCTCTTGGTGTGAGGATACATATGTGAGAGCATACCTCTTCATTTTGTCTTTGTTGTACTTTGTTGGCAAAAAGCCCAGTATGGAGCTGTAGTTTTCCCTGGAAGGGTCTTAAAAGCAAGGAAAGGTGGAATTAAATCTGGGAAGAAATTAATGTATCCAGACACTGCATGACTTTTTCTGCTGTCTCTTAGTGTTTCAGTTTCTAGGTTATATTAAAAATTTCTTGTGACACTTGGTGGTTTGGGGGGTAGTAGGATGTGTAGAATGTGGGGGAAAAAAATTGATCCATTTTGTAGGAAGAGTTTGATAAAATGGTGTATTTTCGGAAGAGTTTCTGCATGCTCTTTAAAGGCATTTGAACAGAGTTAACCATGCAGTACAATTTTTTTAGCAATATTTAATAGTATAAAGCAGTCTGTTGTGGTTGTACCATGAAAATCACAACGACAGTTTGAGTTGTTAGAGTCTGTTCTGTAGGTAGGTCTATATATAAACATAAAATAACTAAAAATACAGTGATAACTGAAAAACAGAGTTCCAGTTCCTTCCTAGTGTCCTGATTTTGAGAGCCTTTAAAATTATTTTGTGAACATGATGCATCAGTTTCCTGAGAGGAGGCTTCCTCTTCAGACTGCCTCCTTGAGCTCTTTGGAAAAAAGCATCACAGAATCAGTACCTCACAGCAGTTAACTGCAAGACCCATATGTATTTGTTCTGTGTTGTCTTTATGCAAACACCTGTGTGAGTCTTAAAATTTTTGTGCATTTCTGACATTGTGGTAGGGAAAAGATTCTGTATAGTTTTATTTTCTCCATTTTTGATGCATGTTAGTGTTTTCAGTATGACCCTGTAGGAGGACGTTTCTTGCAGTGAGAGTGCTTGGGTTTGTTTCATTGTCTGCACTGGAACTTACTTACAGTCCTTCCATCCTCCTGCAGTATTCCAGTATTCTCTTTGCATTGCTTCAGTCTTGAGGGTTCACGGAAGGAGGAATTCAGTTTGCAGAGAAAGCATAATGTACTTCCACTATGTTCAGAACTTGGGTGTGTAAGTGCCTGCGCAACTGGAGCTAATAAAACATGCTCTGAAAGAGGAATGAGACAGGGTGATGCCAAGAAGTTCCTTCCAACCTGTATTATTCTTCCACTTTATGGAAGCTGAGGATAGAGGAGGAGCAGAGACATGGATGCCCACACATGAGCCAACAAGTTGTCAAGCTCAGCTGTGTAGGATCTAGCACAATGCACTTCAGAGGTAGGATGACTTGGACAAAACCTGGTTTGGTCATCCTGTGTCTAGGAACTTAAGCGTTGCTCACTCTTTCATATCACCTTTTTTTTCAAAGTTGATTTAGAGAAAGAGGCAAGAATATTTTATAATTTTAGGCATCTGAATGTTACGTTTGTATTGAAATCAAGGATGGCATTATTTTAATTTAAGATTATGAGGCTTCCTCTACATGTCATGCCTGAATTTGCAGATATATAGGTGAATGGTTGTGAACAGTACCAATGCCATTGTATAAGTCGTCACAAATTGTGGAAATTATACATGCTACAGATTCCGTTAAGAATGAGGAGTGAGTATAACTTTGTCAGTAGTAGAATGCAGAGTAAATACTTAGTTATGCATATGCAAGATGTTGTTCAAAATTGTACTACTTTTTACAAATATAACTGAATTTATGATTGTAATTTAAATATCATGCTGTATGCAGACTGCTGAAATCAGAAATATTTCCCAGAAATGTAAAGAGAAGCAAGATGCTTTGGAGATGAAAGATAAGCAGGTAAGAATCTTGCTATCTGTCACTTTTCTTGGTGTTTGGGGTTTTTTGTCTGTTAGCAGAGAGGCAAATTTCTGTGAAGATGCTGCAAGTGCTTGCACTCTTTAATCCCTCCAGTATGCCATGAGTCTTTAGAACTCTATTAGTCAAACAGGAATTACTAAGGGAGAGGTGTATACTACATATAAGAAATTCCCTTAAGAACAGACAGTGTGTTGGTATATATAGATAGATATATACACACACTATTTGTGATAGGCTTTCCTTGAAAAGCTACAGCTTCTATTGTGGTTCACTCAGTACTAAACATGTGTTCTATGTGAGAGGCTAGGGTTATTGCTTCTGTTATGTATATACATCCAGCATCTTTTAAAAAGAAACATCCTTACAAGGATGTGTTGAAAAACAAATGTATAAGGGTGCAGAGTCAAAACTTCCAAGTTGTATTTGGGCTACAGATTTTACTTAATCATAGACTACACTTCAGATGTGTTAAGCAACTCTTAAGCAATTTATTAATCTTTAAGCTTCTGCTTCTGTGAAAATGAAGGAACTTCAAAAATTGGTTTATAGATTTGGTTGTATTTTTGCTTATGTTCTTCAACTGCCATAGTGCTACTCGAACTGTGTCTTAGAGATGTTGGAACTGTAACAGGCTCTTGGGGGTTTGGTGCATGGTTATGTCAACATTTAATAGCAGTTGAACAGGTGTCCTAGGTATTTGTCATAGGTTCTGTATATAAACTCCTTTCTTGTTGAAAATACTCAAAATTTTTAGATTGAAGAAATTAATCAAGCATTCAGAATGAAAAAAGATGAAGAAACAAACAGGCAGAAGAAAATCCACCAAACTCAAAAAATAATAGAGGAGTGGAAGAATGAGCTGGATACAATGGCAGTCTGTGAGAATCTTCAGCCACGAATTGATGCTGTTAATATTGAACTGAAAAAATTACAAGAAGAAAGGGCAAATATTGATAATGATGTCAGTGATCTAAGAGCAGAAAAAAACAACCAAGAGCGGGAAAAGAAAAGTAAGTTATTGAGGTTTTTTTGTCCATTTATTTTACTCTTTTAATGATGCTACAGGATCTACTTCTCTAGCTGTAGCGAAATAATTCAAGGCATTTACCGCAAGCCTCATAGTTGGCTGACATGCATAGCAGTCCTCTGTCATGTTACCATTTGTATTAGAAGTAACAACCACGTTCAAAATCGAACAAGAAGATTCAAAAGTAACAGTTGACCTTAAAACTGTCCTTCAAAGAATCAGTATTTCTGATCTCCGGGTAAGGAGACTCCTTTGCCAGTTTGGACAGTTTGGGGGATTTTCTTGTTATAAAGGAAGGTGTGTAGTTAGCAGGTTGTGAAAAACAATCCCAAACCGAATGGAGAAAGCAGTTTGCTTTGAAGATGCAGTATTTTAGCTACTTCATGTATTATGTGCAGTATATTAGCTGCTGCTTCTGCATTTGTCCTTTCTAGACCTTAATTCCAGAGGTGTTTTTTTTGCTAGTCTGGGATTTGCAATTAGTCCTCTCTAAGAAATGAAATTAAATTAAAAAATTGAAGCTTGGTAGGTGGAGAGGGTGTTGTATATACATTCCTCAGTGAATGTTGCTCATTTGCACATACCTGTCTGTCTGGCATTTAACTTGCCATAGAATCCAAGAAGAAACGGAGTCAGAGAGTCCAAGTGACCTGGGGAAGGAGACATTGTGTATTTTATCTTGAACAGTGCAAAAATCTCTGGTTTTGATCTCTGTCTCTTCTGAACAAAAAAATCGTTTCATGCACAGTCTATTGTCACACATTTTGGGTTTTGCCAGCATGAAATAACACAGATATTTCACATTACTAGTCCTACTATGTCTCCTCTGGGGATGTTTTTAAGTACAAAGGTAGAACAAGTCTTGAAGAAACATACTTTTAGGGCAAAATTCCTGTATTTTTACTGTGTCTACCACATTTTGTTATTCTTTGGGTAAGTTTTTGATTCTGTTTTAGTTTTTAAGGTTTAACAGTTCTTAAGATTTCTTCAGAAGTAGCAGCATCTCAATTCTGGAAAGAGAAACTTAGTTCTTATAATTTGCTAACAACCTTATTTTTGGAGGAGTATAGTCAATAGATAGATACTAGAAAATACTGGTTATAATGTGTGCTTTTTGTGGACTCTCTTTAAGAAACTACCTTAAATTACAGGAATAATTGATCGCCTTGGACTACTTAATAATATAATGCATCTGAAGGAAGAGAACCTTAAAGTGAGATTCCAGGACACACATGCTGCTCTTATGTGGCTAAGAAAGAACAAAGACAAGTTTAAAAAAAAAACTTGTGAACCCATGATGCTTGAAGTAAGAAGATTTACTTGCATACCACTCTGTTAATGGTTAGATTATTTATGTCTTGCAAGACTTCGAGAATGACTTGAAGACTTTTAAGATGCACCTTGGAATGTCCTGCCAAGTACATGCAGGATACTCAGAATTCCATAGGCAATGTAGTTGAGTAAGGTGGGATGGCTCCTTTCCTCCTCAAGAAAATGCTTATTGCAGGTTTCCTCTAAGGTGCCACCAGTTATTATCCAGTCATACTACTTAAGACTTAAGTAATTCATATTTGCTGCTTAAAAAAGCGATGTAGTTGCCAGTTGAATATCTCCCCTTGTAGTACAATCTGCTCAGCTGTGGTTACTTCTCTCTGTGATCTCTGGGTGTTTCTTTGGTTTGCCCTACCCAGCCAACTAGACACACAGAAATCCATTCCTAGTTTGTCTTTTTTTTTTTNTTGCAACATATGCTCAATGTAATGAGAAGAGGATGAATCTCCAGTTGCACTTCTTTTCAGAATTTCAAACTTATTTAATAATGTATTGCTACAATTTGTATTAGAATATTTATATACAAATTCTCACACTTTGTACATGTGTTACTTCTCAAAGTCACTTGTGTTTAGAATAGAATCCCAAGTATTTCTTATTACCAGAACTTTGAATTCTTCCTGAAAGACCACACCAAGATAATTTTACAAATGCCTGAATAAGGATGCCTTTACTTAAAGGCTCATTAACGTCTGTAACATCAATTGATGCCTGAATTTGCTTTCTCTATGTTGAGGTATAACCCTAACCAGGAGTCAAGCCCCAGGCAGCTGCTCACTCACTTCCCCACCCGCAGATTTGGGTAGAGAATCAGAAGCATAGAAGTTTAGACAACTCATGGGATGAGGTGAAGGCAATTTCATAGGGAAAGTGAAAGCCATGCACATGAGGAAAACAAAACAAGGAATTAAGTCACTGTTTCCCATGGGCAGACAGGTGTTCAGCCATTTCAAGGAGAGCAGGGCCCTATCACATGTAACACTGACTTTGTGTCCTGGTTTCAGCCAAGGACAAGGTTAAATTTTTTGCAGTACTCTAGGGGATGTGTGGATGAGGGGCATGGCCAGACTCTAATTTGTTCTGTATCACCTCACCTCAGTGCTAGGGGTGGGGGCAAGGGACTCTTGCGTTTGAGAATGGCATCCCTTTCAAGTTGGAAGAAGTCATGGTGGGGAAGAGGCAGTTAGTATTTGTTGGGGGCTTTTGGTGTAAGTTGTTAGTCTTACACCTTTTGCTATTAAAATTGTTGCAGTTACTGGTTGCTTTCTTATCTTACTGCTGTTTCCAATAAATTGTTCGTGTCTCAACCTGTGATTTTCACCTTTTTTGCCTCCAGTTCTCAACTCCATCCTGCTGGAGCAGGAAGCAGGGAGGAGACATGGGGAGCAAGCAGTGGCATGGTTTTTTAGTGGGCCTTCTAAATTGAAGAATACCATTGCTAAACTATGACATTTCGGAAGGCATTGGTCCAAATGTCCCGCCTTCCTCCTTGTTCCCTCATGTTATATACTGAGCATGATGGTATAGAATATTCCTTTGGTTAGTTTGGGTCACTATTCTGGCTGTGTCTCTTCCCAGTCTCACATGCACCCCTATCCTAGCACTGTGGCAGCACAAAGGGCAGAAAAGGCCTTGGCTGTGTGTAGGCTCTGCTCATATAACTACCATATTTGTATTATGAACCCTCTGTTCAGCACAAATCCAAATCAGCCCCATACTAGCCACTGTGGAGAAAATTACCTCAGCCAAAACCAGTACACTTTGGTATCATGTAAATTAGGCTCATGTACTTAAAAATTCCAGCTTTCAAATTGCTGTTAACTGTATCCAGCCTTTGGCCAATTTGAGATTATTAAGTTGTGTAGTTCTCTCTAATTTTGCTTTTGTATGGCATGTATAGTGGCATAGTGTCTAATTACTTATGAAAGTTAACTGAAAAACACTAGCATTTAATTCAGATTTGAAAAGCTTCATCCATTTTAAGTATGTGGGTTATTTTTCTTAGGAATTCAAAGATGCCTCAGTTTGAGGAGTGTGGTGTGTTCTGTTCTGTTGCTAATTGAAAAACCTTTGCTAGTGCTGGAGCAAAGCCATGAGGTGGGGGTGGTTGCAATTGTCAGGTCAGGATGGAGCAGAAGAGGGAGAGGTGGTACCGTGAGAGATGGTGATAACTTTGGGAGTGCTGAAAAAGGTTATGGATAGCTAAGAACTAAGCACTATGACCTGTGATTACAATAGATTTCTTCACAAGAAAACTGGTTGCAAAAAAGGCAGGGAATGTGTTTTTAAAGACATTATTCTTATTTTCGTTAAATGTAGGGTTGGATAGCATCTTGACTATTTAAAATGTTTTTGGGGGTGGTAAGTCAAATTGTATTAAATCATTTGCTCCATTGCCTTTCTTCATTAGATCAATGTGAAAGACAGTAGACATGCTAAATACGTTGAGAATCACATTTCGTCCAATGACATGAGGGCTTTCGTTTTTGAGAGTCAAGAAGATATGGAAACATTTCTGGTGGAGGCAAGTTGGCACCAATTTTAAACATTTATTAAATATTGAAGTAGGAGCCCTGAACTTGAAAGTCTACCAACTAAATCTCTATCACAACAGTAGATAACGCAAAGTATTCAAAGATTTTCTTCAGAATTAAGGTTTTCTTAATGCTTAGACTAACTGGAGGGATGCAGAAATATTAAGAAAATGTGTTTTTTTAGATTGTCTTCCTTGACAAGGCAATAATCACTTAAGTAGAAAATATGTGTACAAGAAAGGGGCTAGAGTGGAAATCCACAAATCTAGTACCAAAATTTTCCAGTGCCCTTTGACTTAAGAGGCAAGAAAGTATCTTTTGTGACATGCAGTGGTCCAAGCAGCAAATCAAGCTTGTATTTTCTTAATACTGTTGTTTGCTGAATTAGTGAGGAGATTGTTCCTTTTGAAAGTCAGGCAGATGATGGCAGGAGGAAGAAGCCAGAAGATACAGTATTAAACTGTCACAATGCTTCCCAGCTACAGCCCACACAACAGTGTATTTAGTGACAAACTGTCCTGCAATTTTTGAAGACTCATCTACCCTTCACAGAAGCTAATTGTTTTTGTATACCTGAACAATAGTGGTGATATCTCAGGTTCTGGGTGCTTATCTTGTGTGGTTGTGGAACTCAGTTCAAGGCTGCTTTAACCAGCTAAATTGATCTTTCATTTTCATGATGAGTTCTTCAGATGGAGCACCTGGCTGTGGATTTCTGTGATTGCTTTTATTTTCTCTAGTGCACAGTGTTTTCAGAGACATTAGTAGAGGCTGATTTTAGAGAACTTGGTTATTCCTGCGCCAGAGTCAGTTTGTTGAGTTCTTCCAAAGGTCATCAGTTTAAAAGAATTCTGACTCTGTGAATCAATAATAAATATTTTGTTTGCATATAGTGAATTTTTCTGATCTTTGCCAAATAATCTAATATAATCTCAATTTAGATACGTGATCATCAGAAACTGAGAGTGAATGCTGTATGTGCACCTGCTGAATCATGTGCTGAAAAGTTACCTTCAAAACCTATTGAAGAATTACAGTATGTATCTAATTGTGTTGGGGAAATGATTTTAAATGCAGTGGGTTTGTTTTGTTTTTATATATTAAAATTTTCTATGTAAATCAATTTTTTACCAGTTCATTTCTGGGTTAGAGGGACCTCTTTCTGACCCTTCAGTAACTTCAGCTTGCTTGCCTGCTGAATTTGATTTGTGGTGCTTATTTTTTTTCCTCTTCTTCAGCCGATATGGATTTTACTCGTATTTACGAGAGTTATTTGATGCTCCTCATCCCGTGATGAGCTACCTTTGTTTCCAGTACCATGTTCATGATGTTCCTGTGGGAACAGAGAAGACCAGAGACATGATTGAAAGGGTAAGTATCTGAAGAAGCACAAAGGCACCTGTGGTGTGGATTTTTATTTTGGAAATTATGTGGCAAGTGAATGTGGAGAATGCAAAACATTGCTTTATCAATTTTATTTATTCCTTTTATTTGCCCTGTAGAAGTGGGAACAGTTTTAACAAATTCATTCACCCTAGTACAGTACTTCACAGAAAGTTAAATGTGTCTTTCACCTGTATGAGTTCTGGGTTAGTGTCCTGGTTTTGGCAAAGGATAGGGTTGATTTTTTTTTTTTTTTACAGTAGCCCAGAGGGGGAGTGGCTGAATAATCAATGTACCAGGTTTCCCCATATTTATAGATTGACCATTGACCCCCCCCATACCACAGGGGCTTTACCTGCTTGATTGCAGTGCATGTTTCATAGTTAAGGATAATCTGGGAAATAGTGTTCCTGTTTAGTCTTCCCCTTGATCACAAGCCCATCTGTGTATTGCATCTTTTCCCTGGTGACCTGAGGCTGTCATGGGCCATGTCCCCTCTCAGCTACTGCAGAAAATTAACCCTGTCCTTGGCTGAAACTGGGACAGTTGTGAACCACAGTCTGAGCTGTAAACACTGTTTACTAAACCTGATTGACAGAATATAGCTGATGCTGCATATGTAAACTGAATAACAGTTTTAGTGTAGTGTACCTTATCCTATGGAGGCTTTTTGCAGTTTCTGGTTTACTGGACATTTTTTCTCTTTTTGTATCTTGAGTTATGGTAAATTTTTGGTTATTTATAATATCCTTTTTGACATGAGTAATTTAAAACTAGCAATTCTGGCATTTTATGCCTTTTTTCTTACAGATGGATTTGCTTGTCTAATGCATTACAGCTCACTTTATGGTTTCATCTATTAATTCTTGAGTACTGTGTTTCTTTGTTACACAGGCTATATGTGTAACATGTTAAATATCTGAAGTAAATACAATCCTTGTTCCTGGTGCAGTACAAATATTAACAGTTTTTTATTGGTGTCTGTAATATCATAACAATCAGAACCTGTTTGATTAGTTTTGGTAACATTCTCTGACAGTATCTCAACAGTTCTTTGCTGGTCAGTCTGAATTACAAGTATAATGCTGCATTAAACTTATCATCTTTTTGCAAAGGCTGTTAGTAAGTCAGAGTCTTGCATAAGGTGAAGTTTTTTTACTGTGGATTTTAGCAAGCTTATTCCTTGTTCTGAAAATATTGCATTAAGAAATGCTTTTGTCAGATGAAAAATTTTCTGTATTTCTTAGGTCATACAGGAAACCAATCTGAGGAGCATGTACACAGCAGAAGAAAGATACAGTGTTAAAATATCTAATTACACAAAACAAAAACTCACTAGTAACATATGCCTGAAGGAGGCACAGTTTCTCACTAATTCAGTGGATACAGATGAAAGAGGACAGTTGGAAAACCAGCAACAGGTAGGAGTGTATTTCTGTGTTGTATATGTTGTGAACTACTACCCATGTTATCGTGCATTAAGCGGAGCCTACTTGCATGTGTTAGTATGGTATAAAGTAAGAATGCAAGTGGTGTGTCTTCCTTTATTTCAGGACATCAATAGCGTGTTAAAGTCATTGGATGCACGTTTGACTGCACTGTTTGAGAGACAGAAATATCTGGAACAGAAAGACAATAAGCTCAGGCAAGAGAAGAAGGAGCTTTTAGAGAGAGGAAACCGAAGGAGACAGTTGGAATCAAAAATTGCTGTGAAGTATGATAGGTAGGAAACAACCTATGTTATCTGTGAAAAATGAACAATTTAAAAAGCAAAGATATTTTTGATTTCTCTTACTGCAATGTGCTTTTACCCTTAAAAAGTAACAGTAGTTTAGCATCACATACAGGTGATAATCAAGACAAGGACCGTGTGTAGAAATTAAACAGTATGTAACAATGTTCCAGATTATTTTATGTATAAAATCATAGGATTCCATTTAGAGATCACATGTATTTACTCAAATATTATTATACTGTTCTGATTTTGTAGCATATCATCTATATCTAGGTAATACCATAATGTGCGTAAATGCTACTAAGTAAGCATGTCAGGGATTGAGTTAGACCCCAATTGTCCATACTATTTTTCATTACATATTTTTTGGTTTTTTTGGCCTCTGCAATTAGTTTTTCTGTTACTCTTTGTCATAAGGCAGAATCTGGGCATGATTCAACAAGTATTTCCTTTAAAGTCACTCTCCCAGAAGGCAATGTAGACACCATTAAAGTCCAGTCTGACCTTTCTTGTTTCAGCTTAGGAACACTGTCTGTCAATTCTTCTTCTATGCTCTTCATAAGAGAACTTTGTTCCATCCTGTCAGAGGTTTTTATGGTGAAATGATACTGGGCTGTTGTTATTATGTGTTACTAGGTGCCCCTAAGCTGTCTCTTGTCTGCAGTGAACAAACAGAGCATGCTCATCCTGTCCTTGCAGAGCCTGTGCTGTAGCCCCTGACCATCTTGATTGCTCTCTTAAGTTTGTTTCAAGTTACTGAGGTTTGATACAGTGCTCCAAACTGTGTGCAGTGCTGAACAGAGAGGAAAAATCACTCATCCTGCCTGTGCCTCCTCTCATACAGCCAAGGACTGTGTTTGCTGTCAGGGCACACTGCTTGCTTATGCGCAGCTTGCTGTCCACCAATACCTCAGGTCCTTCCCTGCAGGGCTTTGCTGCAGCCAGTCTGTCCCAAGCTTGTATCACTGCCAGACCCACCATCTTCCCAGGACAGGACTCTGCATTTGTCCTTGCTGAATCTCGCAAACCTTCTGTCAATGCCTTTTCCAGTTTCAGCAGACCCCTCTGAACCTCAGGCCTATTACTTCCTGCAGTTCAGTGTCTGAAAACTTGGTAACAGGGCCCTCTCTCTGTTCTTTCATGTCACTGGCAGGAGTGTTGAACAGGACAGATCCCTGAACGTAATCCTGTGGTTTCTTGGTACTGACTTCCAAGCAAGATTCAACAAACCAAGAGTGACCATAGAGCCACATTTTTTACCTATCTAGTCTTTGATTAATCCAGCCTGTGGTCTTCAAATTTGAATGCATACATAGTGTGGGACACAGTACTAAAAAAACTAGAGGAATTATTCTGGGTTCAGCAGACTGAGAGGAAGATTGAGCTGATGCGTGTTAATGCTCCTATGTGTATTCAATAGTGAGCCTGTTACAGTCTTGTTCTTAAAATTATTAGAAGGGCCTCTGCCTGAATTAAGGTGCAAATGAGACTATTTGCCAAAGTCAGTAGTGTGGATTTTATTTAATAGTAAATATGAGAGAGAGAGAGAGAAGAAGAGAAGGAAATAGAAAAGAGGTGGAGGACAGAAAGATAGATGAAGGAAAATATCACCACTCTGTGGATCCCACCAGCATCCCAATGATCCTTTCCAGCTGGTCTTCCAGGTTGTGAAGGTCCCCTGGAAAAGACAGAATCCAATGCATTAATATATGCGCAGGCCAGGTGAGAATGCCCAGGTGCCTCCTTCAGGGGAAAGGCAAGTTGGACACAGTCTCTTGCAGCAGACTCTGGGTCTGTTGCATCACCTTGTATCACATGCAGTCATCTGGTGCAATGCCTCTAGGGAGTGCATTGGGGGGTCTTTGATGGATTATGACACCCCCTCAACTGCGTCTCATGTGAATTATCCTGTGAGTGTGGCATGTGGGGTTGGGGGATTCACAGCTGGGCCTGTTTGTGTAAGGGAGGATGGATCTTCACTGCCTCTGACCAGAGGTTATGCTGTGCCAAAACTTTCCTCCTCCCTTCTTTGTTGCAAGGGGTGGAGAGTTTGTTGTGCAAACTTGGCCTCTGTGGGCTATAGCCTTCCCCAACCCGAACCCAGACAGGTATGATTTTCTGCTGGGTTTGGATATCTTGTGAGTGCATTCTTTTTGTTCAGCCTTGTTTGCTTCTCCCTAGACCTGAGATGATTGAACGATAGCGCCCCCTTTTATCTTATCTAGGCTGCTTAAGTGACAGTCCAAAGTTCCAGTCAGGTATCTTCAGGGAGGGGAGGGCTTTGGTTGTCACAGCTTCTTTATACAGTTTTGCCATAACAGGCAAAAGGTTCGTAACAATGTTTAAACCATGAACCATAAAGATTCCAATGTCTGACAGAGGCTAAGCCTGACTTCCCACTAGACACAAAGAGCACATCTAAACAGCATATGTGTATGTAGTTGCATGTAGCACAGTGGACACAAAGAGCAGTTGCGCAAATGCAAGCACCAGTGGCTGCCTCATGTTTGTACTCTGTCTGAGCAGGATGGGGTTACTCTGGTGTGGTCCGTGCATACTTACGGGCACTGTGGATCCCATTGACAGCTGGTTCCAGACCCTGAATCTGCACAGTAACTACCCCCAGACCTCAGTCTCCAGAATTGCTGGTACCCGGAAATGCAAACTCCTGAAGCTGCAGCCGTGCTGCTGTTGGCCTGTGCAGACTGTGTCCCTCACTGATGTGTGCCTGCATGCTGAACTGGCTGTGACTCCCTAGTTTGCCAGTAGCTCATTCTGGGATATACATATTCAAATATTGTTGTCTCAGAGGTACAGATGTACAGAGGTAGCCATCACTCCTCTAGTCCCCACCCCATAGCCACTACCCCTGTCATCTTAGCCACAAATACATACAGATGGCAGCAGTTTATGTCAGCCAGGCTAGTCTCTCCAATAGCCATTTCTTCTGTGCTGTCACACTTAGTGACCCTCATACCCTCTTGGTTCCCAGGCTAGTGGGAACTGTCTAGTGTGCTTTGGTCTTTGTTAAGGATCTCTTGCACAGTTTTACCATGGTGCTGGCACCATGGGCAATTGCATCATCCCACTCGAGTGGCTGTCACTCAGGTACACTCACTCTGATCTCTCCAGCCAAGTGCAGCAATCACACACAAGTAGGTCCTCCCTCTCTCTTGCAGTTTGACTACAATTGCTTGCACTTGGACTTCCATACAAACAAATGCTGAGTAGAGTCCCTTGTCCAAGAAAAGAGGGAGGAATGGAGTTTTATAAAAAGAGAATGTGCCAATTGGGCATGGCTGGACACGGGTAGCAACCAGCTAGTTATTTATATCTCACTGTCCCTCTTATCCTCACATTCACCTGTTTTCCTATACCTGTTACTCTCCAAGTTAGCTGGTTCCTCCCTTTCCTCACATTCATTTGCTCTCTTGAATATGTAAGTCCTGTGCAGTCACAAAATGCTTTTCTGCTACATCGCGTAATGTCTATTCTATAATACAATGTCCAGCATTATGCTGTCCTACAGGAGGCGTGAAGGACTGAGCTGGGAGCTGAACAGCTTGGGAGGGGTCTCAATAATGGCAGCCAATAGTGGCTTTTTGACTGCAGAGGTTAAACGACTCTCTTCAATCAGGGACACCAATGTTACCCACAACAGACTGAGGTTTCTTTTGACACGAAGTTGCTGACTAGTAAAGCTGGAGGACTTGGCCTTTAGGAGCAGAGATTCAGGGCATTCTCCACTGAGATAACAGCAAATTTTTCAGATACAAGACCATTCATTATGTTGCATAATTGGCTTTCATTTAGGTATCTTTGACATTGTAAGTAGGAACACTGTTTAGTCTCTATGTGATTTTTACACTCTGCTGCTTCAAAAAGATAGGGTTGTGTTCATAGACTACAGCGAGCAACTGGTAATCCTGGTGAACCTTCACAGGCCTTGCCCAGCAGTGAGGCTGCTCAGCCACACTGAGAAATTCAGGTGACTCAAAGTGCTCCACAAATATACTGTGGCCTGTTCGGTGCATTCACAGTACTGCTGATGGAGACAGAAATGCCCGCTAAAATGTGAAAGAGTCATGAAACCCGCAGGGTTTCTAGGTAACCTGCAGTCAGTGGTGAATAACTGGTGTGTTACAGAGGAAGGAAGGTGGGAAGGTGAAGTGACTCTCCCTTTGCCGGGGGAACTGTCAGTATAGGTTGTGCTACCACTTAAGTTAGGGTTGGGCACTGCTGTTCATTCTTGCAGATGGAGTCACAGACAGACATGTGCTCACTCATCTCCTTGAAGCTGCATGTGGTATCCCTGTACCCTTACTTGACAATAGTATTTTTAGATACCACTTTTGCCATTCAGAGCCTGAAATTATGTTAGAGCTGTATCACTGCCTGGCAGAGTGACTTTTTGTCTTATTTCAGTTGCTTTTTTGGTGTGCAACATGGCATGTAGATGTGGCTCTTAAGGACATAGTTTAGTCAAGGACCTGGCAGTGTTAGGTTAGTGGTTGGACTCAATGATCTTAACATCTTTTCCAACCGAAATGATTCTATGGTTCAACTATACTGCAAGAAAGGAACCCTCCCAGTCCAAAGGGTGCCTTAGTGTTGACTGTCTTGTTGGTTTTCTCATGTGGGACACTGGTGCTGAGGCTGTCCTGGGACAGGGTGTCCATTTCTCTGCTCCCATGGCCGTGTGCTCCTGTGGGCTTGTGGGGATAGGCGTTTCATGGACTGATGGCTCCTGTGGTGGGCCTGGATGTAGCCAAGATACAGGGTATTTTTTGGGCTTCTGCCAGCTGCTGTTGTCTCTCCTTTATATGTAAGCAGGTGAGCTTTTACCAAGTACCCTAACAGAAAGCTAAAATTCATGTAAGTGGCAACCACTTGATCTCCTGTCACCTCGTTGTTCTACAATTGGGTTAATGAGGTATGGCATGCCCTTTGTAAATGCTAGCTGAGTCTCCATGATCACCTTCTCTATTATGCCCTTAGAATTGCCTTTGGAGGGGACTTGCTCCACAATTTTCCCAGGGATCAAAGTGAGAATGATCACTTTCATGTATCATCCTCTTGCCCTGTTCAGCAGTTTTGGAAGATCTCCAAATGCTTTGCAGCTCACTAAACATTCCTTTCACGTGTTCTGGAGGGCTAAAACAAGTGAGAATTCTGTTTTCTGCACTAAGATCAGGATACAATTTTGTTATTTTTTTTGCTAGAATATGTAACAAGAATAAAGTAAACTTCATAAATTCTCCTGTATTGTATTGTTGCAAAGACCTATCGCAAGAAGAAAAATGTCATTCTGTACCCTGATTTTTTTTTTTCTTTAATTTGAAATTTACAGAACAAAAGGACTTACGTTTGAGTGATGCTGTTGGTAGCCAAAAGCGGAGTTTCTTTATTATTTTTTGTCTTTTGTATTTCTTTGGTTTAAAGTACATCATTTGGGAATGTCCCTGATGTGTTTGGAATGTTTAGGATTAGAAATTCTTGTTCTTGCCAACTTTTGGCCTGTCATCAAGTTTAAGAATTTTTGTATTTTTAGTACAATTTACTTTTAATCATGGTTAATCAAATATTGATTCCTCCCATAGTTTAAGACAGCTTGAACAAGATGCTATTGACCTAGAGAAGGAATTTAAACTGGCAAATGTAAAGATCAAAGAAATAAATAAACAGAAAGGAGAACTTGTTGCTGAATTGGTGCATCTCATGGAGGTATGTATTTTTATCTTGGTATGTGTTCCACTTCCATGAAAAGTCCAATCCTTTAATTTAAGTAGGAGGCATACAACATTTGAATGCCTTACTGTAAATGTTTTCAAGCTAGCTTTCTTGAATTATTGAATAATATTAACTTTTTCTGTTTTCCGTCTCCTTTTAAAATTTTTTTTTCAGTTTGCTTTTCTGGTAATTATTTCTAAACCTCTTGAGAGAATTGGAAAAAACCAGACTTTTTCCTGTGTCCAAGTTCACGCTGTAGAAACTGTGTGTTGACATGACAAATAGTAAAGATCTCAGGTCTTGGCTCACCATTGTGGCCAGATGCTAGCAGTCCTGAAATTTTATTTTGTAGGTCTCCTAAGTCTACAGTTGAAACCTTATCCTCCCTTTCATTAAGGGAGAGGACTTGTTTGTATTTATATGCTGATCATAAAAAACATGGTAAACAGTTGCTCTCAATGCCCTGTAATTCTAGCTACCCTTTAGGCTGTAAAGAATTTGTTGCTGATTTTGAAGCCTCTAGACTGTTCCTGATGCTGATTTTGGGAGAAAAAAAAAACCAAACCTTTTCAATGTTGTCAAACCACGTTCTAGTGATCACTAAAGCCTGTTATGTAAGTTCCCAAACAGAGCCTCCTTTTGTTGTCATATGCTGTTCCAGTTAAGGCATCAGATATTAGAGTTGCTGTCATTTGGTCCATCAACTTGCATTGTTATTACAAGATGCATATGTCTTGTGTTTATTTTTTGACCTTTTTCCATCTCAATGTGTGACGTGTGATGTCCACCAAAATCCACCTGTTGGATTCTTCTCTCTGAGAAACAATTGAGATGGCCTTGGCTTTTCTGATGTTTCACATGTTGGTATATAGCAAAGGGAAAGAGAATCATGGAAGGGAGGGTTGATGTAAAATTTTGGGTTCAAATTATGTGTGTGTGTATGTATATGTGTGTGTGTATATATATGTGTGTGTGTATATATATATACACATACACATAGATGTATTTATATATGTTTGGTTGTAATTTTATATATATGTGTGTATAGATATGCATTTAAAAGAGAAAAGTACGTGAGGGCTATTCATCTTGGAGAACTTGGGTCACCACTTTTTCATTGAATTTTACAGCAGTGTTGATGACCTGAATACAGTGTGAGATCATATGTTATGACTAAAACGATGGGTAGTTTCTGAAGCCTGGTAGTGATTATATTGGTTTTGAGTCTGGTGAAAAAAACACTGCTCTGTTTTCCTGTGTGTAGATGATCATACCACTGCACGTCGTTAAAGTAGCTTTGGCTCTTCAGATGACCAGAGTGACTGCTGAGAAGAACAGACTACAGTCAATGTATAAAGAAGGAAGCATACAGCTAAGAGCTGTACAGGTAACTGTATATGAATACTGGGTTATCTACTATGAAAACATCTTACTGGGAGGCCTTTATGGTTTTGAAAAAGATGCTTCTGTGTCTTTGTTTAGAAGTAGGTGTTGGTACTGCTAAATATTTAACTTTGATTTCAGTAGTAGTGGAAATAGTTTTGAAGTTAGATTTGAAGTAATTTGACTTTAGCCTCTTCATTTAAAGCTGAATAGTAGCTTTGCCACCCTCAATTAAGAAAGCTAAGCTGCTGTGAAAATGTGCCAAACTGTCATCTTACCCTAGATCTTCTTATTATAATGCATAGTGTGGGTAAAAAGGCCAACTGTTACTCAAAGGATTCCTTTTCTTCTGAGTCTGTCCATAAACAAGTAGCTCTAGCCCACATGGGAAATACAAGCTCGAGATGAACCAGAAAGTGCAGTGACATAACAGAGCTATTTTACCTTTCTTTCATAACTCATTTCTTCATAATTAAATGCCTTTTTTGGTGGATGGAAAAGAGGCTGAATGGTTCTTCTCTTGGTAAATCATATTAGGAAGCTATGCTGTGTTCAGCTAAAAAGTCTGAGGAGTTGGTTCCACAGCAAGTACGTATTTCGAAGAGTAGAGGATGCTGTGACTGCTCATGGATCGCTGCAGAGGTCCATTTTTGCATTTGTATTGTAGTACAATCTTTCAGTGCACTGGGGAATAAACTGTCGAAGTAAAGGGCAGTAAGTTGGGGGCTTTTTCCTTGTCTTGCAAGAGTCCAGTCAACTATAACCTACCAACTTGATTTGATCATAAAGATAAAAGTAAAAATTGGAAAGCAGCTTGAAAGGTAGGTGGTATTTTTTTTGCATGGACAGGTAGTTCCAAAAAGAATGGCCTTGGCATGTAGTTACAAAATCACTTGAGGTTGTAGTTGCCATCACTTACAGGAAAATTAGGCAGAGAAGAGCTTTCTAAGAGGAGCAGAAAGTAAATTGAAGACAGAGACAGTGTTACTTAGAAAATCTCTGTTGCATCAGTTCCCACAGGTGATGCATCTGTTACTCAGTTTATTGAAGTTCAGTGAAAATCACTTAATTGCTCAAGCTCAGTAAGGAGTAAGAATGTATTACAAAGCCATGAACCTCATGTCAATACACCAGTGTGTATTGTCACTGGGAAATTCACTTAATGCTTTTAGTTGTCTCTGCACACATGTTCATTTAGGGAGTAGCTTGGGTTGGTGCACAGTTACATGTCTGGTCACATCAGTAGACAGGATTTGTGATTTTGATAATTCTTAAAAATTGCCTCCTTCCTAGTAAAAGGTGTGTATAAGTCAAGTGGAATCCCACTGAGACCCTTTCAGGAAATCAACAGGAACATTAACATTGCCATGTATTTTTTAATACATAGAAGGAATAAGGAATCAAAATCTGTGTATTTTTATTAATATTTATCTAAATTTTATTGTGCATGTGGCCATTGACAGTAAACTGGCAAAGTTGACTGAAAATTGAAACTTAACTTTTTGAATTGTCAGTGCATTTTTTCAAGTACGTACTTCATACTCACATCAAATACCTATTGCTTTTTAGTCTTTCTGTTGCATGCTGAAATTTCTCTTGCCAAACATGCATTTTCCTCTTTGCTGAACATTTTTGCTTACCTTAGCTTGGATCAGGTGTATTCAGTTATTAAATGTGTTTCAGATTATAAGTGCCTACAGATCAACTTGAAATCTTGTTTCACGCAGCTCTGCAGAGCTACTTTCAAGTGGGAGCTTTATGTACAATTGAGAATTGAGGTTCCCCACTTCAGATAAATCAGAATTGATTTGGGCTCTGGAAATGATCAAACACATAAAATTTATGCTTCTTTTATAAACAAAGTATGGGTGCCTCTCACTGGATCTTTGCCTTCATTATCATGTCAAAACATTTCAGATGAAGCCAGTTAACTTTTAACTTTGTGGGATCCAAAATACTATTACAGGACATATGCAGATATTGAATGGAACATAACCATTGTGTTGTACAGATGTATTTTTGCTAATTCAGTAAACTTGAGATTTTGGCTGTAAAGAAAAGGAGGGATATGCTCCCTTTACTGTTTTATCTATACAGCTCTAATGCCAATCCTTGCAACCCATATGACATTTTCCTCTTCTTCAATAGACTTCATTAAGTGGAGGGGGTGATCTAAAAACGGCTTCTTCTAAAAATTTTCCCAACCTTTCTGAAAACACCAATGCAGTATAAAAAATACTTTTACAGTATATTCGTGGAGATCGTGAAATGCTTATCTGTAATGCAAAGATCTATTTTGTAGTGCTTGGTGGAGAGAGAAGGAAGAATGGGTTTTGTGAGTTGATATGTGCTGAGAACAGCAGCCCTATTCTGAGTGTGAGATGATCACTAATGATCTTATCTGTTACTGCTGCTTTGGTTATATTTAGTAAATAAAGATCAATAAAATTGCCAGAAAGTAATGAGAGTGACTATCAATGTCTGTGTCCTGTATTTTAAAACTGTGGAACAAGCATTTCTCTAACTGTATGATTTCCAAATGAAAACTGAATTTTTTTCACCACTGGAGGGCTCCTATATTTAGCTGAAGTACACAACAATAAAACTTGGAAGATAAAACTCTTGAATCTACATGCACACTTGTTAATGTGAGAGAAATAAATTTAGCTGTTTTAGAAGAACTTGCTTTTGAGCAGATTACCTTGGCATCTGTTGATTTGATGAGCAGAGAGGTATAATGACTTACGTCAGTTGAAGTAAATTTTGTGGATATTTTAACAGTCTGGTTTCACCTACTTTTTCTGCTTCAGATGAGGTTTGTTGCTAATGTGCTAGTGTTACCTCTGGAAATTTCACAATAATGTTTAAAAAAAACAAATGATAGTGATGTTTTTTTCAAATGTCTTTTAATATTTCTAACAGCAACGTTTTCATGAACTGGATAATAGGAAGCAACTTCTTTATGAGAAGTGCATGGAATTGATGAAACAAGCTCGACAGGTCTGCAGATTGGGTCCAGATCAAGATTTTCCAGAAGAATTTCAAGTTGTATGTACAAAAAGAAATTTCACATATCTCTTGAATTTCTAACTTCTCCTGCAAAGAATATCCTATATTTTTTATTTGAAGGTTCCCAGTAAAGGGTCATGTGTACTTCTGTTATTGTTGTTAGCCTTTTAAAGCACCTTTGAAATAGTGCTGAGATACCCTTTGACTAACACTTTGTTTTGTGCATATGGGAGAGAAAATTTGATCTGAGATTTCAATTGAAATCCACAGTCTTGTATTCACAGAAGTAAATGGAAACTGTATTTTTCTAGCTTCCTACTCTAATAGAGCAACACAAAAGAACTGAGGTCTGGGATGGCCTACGTCCCTGGAGGTCTTCCCAGCCTCTTAGAAGTATTTGTTTGCATGTCTTAGCTAGCATAGTCATGTCTTATACCAAATCTCTGAGTATCTGTGCCTGCACAAAGTAGGCAACTAAGGAGCAACTAATTGTGTATCTTAGTTATGTAATAGCACTTCCAGCCTTCTTTCTCTGTCCACAGTAGTTTGTGAGGGAATCTTGCTGCGTTAATTTTTGAGTATGTGACACCTTGATTTAAAGTAACAGAATATTTTATGGTTTATTCTTTTTTCTTTCTTTTTATTAAAAAAAACTTGAGTCCTTCATCAGCATTGCTTTGTAACACATACGTCCTTTGTCTTTGTAGGCTTTTCAAACTCTTCCAAACACATTGGAGGAAATTGATGCTTTTCTGAATGAAGAGAGAACCAGGGCTTCCTGTTTCACAGGCCTCAGTGCTTCGGTATGTTCACTGCTTTCCCTCCCCCTCTACCCACATTGTACTTGCTTTCCAGTCTGTGCTAGGTCTCTTGGTATAATAAGCTAGACAGCAGGAACAATGTGCTGTAAATGCCAGCTTCTGCATCTATTCAGATTTCAAGTAGGTTCTTTAAAAATGTGCCCTTAAAGAAAAAGTTGCAATAATCTGAGGGAAACAAAGCTTTAAAGTTTCCTTGCTTTAAAGCTGGAAATCAGTCTTGTTTAGTGTCCATTGCAGTAGTCTGTGTGATAGTGTTTGAACAGTATCGGTGCGGTGTGGTATTTTTACAGTCAAGATTAGAATTGGCAAATATTTTACTGACTGCTTGTTTTTTATTCTGGCAGGTTGTTGAAGAATACAATAAGCAAACACAAGAAATACAGCAGTTGACAGAATATCTGGAGGAAAAGAAAACTGAGTTGAATAAGTATAAGCAAAACATTTCACAGGTAATAGCTCAAGTTATCACTTCTGTGTCATTATTATAATCCTACATCATTGTACGAATGTATGTACAGAAACAAAGGGTAACGTTTAAAATTGTCTTGAGTGTAAACTGAGATGTTAGCTTCCCTGATTACAATGTTTTTTCAATTTCAATACTGTCTCCAAGGGGAAGTTCCCTTCTTAAATTGATTTTATATGGATGCGTCTATTTTTAGGTCAAAGAAAAGTGGCTAAACCTCTTGAAAGTGATGATTGAACAAATTAATGGAAAGTTCAGTAAGTTCTTTAGTTCTATGCAGTGTGTTGGTGAAGTTGATCTTCATGTGGAAAATGAGGTATGATTGATTTTTTTGTGTAGAATAACTTTCATATTTTCTTCATGTTTTTCCTCATATATTGCTATAGAAAAACAAGTTGTCATGTGGAGATGTTCTTTTTAAAAAAATACTGGTGTTTTTGGTGTACTAGAACTGACTTACCAGTCTGATTGAAGGCAAGTGAATCTATCCAGGCACATAGGACTTCACATCCTGACTTTTGGAATAGGTCTGCAACTTACAGAGATTGGTTAAAAACATTGTATTTAGTTAGCTGTTACTCATTTATGAAGTTCATGATGTAATTCTGCATTTTTAGCTTATTTGTGTTGTCTGTTGTCACCTAAGTCTTTTGGTACTAGGTGTTGAATTGATTTGGTTCTATATGTAGTTTCTACTGGAGTCTGGGGGTATTTTGTCTGTTCTGGAAACAGCTGTCATTCAGTCCATCCTGTTACCTTCTCAGTAACCTTTATAGGTGGGGTTTACCTCTGGTGAAGAGTTCAAAGCTTCAGTAGAACTTAGGGAGAAATACTCAGTGCAATGAACAGAAGAGGGAAATTTCATCTGTTGTTTTAAATTGATTGCTGAAATGATGATTTCAAGACTTTCATTTGTTAACACATACACTACGCAATAGTCAAACATATAATATTTTTTCTGGGTTTTTTGCTGTTGTAAATTACTCAAACATCTTTTCTTAAAATAGCAGTGTCAGTTATTACTTGGGGCAGAGGAGTGACTGTTAAAGCTCTCTATATGAACTGCATAAAAAATGTTTATTTGGAGACTAATAATATGAAACAGTAGAACATTAAAATGTAGACTTTCCAGGTCTTTTTGATCTGAATTACCTAGACAGATCTGTGTTACACAAAAACTGTGTTTTAGATAAGTGTGTTGGGAGAGAGAACACAGAAAGAATGGTAAAGCAGTTTAAAAGCAAAAGGAATCTGGAGCGCCTGTCTGAATCTCTTCTTTGGAAGGTCTTGCTTTTCTATAGCAAGAATGTCACAAATAGTTTTAAGAGATTAGATATTAGTACTGTGCCAGTGAGTAAAACTTTTTTTCTCGAGGGATCAATGACTGCAATCCAGAATGGTGGATAATCTGTTCTTGAGTTTTAATTCCTTACCCTTCTGTGCAGGAGAATCTTTTGCCTCACCTGTAGATAGGAAGAGAGAGACTCTTGAGGTAGAATTGCTTTTTATTAGAAATATTTCTGTGACAGTGAAGTTCAAGCCTGTGTTAGTCTGCCTTGTAGGAATCTTGAGATCTGTGGATGTCCTTGGTGACGCTGTCTACTATCACCATTGGATAATAGGAGGAATTGGACATTAAGAGGAATTTCTGCACAGGAAGGGTGATTAAACATGGAATGGACTGAGGGGGGAGGTGTTGGAGTCACTGTCCCCGGAGGTGTTTAAGGAATGACAGGACACGGCACTCAGTGCCATGGTCTGTTTGACAGGTTGGTGTTTGGTCATAGGTCTCTGACCTCAGAGGCCTTTTCCAACCTAATTGATTGTGCTTCTGTGTGAAACACTTCACTGGGTTCTTCCTTAACATCCTAGCAGAAGCCTCTGTGAACACTGTGACTTTCCTTGTAACACTTAGTAGCCGGAATTTGGAGTACTAGCTGTGATAACCCTCACCTCACATTCCTTGATTCATCACAAGGAGTTTTGAGCATCACTTTGTCAGGTTTTAGAACGTCTCTGTTATACGAACTGGCATTCCAAATAGTCTGGCAATAGTCAAAGTCTGACTTTGATGCCATCACAGCTGTGTTGGATGTGAATCTTTTTTATTTGGTTTTGCCAGCCTGTATCCTGTTCACTTTTTCAAACCTAGTTTCAGTCTGTGCCAATGCATCTTAAATTACAGTGGGCCTAGAGATTCTGGGTTTTATTTCTCCTTACATGAAGTCATAATTGGAACAACTCACAGAATCACATTCTAAGATATTCTGAGTTGGAAGGACCCATGAGGCTCATCAAGTCCAGCTCTTAAGTAAATGGCCCATACAGGGATTGAATCCACAGCCTTAGTGTTGTTAGCATCGTACCCTGACCAACTGAGCTAACTCGGTGGCCACTGTATACAACTTCAGGAATAACAGAATAGTCCAAAGATTTCTTTCTAGTCTTAAGTATGAATGCTTAATTTCCTTGCATGCTCCTTCTTTTGAACCACATCTGTTATCCTGATACCTTGCATCATTGGCTGAGCTGCTGACAAGTGTCACTTTCCTGTTAAAGAAAAGCCAGGGTTGGAATCCTTGTGTGTGGTTTTCCTGTTGTATGAAAAGGAGTGGCTGTTGTGGTGGATTCTGGGGTATTTGCACTTGAACAGGTTCAGGCTGACACTCAATGTACACACACCCCATTATTCTGTTCAAATTGATATTATCGTGTATCCTAATGCATTTTTTTCTGATGAATGGGATTTATAGAGGCGTTGCTTTCTCCTTTTTCTAGCCAAAATTTTTATTTTCCTATTGATGTTCTTACTTTATATGAAGCCTTTGTGAAGAAGGATTCAGCGATTAACAAATAGTCATGGAGAAGGAATGGTACTGAAAATTCTCTAACAAAAGTAGATGAGTTAAGGGAAATAGATGAAACAGAATTAATATATTGCTTTTAAGTTGAAACTTAGTAGTTGGTAGACTCCTGTAGTACATTTGTATAAATGTCCTTTGGTTTGCATGTCATCATAAAATAATCTGTAGTACAAAGAAAATTAGTTTAACAGGTACTGACTTTCACAGGAGGAGTATGAGAAGTATGGGATTCGCATTAGAGTCAAATTCCACAGTAGTACTGAACTTCATGAATTGACTCCATACCATCATAGTGGAGGTGAGAAGACTATTTCCACTATGTTGTACCTGATGGCTCTGCAAGAACTCAACAGATGTCCTTTCAGGGTTGTTGATGAAATAAATCAGGTGAGAATCAATAGTGCAGTATTGCTCTTTCTATATGATGTTTATGGTATAGTGGAGAGAACAGGCTTTTTTTTTTCTTTTCAGGGAATGGATCCAATGAATGAGAGAAGAGTTTTTGAAATGGTTGTGGAAACTGCTTGTAAAAATGGGACATCTCAGTACTTCTTCATTACACCAAAGGTATGTGGCAGAAAATGAAACAGCAAGTGTAAAGTGTAGGAGAATTTGATTTAGTGTGGTAATACACTGATAAACACTGTATAACTTACCTCTGTTTTACCTAGGAACTTCACATTAAGGGGTAACTGAGAGGATTTGTCCCATTTTAAGGACAGTCAGGCAAGAATTCAGACAACTTAGACCAAGGTTCATCTCCTTAAAAACCCATTCTGGAGTTGTGGCCACACTGAAAGTATCTTGTGTTAACTGCCAGTGGATAGGGTTACCATGGAAAAGGCTGTAAAAGTAATGACTCTAGCTAACACAGAATTCAGACTGTAGCAGAGACCAAATTCCAGACAAGTCAGATGATGATACTGGAGAAGGAGCAGGCCTAGCGCTGCTGACATCAGAAGAACTAGAAGAGTCCCACATTATTACTTGAATTAGTTTTCCTGTATTACAGGCTCAGAAAAGGTGAGACAGAATGAACTAGTTTGGAAAACACCTTCGAGATCATCAAGTCCAGATTAGGACCTACCACTTCCTCATCAACTAAACCATGACACTGAGTGGCACACCCAGTTTTTTTAAAACATATCCAGGGATTGTGACTCCACCACCTCCCTGGGCAGACGATTCCAGTGCCCAGTCACTCTTTTGGTGAAGAATTTTTTCCTGATGTCTAACCTAAACTTCCCCTGCTGCAACTTAAGACGGTGTCCTCTCGTTCTGTCAGTGGTTGCCTGGGAGAGGAGACCAACCCCACCTGGCTACAATCTCCTTGCAAGGAGCTATAGAGAGTGATAAGGTCTCCCCTGAACCTCCTTTCTTCCAGGTGAATCAACCCCAGCTCCCTCAGCCATTCTTCATAGGGCTTGTGTTCCAGGCCCTTCACCAGCCTTGGTGCCCTCCTCTGGACATGTTCGAGTGTCTCAACATCTTTCCTAAATTAGGGGGCCCGGAATTGGACACAGCACTCAAGGTGCAGTCTCACCAGTGCCGAGTACAGGGGAAGAATGGCTTCCCTGGTCCTGCTGGCCACACTATCGCTGATCCAGGCCAGGATGCCATTGGCATTCTTGGACACCTGGGCACACTGCTGTCAAACAGTACCTCCAGGTCCCTTTCTGCCTGCCTACTG
>VZTX01009600.1:0-29669 GCA_013400915.1 Pardalotus punctatus
CGCCTCCCGCATCGCCTCCCGCACCGCCCCGCGCCTCCGCCGCCACCCTCGCGGGGCTCCGGCACGGGGGACGCTATTGCCGGTGACAACCCGGCCCCGACAGCCGGTTCCGGGGCGCGGCCGCTGCCCGCGGAGCGCAGGGACGCGGCGGTCCCGGGCAGATTTGTTTAATGGACATAGAAATGCGTGATGCGCGCTGTCCCGTGCTCTGCTGGTTGTTTTTGCGGGCTGTCCATTTGTCATAGAGTGAGTTGCGGAATTATGTTAAGGGTTGGGAGGGATCTTAAAGATCGTCTACTTCCCCCCCCCTTTTCACTAGACCTGATTGCTCAGAGCCCCATCCGACCTGGCACTGGACACCCAGGGGTGGGACATCTTTCTAGCTCACTGTCTGTGGTAGTTTAATTAAGATTAAATTAATCAGTTGTTTGACTCACGTTAAGGAAGGAAGAACTTTATGATAACTACTGTTCTGCAATAACCTGCTGCCTAAAGAGGCTAAATAGAGGGATTCAGAAAAAATGAGTTTGCCTGGTAACTGCATGAAAGGAGATACTGAAGAGATTTTTAAGATTATGATGATAAGATTATGATGATTTGGGTTGGGAGGGACCATAAAGATCATCCAGTTCCAAGCCCCTGCCATGGGCAGGGGCACCTTCCACTAGACCAGGTTGCTCCAAGCCCCAGCCAACCTGGCCTTGGACACTTCCAGGGATGGGGCATCCTGCAATTTTGCCAAGGAAACTCTCATAATCTTTGTGCATTCTCAGCAGAATCAACAAATCCCTAAAAAATAAATAAAATAAATAAAGATCAGTATCTGACTGCAAATCCATTGGAAAGATATAGGTAATTCCTGCCATTTGCATGGTTTGGTTTGAAAAGCTGGTTTTGGATGTTGTGGATTAGTCCTAAACCAAGTTGCAGAACAGTCTTTATTTTTTAAAATAAAAATTTTACCACTATAAAAAGTCAATAATTTCAAACTCCAGTCAGACTTTCATATTCCAGCTTGCTCTGTGCAGCCACAGCAGCATGCCAAGGAATTCTGCCGTAGTCGGGCTCCAGCGTACCTGTTTTCTTCCTCAATGCAATCAGAGCATTACAAAGAAACTGAAACAGCCCAGTTCTGCCCCAATTGCCAGCACTAACACCCGCCTTCCCTCCCGCCCCCAAGCCCAGACTGCAGGATATTGACTGAAAATTCATACCACTTATTTTACGTTGATTTCAATTATGCTCGTCTAACAGTTGCAGTGGGTTTTTAAATCATTACAAAATTGCAAAGCCTGAAAGAAGTTCATGGTGCCTCACAGTGCTTCGTTAGGGAGAGATTTCCAAAGGAAATTCCTCTGGTAATAAGTGGTGCTTTGCATGGAGCCCTCAGTGATGCTGAACAAAGTTGCTGTGAGTCCAAGTGGGTTTTACAGGATCAGGATGAATATTGGCTTCAAGCTTCTCAAAAAATATAATTAAAATTTTAATTAATTGTTTGGACTTAGGATGTTCAAAATGATATTGAGAAACTGGGAAATAGTTGACAATTGCTATGTGAAATTCAGTGTATGTAGGGTACAAAGTCATATCTAGAAAGGAAAACAAAATGGGCTGGTTCCAAGGTCTAAGAGTAAGATTTATGTTACTCCTATTCTCCCTAAAGGTGTCAAGCATAGGGACAGGCTTTTCAGGGAAGTGGTGGAGTCATCATCCCTGGAAGCGTTGAAAGAATGTGTGGATATGGCACTTGAATACATGGTTTAGCGGTGAGTGCGGTGATGGTTGGACTGGGTGATCTTAGAGGACTTTTCCAACGGTAAAGATCCTACAATTCCAGCATTCCTACGGGAATACCCGCAGCTGGAGGCACTCAGGACCGGGATTCAGTAGCTGTGCAGCAGGAGTGGTCTGGGTGACTCTCCCTGCCAGGGCACAGAGGGGACCATGACAGCCTTGCCCAGGCCTGGGTCCTCAGCCTCCAGCCATGACCAGCAAGGCCACCAGCACTGTGTGTATGGGCTCTGTCCCTGCGCCCTGACACGGCGCTGGGCTGGACACTGTCTGTCGTGACAGGTCACCGTCTGCCGTGACACCACAGCAGAGCCGGACACCGTCTGTCATGACACCTCGCTGGGCCGGACATGCTTTGCCATGACAGCTCCCTGGGCAGGACACCGTCTGCGTAGCACCCGCCGCCCCTCACGCGGNCCAGCTCCTCGATGAGCTCATGGGCCGGGACAGGAACCTGGCCCCGGATGAAAAGCGCAGCAACGTGCGGTGGGACCACGAGAGCGTGAGTGCAGCGGGGCCGCCTCTCTCCTCCCTCCTTTGCTGCTCTCCCACACTGCGCGGGGCCGGGTTCGTCGGAGCCTCATGGGCGGCTTCTCTCGGCCGGGGACAGCCGCGGGGAAGGGGGAAAGGGGAAGGGGTGAAGTGCCGGCCAGGGCTGGGGGTTCCGCGTGGTTTGTCGGGTGCGAGTCGGGCCCTCCGCGCTGGGCCCTGCATGGCGGCCCGGGGCGGGCCGGGCCCGGCTGTGCGCGGGAACCGCGCCGAGCCCTCACCGAGGAAGAGGAGGAGGATCCCGACACAGCCGGGCTGTTGTTGGGCTGCTGGAGGGACAGCACCGCTGTTTGGATGTCGGCGGGGGCAGGCTGTTCCCGCCTGGGCCGCCGTTAACGGGAACGGGGCTTTCCAGAGGGCCGGTAGTGGCGGAGATCTCCCGCAGGGAAACACAGAAACAAGGCGGAGGGGTTGTTAAAGGAATTCAACACTTCCGAGTAGAAGCTGCTGGCTTGCACGAAAGGGGGCGAAACCGATGTTTTAGTTTGGAAGATAAATGTCTATGGATCTCTTCCTGAGGGTGGTGTTGGGGGAGGAAACAGAAAGGCACGCTCATACCGACTTTAATGTCTGGAGGTTGTACTACAAGGGAGAAACCGTATGACTTTTGAAAGTGAGGATTTGGTTGGGAAAAGCTTGATTCTTTCCGTAATTCCTCAGTCAGATGAATCGGGGGGGGCGGGGATACTAACCTAAATAAGAGTGTTGTTTAGGAGTACCTATGTACTTCTGTTAATGTGGTGTTCATTCATTTTTTGCAGTAAGTAGCCCAAACAAGACTTCTATAATATTATTATTTTTATTATTATTGTGGTTGTTGTTGTTGTTATTATTTTGAAGTGGGGTTTCTCCACTGGTTGAGCTGTATGATGACTTAGTTTTGGCCATCATAGGCGAATTTTAAGTTATTTCAGGAAAACTCAGTGGTAGCTACAAAGTTCCTATAGCTGCTGCTTTGGGAGAGATGAACACTGATGAATTTTTTTATTTTCTTCCTGTTCATGAGTTTGAGTTAAGGCATATGTTAAAGTGTCACAGTTACAATAACATAACACCTATGTGATAGGAATTTCTGTGGTTTAAGCTACACAGAGCATTTAGCTCCTCCCTCTTTAGCATTTGCTTGGGATGTTAAATTGGGAGGAGGGAGAAATGCGGGGGTTTTGCTGTTCTAAATTGCATCGTAATCAAGGAGGTGATTTCACATTTTTATATGAGAGTTAGGTCATTATAAAGGAGAATAATGTGTTTGAATTGGTTAAATTTGCATGAGATAAGAACCAGTACCTGTCTTGCCTTAAATTTTACGGGTGTGAGGAACAATTCCCTCTCATGAAAAATGCTGCTCTATAGGTAAGCAGTGCTTGTCAGGACGAAGTTGTGAGTTCGGGAGGTTTTCATTACCTTATTCATGTATTTCTAGACTTATTTTATTAAGAAAATATAATTATTCAGTTGGGTGTTCAGTTAGATGTTGTCCTTTGATTGTGAACGCAAAATAAGGAGGAGTTACATGAAATATATGGAATACAAAGTGAATGGTTTGGGCCGTGTTGGTCCAGGTAGAGCAGATAAGGGGATTGGTTTGGTTTATTCATTAAGGTGAGAAAGACTTATTTTTTGTTGCTTTTTCTTCCCCCATCATTCACTTTTAATGAATTCACTTTTAACTTAAGATTACTTTCTTCATCTTCAAATGAGAAAATCACTGAATATTTGCAGATTTTTTTTCACTTACAACTTTAGGCTGAGAAGTTTGACTGTGACCAAAGGACTCTCTCTAAGCTGTTGAGTTTTCTTTTAGAAAGAGGGCCTTGTCTCTCCTTCCCAGTTCTCTGATACTTCAGAAAGTGAGAGCTGTCCTGTGTCTGAGAGCAGTGGGAGAGGTACAGGCTTAGGGTTGATTGTTCAGTCCTGGAGGAACTGCTGCTGTTTGCATCTGCTTTTATTTACGATTAATACAACCCTTCTGCGAGAAATGTTTTCCTAGATTCCTCTAGTCAACTGATGAGTTCATAAAACCCAACAATTACTGATGTTAAACACGTGTTTCAGTTTGACTTTCTTCATCACCTAAAGATTAAATTTGCAATGCTGACACGTTATAAAAGACAGGAAATGCAGATAAGGTGCAGATAGTCACATTAATTCCTCTGCCTGATTGCTGTCCTGATTTTCAGGTGAAATACATGTGGTAATGTAATTTCTTCTGAGATTAGACATGGATCACGCAGCCTGTTCCATTTCAGCATGTTGTATTGATCCCAAAGTTTAGGATTTTGTGTTACATTTCATCAGTTTTGGATGTGGAAGATTATCACAAGAAGCTCATCTGTATTTTGTTTATAATTTGGAAATTGCATCCATGTGGCTGTCAGAAACTGGAAAGTGCAATGAAATACAGAATGGGAGTAGAAGGTGTGGAAGCACAGAGTGTGTGATAGCTCAATGTGTGGTTTATTTGCAGTGCCAGTGAAACATGTTGATCACATATTGTAAAACCTTTTGTAGAGCCTAAATTCTTACTTTAAAACTTTGACATGATTAAAGCCTTTAATCTTCAGAAACTGGAATCCCACTTGCTGTATTTTTCAGCATTATGGCACATCCTTAGGTGATAAGTCCTGGTTTTGGCATAAAGGCTTTATTTTGTGTGCAGGAGGAAATTATTAGTATCATATATTTTAGTCTTTCTGCTTACCGTCATATCTGCAGACAAAGTATATTTCTGGAACAGTCCCTTTATTGATTCACACCTTCCTGCTTTAAAATGCCACCTGCACAAAGCAAGTTCTTACAGAAACAGTGATTGTGTAAGAGTTCTGAGGCTGTTCTGTAGCACAAGACAGCCCAACATGGACTGCCCATGCTCCTGTAAAGTTTGAAATTGTGATGCTTCTTCAAGGCAAATTCAGGGTTTTCAGAAGGTGGAGAGGGGTGAAGAGCTGTAGAGACAAATGACTGTGAGCAACTGTCTCTGATAATGCAGTTTCTCAAAATGTAGGCTCTGTATTCAGAGTATGATGTGATGGTTTTAGCTATTTATGATGTGTTACACTTTTATTTTTATAATGCCAGCGACCTAAATTGCTTTGCATCTAGGTAGAATTTAGGGACTTAATCCTCCAGGTGACAGAGGGAGAGGACTTAACCTTCTATTACTAATACTCTTCTAAAACAAATAACATTTATCTTTAAAAGAGTGGGTTTGGGAGGGAGGCTGATGTTTGTTTGGGTTTGGGTGGGCGGGCATTGCTCATAAAATGTCTGCTGCGTGTGAGGTTTAATGGATTCAAAAAACCCAAGTATGAGAAGGAATTTATGAGTTTTTGATGTGTAGGCCACAATCTGCTGGATTTTATTCTCAGCCGTTTTACTAGGAATTGTCTGCCTAAAGGAATTTGCTTATGTAATTGTTCATTACTGTTAGACACTTCTCCATCAGTAAATAAATTTCTTGCAGCAGAGAAACATGTTAAATAGAAGCATTAACAATATAGAGCTGTCAGTAGCTTCTTCATAGGGGAAGACTTTGAGCTGCTTCCCAAACTCCAGAAGAGCTTGCAATTCTTGCTGTTAATTTAGTGCACGTGGATGTAAAGGATACTGCATTCCCACCTCCAAGAGATTTCAAGGATTAGTGAATTTATGATGAAACAGTGGGAATTTCCAAGCATCTCTGTTCGTTCTAGTGTCTTATCAAAATGTGACCTCAGGGGCTTTGAGACCCAAGCTGTGGCTGATCCTGCAGCAGCTGTTTGACAGTGACACTTCTCTGTTGCACCTTTTCGGTAGCAGAGTTGTCAGAATAATTCTGAAAATAGGAATAAATGCTCGTTTCCTGCATAGGGAGTTATCCCTACCAAACTGCCTGCTGGTCTGTTCCTGCCTGTATGGAATGTGTTTCTGTATTATTTGTGGTTAGTACAGCGGCCTGATAAAACCGTGGGTTAGTGATGCCAGTTGAAGCTTATCAGTCACCTCTGTTTCAGTCCTTTAATGGCTCCATGATGTTTCAGCCATTCCTTGGCCCTTTCTGTTCTCACTCACCACTGATTGCTTCGGATTGACTGGAAGTGCAGTTGATGTTCAGCCTAGGAAGGCCGATGTTACGCTCAGTGAAGCTGAGCTGGAATGATACCTACAAGATTCTGCAATATTCCAGCAAGTTGTGTTTTCCTGTTGAAGCAAACTCAGTTGAAGAGCATAATGAAATAGGTGTGAGAGAGGAATAAAATTGTTTCAGTCACAGTGGTCTGAACTCCTCTGAAGTGAGTATTTCTCAACAGGCTGCTTTCAAGGAGAGAATGTCAGGTAATTCACTGGTTGCCATCCTAGTGCCAGTGGCAGCATCTAGAGCTGGCAGGAGAAAATTACAGTAGCTTATTGGTGTGTGTGGGTTTTGTCATTATTTTGGTTTATTCATTTTATTGATTTGGCTTGTGTTTGTTTGGAGGTTTTAATATATAAATAATTAATATGGTGTGTGACATGTTTAAACCTCATATTTTAGTACTGGTTACTGCAACTTTTGGCTGTAACCATCAGTTCATAAGAAGAGGATTTTCCTATTAGTGGTGTTTCATAATAATTATAATTCTTTCTGATTTTCAGTGAGGTTGTGTTTTTTTGTTTTGTGTTGTTCATCATACTTAAAATTACTTTTCCTTTCCCTCTTTTGTTACTACTAGTTTCTAGACTGTTACAGGCCGGTTTGCTTATTTTTTTGCATGATAGAAGATATTCTGCGACTCTTTTAACTGTATAATATGGTCAGAGTGTTATTATTGTGCTCTCTGTGTCTTAGGCAATAGTCTAAACCATCTCTTGAGTTTTTTGGGAAGGGCCTTTTCACTAACCGTAGTACCTGGATGTGAGTATGAGAAAATGGAAGAAAAAGAGAATGTATAGAGAAATGACATTTCTATGGGCTAGTACAGGAGTCCATTCCAGAAACTGCTTGTTTGAAACAACTTCATAGAAAAACAAGGGATATTACAGCTTTCAGAGAAGAGCAAATTCTGAAACCAGATTTTGTCCAATAACTTTCTCCTTGCCTCTGAGAAGAAAAAAAAAATTGTCATTTCCCATGTTTTCTTAACAATTCTTGGTAAATTGCTTCAGATAAGTGCCAGTGCCCAGACGTGGATCATGGGAGAAGTATTCAAATTACATAATAAGAGATTTGTTTGTTTGTGTTTCTTGTCCATGGCTTGTTAATAGAAAGCCTGATTGTTTTTCTGAGTAATCTGTAAAGCAGTCAGTAGAGTTTTAACTTCCGTAGCCTGCTTTGCAGTCTGGCAGTTAGCTTGGAAAAATAAATCAGGCTGATCTAATTTGATCAACGGCTGTCACAGGCAGTTCAGTGAGGTGGTGCTGTTTGGGGTCTCTCTCATCGCCCCCATTTGTGTGAAGTACTTCAGGTTGTGTCTTGGGAGATAAGATACTGCAAGTCTTTGTCCACAGCATATGCAAGATGGTTAGAACCAAGATGTAATGCAGTCACAATTATTAGATTTGCCAAAAATTAGAAACTGGTGTAACATAAAGGAGTTGCTGGAAGAATGTCCTGACTAATTTTGGATTTACAGCTTAAGGGCAGTTGTATCTGTGGGAAGGGTCTAGTGAAAAGTTAATTATTTAAGATTGTTTATGAAGTTAGGTGTGCAAAGTATTTCTGATTTTATCCCTTTGACTGTTCTGATGAATAGGCAGGAGATATTTCTGTATTATGAACTTCAGGAACCGAGCAACTTGACTAGCTAAGCCCATGGTCATGGGTGAGGGTGCATAATCTTTTTAACAAAAGCTGCTCTTTTTTTTATCCCATGGTATGTTAAGTATTTACTGACTAGAGTAACAGGTTGGTGTTTTTTTTTAACTTTCTGGGGGTCTTTTTCTGTTATCAGAAAAAGAACTTGACACGATAATGTAAAACCAAGCTGTGCAGAAGCAAACCAAGCTCTTTTTAGTTGGCAGGAAACCAGGTTAAAATGAGTGTCTTCTCTGCCTGAAGAACAATATAATGTCCCTTTGCCTGTTATTCTTAAAGTAGGGAATTTTAAAAGCATTGGAGTGGGAAAGCTTCCGGATAGTTCTCAGTCTTTTAATTGCCATCAAAATCTTTGGGGCAGAACCTGATATTGGAGTGTGGGTGAATCCTGTTCTCCAGGCCAGTAGCTCTGAGGAAGTGAAGGCTGAACACAGAGTTGTTCCAGAGAAGCAGAGGAACTTCTTCTGTGCTTCCATGGCAGTTCTTCTCACCTCTCATAGCTTTTCTCAGTTAAAGAATTACACTGAAACTTATTAAATAGCCCAATATGATTTCGTTCCTTTGGAAATATAAAATATTTTTATTTATAAATTGATGATGCTGTATTGTAATATAAATAGTGGTAAAATTAAGAACTATTACTATTACAATGAAAAGTAAAATTTTTAGTGTTTTGTCATCAAGATGCAGCTTGTAACATGTACTGCTGCCAAGAAATGTACAGGTAGAGGGTGTGTAAAGTTTTTAGAAATTTTACTATGTTCAAAGGAAATTTTATCGCTGTATTTTAGAAATAGAAGTGATAACAAAATTTTCAGTTCAAGAGACAAAAAATGATGCCTGTTTCTTTCTTCACTGTCAGGTTTGCAAATACTACCTTTGTGGCTTTTGCCCAGCTGAATTATTTACAAATACCCGTTCTGATTTAGGTAAGTTCATAAGTCTTGACATTTTTATTCACTATTAAGTAATTACAGTTGAGCTTCTGTTTGCAAACTATGTTTTTATTGTTAATTGCTCTGTCAAAACACTTTGAAAATTTTTTGTTTTTTCAATTCAAGCGTTACCAGTGATACAGTATGCATAGAGTAGCATTTATTCCAGATCCTACTTTGTCTTAAGTGAAAAAACATCTTAAAATTTACTTGTTAACGTGTAAGCTAAATGATTGGGTGTGTGGTGCTTTTATCCTGATCAAATGTTGGTTTCTAGTTTGGATTATTCTACTTGGGCAGGGTTTTAACCTATTTTTGTGTTAGTATACATTATTGAACTGTTTTACTTAAGGGACTCACTTACTGTAATATTTATTCTGAAGACCAGCTCTAAATTACTGGACCTTTCAAGGGATGGTACATGGACAACATGTAGTTTGGAGATGGTAACTTAGCAAAACCAGACTTTTTGTCTTAGTGTTAATTTCTAAGTCTGTTGAAGTGTTTGAGAGTCTGGGGAAGGTGGGAAATTTTGACACAGCCACCTTCGTGAACTCAGGGCAGGTACCTCCTAATTTTACTCTGAAGATTAAAATTACCATTTTTGTATATATATATATGTAAAAATTATATATATGTGTAAAAAGTATATGTATATAATTACCTAGTTATATTAATTATATAAATATAAATATTTTTATAAATAAAAATATTAATGATAAAATTATATATATAAAAATACTTTTTACCTTTTCTTTTTAAGGCCCCAGGTGTTTAAGATACTACATTTTGTTTTGATTTACTGATATAAAACTTGATCTGGAAATTCTATTTTGTGTGAAGACTTTGTATGTAGAATCTCTTTTGGTTTTATAATTACTAAATTACATTGGCATTCTTTTTCTTTAATGTGTCTGTCAAGCTCCGAGCAAAGGAAGCAGAAAGGCAGAATCATGAAAGTCCTTGTGAAATGTTTATAGCCCTGTTCTATCATGGTGCACAAACAAATGCTGGTGGAATATGAATGCAGCATTTGGGGATACAAACTTAAACTATTTGTGTTGTCTTCTTAGGGCCTTGTGAAAAAATCCATGATGAAAATCTACGCAAGCAGTAAGTTTATTGTTTGATATGTTAAAGCAAATGGAGCTTCTGCTATCTTTGAAATCTGTTAATAGCAACCCAAACACTGCAAATTAATTGTCATTTTATTTATGTAAACACTTACTTAAATGCATAATATTTGCTTACTGTGAGGAAGAATTTATAATGCTGTGTGTTTTGTTACTTACTTTTCATCTGTTATGGACTGATGTGAGCTTCAGTTTTTAAAATCTTTTTTCAGGTATGAGAAGAGCTCTCGGTTTATGAAGGTGGGCTATGAGAGAGACTTCCTGCGCTATTTGCAGAGCTTGCTTGCAGAGGTGGAGCGCAGGATCCGGAGGGGCCATGCTCGTTTGGCACTGTCACAGAACCAGCAGTCTTCTGGGGTGAGTGCAGGAGTCATTGAGGCAGCTTTTCATGTAGACAGCATCTTCATGGTCTTTTGACCTTATCTACTCAGGTAAAACTTACTGTTATCCAGAAGATTCCTGTTAAATAAGATTTTTCGCCTGGTCCTAAGGGACAAGCCGAGTGGCTCCACAGTCAGCAAGAGCCCTCTCTGTTCTCACCATCTGTTTCCTCAGAAGGAGTATCTGTTCTCTGCCTGTCAGGTGCTGTCTTTACCCTGACAGCCTCAGTTTACCTTTCTCCATTAGTTGCATATTCCTCCCCCCCTGCACTAGCAAGCTGTATCTTGTCCCCTGATGGATTTGGAGCAGTGACTGTGGCCTGTGCTCCGTGAGTTTTGTGACTGCTAGGACAGCCTTGCTCCTTTCTGCTGCCCCACCTCACTGTTCTGTGCAAAGTCCAGTTGCTTCAGAAGGAGCTATGGACAGTATCCAGTCAAGAGAGAAATATCAGTTGTGGAGACAATCAGTCTATTCTGGCAACCTGCAGAGAAGACATTGCTAACAAATACATCTTTGAACTAAGATTCTTTTTGGATTTTATGCTCAGAAGTAGAATTTCAAAGCCCACAGAACTTCTAAGTCATACTTGAATGTCTGCAAAGATAAGTAATAGCTTCATGGGAGTGTCAGAGTTTATATTTAGGACTTTGAATTCAGTTCTCTTACCTTTTATGGGCCAGGACCTTGAGCATTTTTGTTGATTTGGGAAGAATTAGTGTGACTAGACTCAGCAAGGGTGGAGTAAATTGTGTCGAGGAGTGTTTTATGTTAGACTAGGCTATTATTGTTAGTTTCTCGTGGGAGAAGAAGCCGGGGAAGGTTATTCCCAAAGTGTCTCTGGAATATGAGAAGACATACCTTTGTGTGTTTAAGCTGTTTTAACAAAAGAAGAAAAAAGAAGCAAAGAAAAAAAACCTAACTCACTCTTGTACTGTTTGCAGGGAGCAGGACCTACCGGTAAAAATGAAGAGAAGATTCAGGTGTTAACTGACAAAATTGATGTACTACTTCAACAGGTGAGGGTTTTGAACCCCCATAAGAGAGATCTCTTGCTCTTGTTACTTGATCAAAAATTAAACTTCAGTTTTTTTATTGCCTTTTAGATTGAAGAACTAGGTTCAGAAGGAAAGGTGGAAGAGGCACAGGGGATGATGAAACTTGTTGAACAGTTAAAGGAAGAGAGAGAATTACTGAGGTCTACAACTTCAGTAAGTAGTGTGTTTGTTGTTCTGTGAGACATCAAAATTTGGTGCACTGTACATTCTGAATAACCTTGTCCTTCCACTGAAGGCATGCAAGGTCTGTGCAGAATTTATTAGATAGTAACTGGACATTGGAATGTGTTAATCCTGTGTGTGGATTCAGCATTCTACCTTGGGAGTGGGCTTCTTCTCAATACACAAATTATGAAATTATTTACCCAGCAGTCCCAGAGGAGAGCTTGCACCTTACTTAGTTAGCTCTCAGTTAAACTTTGCCCTCTAGCCTCTGCAATATAATTTTACTGAATTAGCAGTGTGATTACAGAAAGCCTTTGAGTCAGGGCTGTGACTAGAGACAGGCATGTGTCTGACTCAGAGAACGGCAGAAGCCAGAGGGGATGTGTTAAGTAGCAAGTTCCTGCCAATAAAAAGGAGCTTAAGTTTAAACATTTTTATTTTGGTGTTTAATGAAATGCTCAAATTGAGATTCTTACTTTACTTTTTAGGAGCTCTTAAATGTTGCAGGCAGTGTGTTTATGTCCATACTGTGGACATTGCACAGCAATAATCATCTGGGTTTATGTGAAATTTCAGTGTATTTCTCTTATGTCTGTTGAAACATTGGTTTAATTTGACCACCATACTTAAAAATAGAAGCCAACATTTCTTTTTGTTTTTCTTCATGGGATATTCTAGCCTTTTGATTCCTTGAGAAATATTCCATGGTCGTTCTGCAGCTCTTGACGTTTCAGTTGATGGCCAAAGAAATAATCTTAAAACTGAAAAAGAAAGCTTTAAAAGAAAAACTTAAAATTTTAATTTTTCTGATATTGCAAGGAAGTTGCAGACATGACTGTGCACATGTTAATGTAATGAGGAATGATTCTGTGGTTTCTCATGGATTCCTTCCTTGTGGGAATGGGCATAAGTGGCCTCCCTTCTCCCTGTTTACCCTGGTGGGTGCAGTGCTTGAAAGACAAAGCAGGCAGGTATGATTTCAGCTTTCAGTAGAGCCTGGGATATGACAACAGTAACATAGAGTTCTAAACCTCTCTACTGGCTTCTGGCTAAAAGTTTTGTTTTGCCTTACCAAATATTTTTCTTTGTTTCAGACAATTGAGAGCTTTGCAGCCCAAGAAAAGCAAATGGAAGTTTGTGAAGTTTGTGGAGCCTTTTTAATTGTAGGAGATGCACAGTCCAGGGTAGATGACCACTTGATGGGAAAGCAGCACATGGGTTATGCCAAAATAAAAGCTACTGTAGAAGATTTAAAAGTAAGTGCTTCCTCCAGTTATAGAACATGATAGATTTGCTTGGAGGCTTCCCTATGTATAGTACATAAAAGGTTGTCCCATTGGATTTTCTCAAGAGGGTGAAACACTCCAAAGAATGGAATCCTGCACTGCTCATTGAGCACTGTGCTTTCACTGATGTGCTTTGTTGTGGTTAACATTAGATACAAACAAAGATGTCAATTCAGGTGGGAATTTTTAGGATCTTTATAAAGAACTGTTGTGTGGCCTCTGTTCTTGTGAGAGTGACAAGCAAAAAGTTATACAAGACAAAGGATTTTTGTTTTGGGGATTTTAGGAAGTGCCATCCTTTGTTTGGAAAACAACATTGAAATATTTTAAAAGATTATGCTTTTACATCCTGAGAATCCATAAACTGAAGTATATTTAATGATTTATCTCGAGTAATCTTAATTTCTTCCTGTAAACTTGTTTTTTAAGGAAAAGTTACGAAAAAGAACAGAAGAGCCTGACCGTGATGAAAGGTTGAAAAAAGAGAAGCTAGAACGGGAAGAGAGAGAGAAAGAGAGGGAACGGGAAAGAGAAGAGCGGGAAAGGAAGAGACGGCGCGAAGAGGAAGAGAAGGAAAAAGAGAGGGCTCGTGACAGAGAGAGGCGTAAAAGGAGCCGCTCACGGAGCAGGCACTCGAGCAGGACATCTGACAGGAGGTCACGAGACCACAAAAGGTCAAGAAGCAGAGAAAGAAGGCGAAGCAGGTATGTATATATGTGTTTTGGTGTGTGTGTCTTCAAAGTATTTTCATGTAACTTCCCGAAGATAAAAATCTTGTGGGGACTTGATCTGTCAGCCTGAGTCACATCACTGCTTTGTTAGCTTCACTTAGATCTTGTCTCTTAAGCAAAGACACTTTATTGGTTCTAAGGATAAGCAACTTTTTGCTGAGTATTCAGTTTTCTCTCCGTTTTTGGAAGATGATGCCATTTTGGCAGAAGTGGCTTTATGAGGGAGCTTTCAGTAGACAAATGCTCCCAAAGAATAGAGTCTTGTTTCTTCCTTCAGGTGGTCTTTATTTCATGATGGTAGATGTTTTTAAGCTGCGTGTTAAATGTACGAATAAATGAAGAGGGCAATATGAAGCCAGATGTTATGTATTGGTAAATATTTATATGCAATATGTTAAGATTTGTTTTCTGTGGATTATCAGTGTATTAGAAAGGGCTTACTGCTTTACTGTTTTATATTCTGAGTTAGAAAATAGCAGCTCACATAAACATTTTTGACATTTTCTCTGAATGTTAAGGAGTCGTGACCGGAGAAGAAGCAGAAGCCACGATAGATCAGAAAGGAAACACAGGTCTCGCAGTAGGGACAGGAGACGGTCAAAAAGCCGGGATCGGAAGTCCTACAAGCACAGAAGCAAAAGCAGAGAGAGAGAAGACAGGAAGTCAAAAGAAAAAGGTATGTTTGTGTAAAGACTGAGTTCTTAGCAAGTTCTGAAACAATCTTTCCTTAGAGTCTCAAAAGCTCCTAGCTTTTCAGTGAGTGACTGAAAGTTCTTAGTACCAAATCAGGCCTGGTTTTATGAGCTGTGTGTGTTGCTGTAACCAATTTGAATGAAGCATTTTGTTCTTTCCAGTTACCGTTACTGCACGTGTGTGCATACGTATACCCAGTGTCCTTCTCTTACCTGTTGCACTTTGTCTGCAAATGAAGTGGGCAAGGATTTTTATATTTTTAAGACCCGTTTACCTTTAACAAAACATAAGCCTGTAATCATAATTTCCTAAGAATGAATGTTTTATATTCCTACCTTTAGTGGATATTTGCAATTAACCCTTTGCAGGTACATGTTTTGTGGGAGATTGGTACCTGGATTCTCACCTGTACCATATGTTACTTCTCAACACTATCATGTTCCCTATATTACCCTTCTAACTGTGCTTTTGTTTTTTTTCCCAATCTGTGAATGCAGTCCAAGATAACTATCACAGAATCTCTGTAATGCTGTAAATGACAATTCATGCCTTCTCCCCAATCTCCTGCTCTTCTCCTCACCTTTCTCCCTTACTTTTGGTTTTTTCTTTTTTTTTCTTTTTTTTTTCTTTTTTTTCTTTTTTTTCTTTTTTTCTTTCTTTCTTTCTTTCTTTTTTTTTTTTTTTTTTTTTTTTTTNCTTTCTTTCTTTTTTTTGTGTTTTTGATTTTTTGTTGCTTAAATGAAGTGAGTTTTGCTTTGTCAGGATTCAGGTGAGTCTCAACAGAAAGCTGTGTTAGTCCTTGGAACGCTTTCATAGCTGTACACGCCATGTACCACAGCACTGGTGGTGGCTCACTGCTTCACCAGAGGCTGGAGCTCAGAAGCTTTACTTTAAGTAGGATTGCAAAGAGCTACACTGAGAAAACTGCAGATTCACATTTTATGAG
Source organism: Pardalotus punctatus (assembly GCA_013400915.1). NCBI lineage: Eukaryota > Metazoa > Chordata > Aves > Passeriformes > Pardalotidae > Pardalotus > Pardalotus punctatus. Next base: position 15,439 of record VZTX01009600.1, read on the forward strand.
AAGATACTAATTCACTGTTCTTGCTAAATTTCCCCTTTTAAAAGTCTTTTGAAACTTCTGGAGGAACGTAATACTTCTGGCTCTGGTGGGGAGCTGATTAATGTCCAGTCCGAAACAGCCACCCCACCTCATGGGCTGATCATCAGTAATGGATGAAACAATTGTGTTTCTAAGGTACTTTTGAGGTTCTCTAGAATGAAAGGTGCTCTGCATGTTTCTGGGTTGCATAGGCCTGTCTGCTTGACCCTTCTCCGTATTTATCCAGCAGATTGGTTGGCAGAATGTTGGTGATGCTTCATGTATTTCTCTTCCCTGACTTCCTTGGACTGTTTCAGTTATTCTGGTTTATACTGTGGGGCACCTTTAGTATTGATTCTTCTTCTCATTTTCCTTTGCCCTGTAAGAGGGTGGGTTTTGCTGCTTGCTCGTTGGCAGTGGAGATGACTTGCAGGCTTTAAACTCAGATTCAGTGTTGTAGCCTATATCTGCCCATTTGTTACTATTCCTACATGATACTATGCCTTTTTAGCCTGCTTTATGAACAGATTTCTGGTACTTGGTCAAGAATGTCCTGTTCTTCTGAATGTGTGTATCTATGCATATAAATAACTGTTTTCTTATTTATTCAAATTTGGTCTGGTTTTGAGCTTTTCAGTTCTTTCCGTAATCTTCCCATAAACAGAGGAGCTAGTGAAGTTTCTTCAGCATCTCAAGTATTTTTAGATTTAACTTGACTGATTTCCTTGCTGGCTGTTTTATTTGCTGCTTGCTACTTTCTTCCACCAGAAATGAGAACAGTAAGGTGATGCTATGAGCTGCGATGAAAATCCCACCTGGGAAAATCGATTACTTTTTTTGACTGTGCCATCCTAACATTTGTAAAAACACAAATAGGCCTTAGAGCAGGACTGTAATGCTGAAGAAGTTTGTGGTTTTCCTTTTGTTGGGAAAATCTTTAACAGAAAAAAATATAAAAGAGGAAGGGGAGCAGGAAAAAAAGAAACCCAGTAGTAGTTAAGAAGCAAACATTGAATTTCTGTGCTGAAGCTGTACGCACCTTTGCATCCTCATATTTGGAGTGTGGCACTGTAGCTCAGTAGAGAGCTTTAGAGATTCATATATCTGAAGTGTGTGGCTTTTGCACAGCAGTAACTTAGAAGTTGAGATTTAACTTGCTGCTTTGGGAATCTTGGCTTCAGAATCTACTTGTCTTTATAGCCACCACTGATCTGCAGTTGTAAAAGTAAACAGCAAAGGCCTGGCTTGAACTGCTCTGGTGGTGCCTTTCATCTGGAAGTCTCACACTGCTTTAAAAACCTGAATATTAACCCAAAAAAACCCAAGGCACAGTTGCCCAAGACTTGCATACAATTACATGTTAAATTAGTGCCACACTGAAAATTCAGAAGTCCTGGCTTCTTGTTCACTAAAATACCATAGAAGACAGCAACCAAGGTTATAAGAAAAAAGTATATGTAGAAATAGGGGCACTTAATTTGTGACTCAGGTTTCAGGGACAGAGATACCTTTGCTAAAGGAAGGAGCCACCAGCTATAAACACCAGCTGAGCATTAGCTTAATATAAACTAGTAGAACGCATTACTGTTCAAGTAAACAAACTTCAGAGCAGATGGAATAAATAGGGGGTTTTATTAAAAGGAAAATTGTTCTCCAACTACCTTCATTTTATGAAGGGTTAATACCAGAGTGGGCCTCTAGACCATTTTAGCTTGGCTCTCTACCTTCCCTGATCTGGATTCTGATACTTCTATAAAAATATTTATAATCATGTTTTAATGTTAGTGATGAAACCTCAGCAAATACGGCCAGAACACCCCAGTAACGCTGGATATTATGTTTGACTGATTTTGCATTTTCTGAACAGTAAAATGATTCACTTTGTCATGGTAAGAATTCTCAAAAAATACATCTGAGTTGCCCACACAAACTCAATCAGAAAAATGTGCATGCATTTAATCAGGAAGCAAAGTCAATATTATGTGATTATACCTAATAGATCACAGCTGAAATAATACACCCAGTTTCAACAGCAAACTAATTGTATGTGCTTTTAAAGAGAGAACTCTAACTGATTAAAAATACAGTGGAGGAACATAAATTCTTGCAGATACTCCAGGGGTTGGAAAGATCAGTTATTGGACTATTTGTTGAATCCAGTTTCACAGTTCTGCTTGGCAAACTGGAGGTTTGCTATGGTAAACCTATTTTATTACTAAAATTTTTAGAGGAGTTTGATCTTTCGTACCACAGTTTAATAGTAGTTTTTTTTAACCTTAAACAAAATTATCCTTCCTGGCCACATTCAAGACACAAACAAGACAGAACAAAACCCTGCACACTGCACATCCATAGGGCTATTAAGATCTACCATATCTACATAGGACAGAAGATAAGATTATTGGACTGACTACTAGTCCTCTGCGGGGAAACAAGACTACTATTCCTCAGTGGATCCACGTGTGCACCGGAGATACCTTTAAGACACAAAAAGAAGACTTTTTAACAAGGTTAGTTAGAGTGCAATCTACCTGCGGAGTTGCCAAACCGAGGGCAGACAGACCCAGACTGACTTAGTCCTTCAGTGAGCTGGGTGACGTTGCCGTGTGCTTTCTTCAGGCACCCTGCACTGGATGTGCTGCTGCAGGTGAATCCTCACTACTGGTGGTCATTAGGCAGTTGCCCTCATTTCTCTGTGTGGGGGCTTTACCCCATCCTTTGGTAGTGTGTTCTAAAACAAAGAAGTTGGGATGTTGCTGCTCTTTTAAAGCTTAATTTCTTGCTTTGTCTCCTGGAATATAAAAGTGTGTTTTGCCAGTCTAGGTGATAATGTTATTTAAAATAGCTTTTTCAGAGTGTTCGATCTGTGTGCTGCTGTGTTGGGGATATATCTGTCTATTTATATTATTTATTTTGATTGCCCGGATAGCAGGGAATAATGAGAAAAAAGAGCATGAATGTTGTTCTGTATGATGACATCTGAGAGGTTGGTTTTTTGGATTTTTTTTTCTCTCCAAAGTGTCTTTACTGAACAAGGGTTGAATATTATGGTGTGAAATAATACAGCAAGAATTGGTATTTTTATTAAATTTGCAAATACTGAATTTACAGATGAGGCACGCAGCTCTAATACTGAATGTTTTTCTTCCCATGGAAATATTTTTACTTTTGGCTTCCTTCCTTCTTTGAAGATTATTGAGTTTTTAGTGTAGCAAATGCTTCAGTGAGCTTCTCAATTCATGATGAAATTGTGGGCTCCTTCCCCCACATCTTGCTGTTTCTTTGCCTTTGAAAAAAGTGCTTTTTATATCTTCCAAGCTGTCTCCCCAAGCCCTTTTAATGTGTTGTTTATAAATGACTGCTGTTTTTATAAAATTGAGAATTAACAGTGCTGACAAATGTGCAGCTTCAAATTTAATTTTGATTGTCACTGTGATCCCCACCTTCAAAGCTGTCAGCGCTTAATATTGTTTCCCCAAGTATTTGATAGTTTGGGATTGCTAGTTTTTAATTGGCAAGTATCAATTTCTTTGATAATGCAGTCATGCATTATCCCACCACTCTTTTCTGATTCTCTTTCAAGAACCATAATTAATGAGAGTTGTAAACCAAAGCAGACCATACACATCAGAACTCAAGATTTGGGGACCAAAAGAGTCCCACAATAAGTAAGGAAGCCATGCACCCTAATTACACATTTGCCTAACCTCTTTACCCCCAATTCGTATATTTTAACAGAGAGCTGCCTCTGTTAGGAGGTCTGACCTTTCTCCTCTTCCCCCACCCTGTCCTGTCCCCATTTACCTTTATTTTGTCCCCTCTCCATTCCAGCATGGTAGTCTGAAGCCTGTTTCTGTAACTTTTCGAGTATTACTGTTATTGCTATAGAAAGTAATTGTCCCATGTTGTATGCAATATATATCTCACATGTGCAATGTTTGTTTTTACTTTGAAATCCATGGTCAATGTCTTCTTTCATGGCAGAAAAGAGGGGATCTGATGATAAAAAAAGTAGTATGAAGTCCAGTAGTCGAGAAAAACAGAGTGAAGACACAAATACAGACTCGAAGGAGAGTGAGACTAAGAATGAGGTCAATGGGACCAATGAAGACATTAAATCTGAAGGTGACACTCAGTCCAATTAAAACTGATCTGATATGACCTCAGATCAGACAGAGGTAAGTGCATTATTTCAAACTTTGATTAGGGCTTTTTGTTACTGTTTAACAGTGCAGCGTAAGTATGCACAGATGAAGATGGAACTAAGTCAAGTAAGAAGACAAACTAAAGCACCTTCTGAAGGAAATGACAGTGTAGTCCTGCAAAACATTTTGAGGTACATTGTTTTGTCTCAGCTATTTTGTAGCAGACTCGTGCCCCCATTAGTGTGCCTCTTTGGGACATATTTGTAATATAGTCACCATAGAAAAATTAATTATACTTTTTTTATTTTTAGGGATTTTGTTATCGTTTTTTTTAAAAAAGTTGAACTGTTTTTGTATTTAAGTCCATATTGTGTTGGTACATCAGCAGAAACTTTTGCTTAAATACTTAATATTTGAGGCACATGTTGGACTACTTTGTTTTCATATAAACTGCTAGTATTTCTTTGTCAAGGATGTTTCTAGTTTTTTTGCTTTATTGCCTTGCATTCTAATGCAGTTTGTTCTGTAACTCGAGAGCCAGTAGCATTGGATTGATGGAAGTGTAGGGTTTATGAATTATTGCAGCTGACTACCATACCTCACACAGCGTTGGTGTTGTGAGCGGCCCATGAAAAGCCAAATTAAAAATCAAGGATTCAGTCAAACTAAGCAGGTACTCATGCCAGGTACTCCTTTCTCTACCCACATCCATGTTTGAATGCTGTTGCCTGTAATCTTTAAGCTTACTGTTGTGTTTTTGATTTTGAAGCTAGTGAAAAGGACTTTTTGTGTATTGTGTGAATACTGTAAATCTGATGTTAACAGAATGGAATTTTCTTTCAACTGTGTGTAGGGATGCAGTGCTGCCCAGAATTAGATATCTTTAAAGAGTTTAAAATGCAATAAACACTACATAATATTCGCCTTGTTACTTTCAATGCAATTCAAGTCTTTAAGAGGTATGTGCTTAATATTTCCTACTGTGTAGGAGACTTTGCAGTCAGCCATAGCACAGAGCAGTGGAATGGCTGGTAACAGGCTTTTAAGGCAGATGTAAATGCAGAGACAGATGCCACCAAATGATGGCAGTGTTGATGGCAGGAATGTATGCTGGAAACTGTGGGAAATGAAGCAGCTAAACAATAGGCAGTACAATACTGTATTGAAAGGAAAACTTGAAGTTTTTTCCCCACTCTTGACATAGCTTTCTTACAGAAGGTCTTTAGTTGTATTCTTGAAATAAGGAACTAACAGTGGAGAGGACAGCTGATAAATGAGCTTCTTGCAACGTAATTTGTTACTCTAGTTGCATTATGTATGCTAGGAACTCTTAAACATTTAATGTTGATATTAAACCATTAATGCTACATCATTGCTTCTAAAGCCAGTCATGTTCAATGGTGATGTTTTTGTAGAGTTAAGATGACAGCTAACAACTGGGCCAATGTATAGGAATGGTAAACAAAATGCTCTTAATGCTGTCTAATCGTCTGTTCTCCCAAAATTTTGCATTATAGGACTACTACGTGAAGAGTCTGCGAAGACAGCAGAAGACAGCTTAAACTGAAGATCTGCTTTAAAATGAGGTGAAAGAAAGCTGTAGTGGCGTAGAAAAATATAAAGTTGAGTTAGAATTTTTTTTTATAAAATTTAATTCAGGACTGGTGTTTCCTCCCAGAGTTCAGAAAGATGTGTTGATAATAGCACATATGCTACTGAGAATATAAGTCCTGTATACTTTTTTTTCTTTAAGACTTTTTAAGATAAGAAACCAACATAACCTGAACACATGGCTTGCTCAGTGTTTAATTGCAAGTTTTCATTCTTGGACTTTAAAACACAAGAATAAATGTTTAGTATTTGTGTGAACCGAACTAAAATGAATCCCATTTTTACAACTAAGCTATTCCTAGCTTCTTGATATACGAGAAATGGAAATAAAGTATCTTTGAATTTCTGTTACAAATTTGATTGTCTCTGTCATTGAACGTTTAATATTAAATAAGTTTCTTTCCTAATAAATTACTCATGTCTTCAAGCTTAGTCCATTAATTTGGATGCTTAGTTTTTCTGTGCTGTTTGTGGGTTTGGGTTTTTTTGGTGCCATCAGGATTTAATTTCAAGCTCACTTTTCCAGCAGTTAGATGCTGTTGGGTTCAACGTCCCCCAAAAAGTGACTTTTGCTGCCGTTGGTTAAGAAATTACAGAAATCTTGCAATAAAAATGTAGGTATTAAGTCTTTATAAAACAGTTCAACTTTGACAGCATTATCAGAGGCCAGTGCTGAGATTGGCAGACTGCCTCATATGTGCATTGCAGTATTGGTTTGGGATATTGATTAACAACCCTATGCAGTTGGTCAGAACACACAGGCAGGGAATTGTGCCTCATGCTTCCCTGCGAAGCTCTAGTGCCGTCAGGAGTGGTTCTTGTTGGAAGAGAACTGCAGTGTGTGCCAGTCCGTGCTGTGGCTGTAAGGCAGTGAATTTACATTCTTTAAAAAGAGCATTATCCTTCCCATTAGTATTCAGGCTTTGACTGTACATGTAACCAAAGTCAGACACGGACAGAGTACCATTGTAACTTGTGCTGATTTGTGTAGCCTGTGCATGGAAGTGCACTCAGAAGGAATCTGCATCTTGGTCCTTCTGCTGCTTAGTGCTGAGTTTTGATACCACCTGCAGACAGCCATGTTCCCTTTTTGACTTTTGTTGTTTCAAAGCAGACACGTGCAGGAGCACAGGGGATTGAGAGTGGGTGTGGTGTTGTTTTTGTAAAAAAATAAAGTGGGAGCAAGTGAAATTATAGCCAAGTTCTTATTGCAGACATTGAATAAACACCTCTTCCTTTTGAAAGTTGTGAGACAAGACAGCCTCTGCCTCGGTGCATTTCTTCTTTCAGCAGTGAAAATGTGTGTCTTACACCTTCCACTGCATGTATTAGTTACAGGATTTGCATTTCCCCTTACTTTGCAAAAGTAAAGATGATAAAATGAGGTACCTTGTAGTAGATTAGCCTGGGATTCAGATTCTGGCATATCTTATAGTAGAGTCTTTAATGCTTTGAAGATGAAGGAAAATTCTGTTTTGCAGAGCATAGGAAACACAGTGCCTTTCTAATAACTATGTCCAGATTTGACTGTATGAACATCTCCCCAGAGATTCATCTCTGTGAGAAGTATCATCTTCAGAGCTCGAGCCCAGCATAAATACCATCCCAGATTTTCTAGGAATGCTAGGCAAAAGGGAAGTAGCTGATTTCAGTGAGCACCTCTTACATGCTTTCTCCATACTGGTTTTGACAGCCTGACAGTCTTTTATTAGGTGTTAAAAAGGTATTGGCCTATGATTTTGCAAAGCTGCATTAAAATCTTAGGTGTCCTGTCCACTCCAGAGTGATCCCCCCACATCTTATCCCCACCCTGAAAAAGGAAGAGATCGAGGAACTTGAAACAACTGATACTTTAATATAAGTGAAGAGTAGCAGTGTCGGTTCAGTACAAGTTTGTAGTGCAAACAAAAGTCAATCCTTGGAAGAACAGTAAGTTTTGTAAACTTAGTCTCAGTTGTCATTCCAACAGTTCATCGTTCAAAGAAAAAAACCCAACAAGAAATAGTTAACATAACTAGTGTGCCTTAGCGTTTATCAAACTGCATAAAACATACAAAAATATTTCTCTGAATGCATAGACGTACTGTTAATACAGTCAGATCATGAGTAAAGGTTAAGTCTTAACACATTAACAGTTATTCTTGGTGGAAACTAGAGCAAATAAAGCTTTTTAAACCAGCTGCCCTATAGCAGAATGTTCAGTTATTAGGTGAGACGATCCTTACACTGACTTCCTAAATAAAGGAACGGCAAAGAAATTAGATACTCTTACTAACTTTGAGCCATGTAACCACTACTGTTTTTCAAACAGTTATTGCACATAATCTGAGCTAGCCTCCAAGCTATGCTGGAAAGATAAATACACAATTGTTAAAATAAGACCTCCTTTCCTGTCCTACAAGAAAAACAAAGCAGGAACCTTAGTTAAGAAATTTTACTTCATACTGTGTCACAGTCTTGAACTTCCCTGGAGTTGAATCTGGCATTAGCTCAGTTCCTGGCTGCAGAAAAGCCAGGACTGAGAATGGGGAATTAACAAGGTTGAGGTGATGTGTATGGAACGTGGGGGAAAGGAGGGTAATTATTTGACCACAGTAAGCAAGAATTTTAAGCCTAAGTAACTTGGTGAAATCCTGAGCCCAGAGTCAAGCATCTCTTGCTGGCAGAAGGGGTTTCTGGGTTCTCTTGGCATGCAGCAGCTTGAAGGACTCTTCCAAGGTAAAGCAGGACATGGGGAGGGTGGCTGCCATGCTGCTCCTACCAAAACATGGTGCTGTGCTATTAATAGTCTGAATGTCAACATTGCAGTCCACATCAACAAACACAGCACCAGCTGCACACAAACTGCTCTAGTGCAGCTTCATAAAGCAGAGATGGAAGGAAAACCAATACAATTTGGGAGTGGGGAAGAAAGAGCAGTTCATGCAGAAAAAGTAAGTCACTCACCCCTCCACCTGCCTCACGACCCAGTTAAGGTTCTTGGTGCAAAAGGTCAGCATAATTTTTTTTTTGGTACAAAAAACAAAAAGCCTCCAAAAGTGTAACTTTACAGGCTGCCATGATACCAGGAAAAGCTTCAGGCTGTTTATACTCCAGCAATGTTGTGACTTCAATACTTTAACCCACAGGTGGATGTTTTCATTACTGACTTGCTTAAATGCAAGTTAAACAGTCTGTAGCTTAATCAGAGTTGTTTTTTTCCACCCCCCACCAAAAAAAAAAAAAAGTTGAAAGCACCTGGAGGCATTGAGCCCTTTCAGTACTCACCGGGCTAAAACAATGCTATGTGGCAGTAGACTGCATCATGTAAAGTTACGGGCTAGTTACTTGCTCGTGGTGCGTTTCCCATCTAGTGACTCATAAAAGCTGAAAGTTCCTTCCAGCTGTGATCCCTCACGAGGACACTGCTGTGCTTCTCCTCACACTGCAGAAACCACCTCACCCCTGTAACTGTGCATGATGGTGGGCCACAAAGAGCCTTCCTGCACTGGCACCTGGTGTGAGTAATGCATAGGCTCACATTGGACAGAAAGTAAATAAATCATGGACATAGATTGGGGGTCCCCTCCCCATCTCCTGAAACAAGGGCTTTCTCTTGAAAGGGCACTTCAACTTGATTGGGACTTAATTAAGGAACATTTAAGAGAGGCTTTTGGATTTTTTTGGTGGAGACGGAGGGACGCCATCACTTAAGGTACAGTATTCTCACAGGGGAAATAAACATTTAAATGTGGATATGCTTATTCCACTTATTTTCAGCCCAGTAAAAGGGTTTCTCCTGCCACTTCCGAGCATTAAGTATCTCTAGACAACCCATCGTAGTGAGTGTTTGTGAGGGGCAAAAGATTAAGGACTTGCACATTTACATTTTTAGAGAGCAACTTTTCACTGTGTGCCTCTTTCATTTAACTTCATGAGGAAGTTTAAACTACATATATACACACAGAGACACACAATTTCCTGAATCTTTCCATGAGTCAGTCTTGGTCAGAGTGGGTGTACTTAACATAATTTTCATATAAATAATTATGTCTTTTGTGCCCCGTACTGCCAAATACAACCACTCTTGAAATACATTGGAAGCATGTGATTTTAGTAGACAAATGAGGTATCCCTTGGCTGAATACAGTATCAAGTAAAAAAATAAAAGCAAAGGGGATATTAAATATAAAATATAAACTATTAGTTAAAATAGTAACCCTAACAATAACTTAAGGTTTTACACACACTTAAACTCACTGCCTTCCAAAGGCAGCACGTGTCTGTCATGCCGGTGTCCATGTTGCAGCTGCAGCTCCCAAGGTCAGTAGGTCAGCTTGGATGCTCTGCTGTTGTAGCACGGCCGCTCTGCCAGTGCAGCTGCAGCGTTCCAGAAAGGAGAGCTGTCACTTCTCACAAGGACCAGCTCCAGCTCTTGGAAGTCCTGGAGTCTGGCAACATCCTTGTCCTTGTAAGGAATAGACACAACGACCGACACATTACTCGGAAACATAGCTGGGTGGTGCTATTATTTATAAAATAGCTAAAGGAAGTACAAACTAAAATTCCAGGGCCCTCACACCCAATGACAGCAATAAATAATGAAAAAAAAAAAAATCCTACCAGCATATACTCATTAAATAAGTGTAGCTGGTTTGCTTGTTTGGTTTTTCTCCTCAAACTTTTTCTTCTCCTCAAATCTCATTATGATTTGGCTGTATTTGTGCACATCACTCAACCAAGAGCTGTGACCACTTTCATTTACAGACCTCCAGAATACATCTTTTTGGAACAGAAGAGCAGGTTCATTTGTTAACAGTGTATCTAAATTATTCATATGCCAATTTGTGGACGTTTTTTCCCTCTTACTATTTGTTCTTTTTAGGCAAGCAGACAGTGAAGTAGTACTTGGCAATTACATTAAAAGCACCCTAGTGCACTGTTTCTGATATATTTTAAAGAAGTCAAACTGTAATAGTTCCATATGCTTTAGGAGCTGACATACTCTGCCTCTTTTGACAAGAATATTTTTAACCAAGTTACAATGAAGTTTTAAGAAAAGTCCGATATCCCTTTCCATTTGCCAGTTGAAATAATTTTTTGTTTTTTAACAAAGGTGACATTTTCCTAATCTTTTTACAAAAATACCTTCTCTGGTGTCTGCAAAGTGTAAAGTCAAGTTAATCTCTGGTTTCGTTCTTACCTTTCTCACTAGTGTATTGGGTAGTTTCCTGATCTTCTCTACTTGCTCTGGGTTAATGCCCAGTTCACAGCAGCTCACTCTGAGCAGATCTTGATACGTCAGTTCTTGTCTGCCCAGTTCAATCTCAATGAAGTCATTGTCTCTGAGGTTCTGGACTCTCACCTTGAGCACAAGTTCTGAGAGAAGGGATTAAAAGGTTCACAACACAAAAGACAACCAACCCAAACCCAACCTACTTTTTACCATTATCTTCTGAATTCGGGTTTTATAATGCAATCCCTATGATCTCACTGAGAAATACTGTGCAGTTAACAGAAGCTTCCAGAAAAAATAGAGGGCAACCATGTTAACACTGTTGGAACTCTGTGACTGGATGGATCAAAGTCGAGTTGTTACCAAAATACCACAGCTGCATTTGAAGCAAATGTATTGCAGCATTTAATTTTTCATGTTACTTTGACTGATCTTTCCGTTGTTTTGCAAAGCATTACCACGGTTAAAATGCAGTGTAAACAGACATTTTACTTAACTGAGCAGGAAAAAGTTCAGGGCACTTTTGGCCACAGAATTGAACATCTCTGCCTCTATTCTACTTGAGTCTGAAGCGGAATGATTATTTAACTTCATTGTTCACCCAGTAACTGTAAGAGGATAGGACAGAGCAACTCTTTACCTTGCACATTATATGGGAATGTTCCAGTGAAGAAGAAGGGCTGGAAGGCAGGCATGGGGCTGCTGGGGGAGGTGTCGGGCTGCAGAGGCACAGCCTGGCCAGACCCTCCCGGGGAGCAGAGCCCCGGGCCGGGGGGCACAGCCGGGGGGCACACAGGGCCGTTGGTCACCCCCGGGCTGGCACGTGCCGGGGCTGCAGGGACGGTGGACACGGGGGGCGTGGGGGGCGGCGCGGCCGTGGTGTCCGGTGCTGGGAAAGCCTCGTCGCTGCTGCATGATGTGGGTGTGCAGATGCTTTCGGCCTGAGTTGCTGATGGACAAGGGCTGGTTTCACTCTGGGAAGCAGAAGAGATGGAAGCACTTTCATTCTGGGATTCTGCCAAGCTGCCTGGAATGCTTTCTTCGGTGTAAACGTAAGGGAATGGTGGGTTGGCCAAGTAGTTGGCAACAATTGGCAAATTTAAATCCTTCACTCCTTGACATTCAGTTTCTTCCTCTACTGAAGTTCAAAAACAAGGGGTGGGGAATGGAGAGAGAAAACAAACCATCATGTTATTGGATAGATCTTTCTTATTTTGAATATAGTTAGTTTTCATATTGTGTCTTGAAATGACATCATTCCAGGGTCATCAAAGAATGACACTAATGTTCCACAAGCATGTAAGACCTGAAGGCCAGTAGCTGTAAAGTGAAAGAAAAACCTAGAAATGTCTTCAGTGAATTCTGTTTTTTAAAAACAAAGTGGGGGAAAAAATAACCTTTGAAAGACACATCATTTTTAGCAGTGTTATTCCAGTGCCTTCAAATTAACTGGATGACCAGTAGTCCTTTATTAAATTTCATTTTAAAATGCTTTTAATAGCAGTGCTGTAAATAGTTTATTATGGCCCAGGCCAGCAAATTCAGCCCAGTATCTCTTCAGGCAAGTGACTACTTACTGTAATTCCCAAACAAACTCTTCTCTTGCATAAAGGTACTGCAGTAAGTGACATTTCTGCCTGACTGAGGATTACAGAACATTTAATAGTGATGTCAAAGCTGTTCAGAAAGATCCGCTCAATGGCACCACATTCCCGGAAAAAAAACTACAAGAGAAGGTAAGTGATATGTGTTTATTCCCCAGGAAATCTATGAAAGCTTAACAGACAGAAAAACAAGACTAGTATGAACAGGGTTCATCCCCATGTGCTTGACAGTTTAGATGTTAAAAACAGGTGAGTCGTTTGCTACAAACTAAGCCCAAGAGATGAGCACCTTGCCCAAAAGAAAACAAAAGTATCGTGCAAGAACATGCCATTTCTTCAGGGGTGTCTGTTGAAACCTGAGTCATGATTTAGCTGCAGCCTTGTTAAGGATAACCCTGCACTATTGATGTAAGACCAGATCGTTGTAGGGAGCAATTTAAGTGCAATTAGCAAAAGACAGCACATCAACATTTCCAAAGGTAAAGCCCTTAAAAATTTTAATCTGGAGCACAGTACCTAGATGCTGATGGCACTTGTGTTCAGGAGTGTCACACGCATCTAACCGAGTTTGCTGTGCTCATGAAAAGCGTAAAAAGGCAGAATTACAGGGCAAAAAATAGCCATACTGGCAAGTCACAGTATAACAAGGTGCTCAGAAGCCATAGCTTCTTGAGTGATATAGTTGTTTTGAGAGGATTTGTAATGTTGATCACAGTCAGATCACAGCAAATTGTGCAATTGTTAAAGATGCCATTTGCAGCTTGCATGACAGCTTTAGCTTAATGACAGCCAACAGGAGTGCAGCAGCACACTTCCCAAAGCATACAGTTCTTCCACCTCTTGGTGACACAGCTCAGAACACAAGACCTTCCCACCTGAAATCCCCACATCTATTTGCCCCAGTATGAATTCCAGTTATAAATCAGAATAAAAATCTAATGAGATACAATGGTCCTAACCAAGGTTTTGCCAATTACTGCCTCAGATAAAAGCACTAAAAACGCTTTAGAGTTTAGACCAAGAATTCTAGATGACTTTTAAGAGGGGAACAGTACCTCCCAGGAGTTTGCGGATGTCTGGTTTCGACGTTAGCTGTGCGGCCAGCTCTCCCTTAGCAGTGAGGATCTGCTTGTCTGCGCCAGCCTCCAGCAGGCAGGACACCACCTGGGCATGGTTCCGCTTACAGGCCCAGTGCAGGCAGGTCCTGCAGGAAGGAAGCAGAAAGCTTGGATTCCATCGCCCCGGCTCCCCCTCACCAGCCCCGTGATAATTGGGAATAAAGTTTCCTTCACTGCGACACTTTTTGAAGTTCTGAATCTATAAGGTGTGCAGGGCAGGGCCCTCCTTTGCCTTGCAGAGCGACTCCCACGGCTGTCCCACACAAGCGACAGGACGAGGACCTTGAGCAAACACGCAGTGACAGGTGGAAGGAGGGCGACCTGCTTTTATCGTGATCCTCTTTAGCACTAAATCTCCGAGCCTCCCGAGATTAGCTTTTCCGTTTTTGTAGATGGAGAAACTAAGAAACTCCAGAGCTGCGTCCCCGGAACAGCTCCCCACCCCGCGCCCGATGATGGGTTGGGGGGAGCCCCGAGCCCAACCAGCCCGAACACCGCCGCAGGGAAGGGCAGCGGGGAT
>VZTX01009600.1:29851-73963 GCA_013400915.1 Pardalotus punctatus
CCTGGAGTTGTGTGTCCGTTCTGGGCCCTCAGCTCAGCGAGAACAAGGAGCTGCTGGAGAGGGTCCAGCCGAGGCCACAAAGATGAGGAGGGGTCTGGAGCATCTCTGTGGTGCGGAGACAGTGCGGGAGCTGGGCCTGTTTGGGCTGGAGAGGACTGAGAGGCCATCTCATCAATGACATAAATTATATCCAAGGGGTGTCAGAGGATGGTGCCAGACTCTTTTCATTGGTACCCAGCACAGGACGGGGGGCAGTGACCATGAACTAAAACACAAAAAGTTCCACCTTAGCACTAGGAAGGGATCCTTTACATTGAGGGTGGCAGAGCACTGGAACAGCTGCCCAGGGAGGGTGTGGAGTCTCCCTCTCTGGAGACATTCTAAACCCACCTGGACACGTTCCTGTGCCACCTGCTCCAGGGTGACCCTGCCTTGCTGAGGGGTTGGACTGGGTGATCTCCAGAGGTCCCTTCCAAGCCCAGTGATGCTGTGGGATTCCCTCCCGGCTGCTGGGTTGGGGGCCTGGACAGGGTGAAAACTCCAAAAGTGGAGCATTTTCTCTGACAGGTTCATCCCACCCTCACCTGGCATCCTGAGCCCTGTGTGGGGGCTTGAGGGGAGGCGGTTTCTGGGAAGAGAGGAAAAGTTGCAGTTAAATACTGCCTGGCTGGCAAAGGCACATCATGTTTAGGTTGGAAAAGACCTCCAAGGTTATCTGGTCCAATCCTTGATCCACCCAGCCTTGCCCTATTTGGGGTGTTTTTAACCAGCAGCCTGGGTCCTGCCTTTGAGCTATGAGGCTGCCATGGGCTGGGAAGGTACCACAAGGATGGGTTCAAATCCATGGGCTGGGAGTGAAACCCACCATGGGTTTCCCCAGACACTTCCAGCCCTGGCATCCCCAATTCCCAGCCCTTTCCTCTCCAGTCTGTTGCTCACACTCTTAATTAAATCACTGTAGCATGTGTTGGGGAGCTTGTTTAACTCCAGGCTCTCTATTTTGGCATCAGTGTCTGCCACCAAAGAGAAATTTGCACTAAGCTGTTTTTTTATTTCCTTGCCTCTCTTTTATTGCTTACTTTTCTTATTAGCGACATTATTTTTAACCTACCGTTTAATTTAGGACTTGGGTTGCTGTTGCTTTGCTCTGCTGTTCCTGCTCTGGCAGTTGTGGCAATTAGGTGAAGACAGTGCCTGCAGCATTACCATCCAAACAGTTCCTGAATATCTATCCATATAAATGAAGCTTCAAAGCACAAACAGTCATATTCCTTTTAATCAGCCAGGAGAGGCAGAGGCCCACAGGCCAGACATTTCTGTTTCTCCAAGAGAGAAGCAGCCCTGCAAACCCCCTTCATGGAGGCAGGAGGGACAAGCAAGCAGTGACATTTTTAACTACTATGGCAAAGGTTACACAGTGACTCAGTGGCAAGTTTTTCACACCAGGTCACATGGTTTTTGATCCCATGCAACAGGCTGGGCAAAAATTTTGCCCAGCTGCTACCAAAAGACTCATCAAACCATATAAGAAACAACTGGATTTGGAGACTGGTTTGCAAACAAGATTTACCTGGTGACAACTGCAAATTCAAACCCCAGAGACCTGGGGAGTGGAAGACCAACCTTCAACTGGACACCGCCATGACCTGAATATTTTCATTTTAACTCACTTGCATTTTCAATAAAAACATCTTAAATGACTGCTCTTTAATCCACCAATCCCTTTTGTCTATTTTCAGCATCCGTGCCATAAAGCTGTAAAACAAAGACAAGGCACACACAAGTGGAGACCTGGTGATACATTCTAGGAAGCAGGATGCTCTCTTGCACACTGTGAAATGTTTAGATCCCAATTTTTTATATCTGTAAAAATCCAGTAGGATTAGTGGCAAAAGAGCTTTTTCCTAAATCATCCAAGACAACTCTCGGATGGATGGGGAAAAGCTACTCAGGAGGCAAGTGCAGGGATAGGCCTAAAACCAGGAACACCATTCCTCGTTCTCCGGTGTCGCTGCCACTAGATGTCATGGTGGAACAGCAAGAGGAGCCCAGAGTGTGGCTTTGTGCTTCTTGCTGTAATTGTAAAACGCCTTTAAATTTGTCTGGGCACATCCATAGTGTCTCCATACAGCTTTGATCCTGTGGATTTCAAAGCTCCATATGGTGCAGAGGGACATGCAACATTTCCACACAAGCATGGGGAATCCCAGTGCAGGGAGCTGCTTTCTGGGGGGTTATGAGCTTTTTTCTTTTTTTTTTCTTTTTCCCCTCCACTTGAGCTCCTCTCCCAAAGCCACACAGGGCTTTCAAGGACTCGAAGCCAGCGGGTGATGCACTGAGATGCTCTCTCTCACGCTCTCTTGGGATGTGTATCCTACTCTGGCGCGCCTGTGCCAAGCCCTGTTAAATGGAGCTCGGGTTCACCATTGCTTAGTTACACAATGTACTTCTCCCTGGAGTCATGAGATCTCCTCCCTCAAGGAAGGCTGTGTGGAAGAGGATTAGCAGCGAGTTCACTTGACTCGAACCTCCCCACCACCGCCATGAGCCCTCCTGCTCGTGCCCCGCGCGTGGAGCCTCAGACCCCCTCGCACGCCTGTGCCCCCTCCCCGTTGATTGGCACTGGTGTCACACACACCAGCTCCCAGCAGAGCCAAGAACCTGCCCTTTCCCTGCTCCTTTCCCGTATGGCAGCTGGGTTTGTGCCTGTTCCTGTGCTGAGCACACACGAGAGCAGCAGGGCCTGCAGGATCCGGATGCACAGGGCAGGTTCCGGCTGAGCGCTGACCATTGCCTTTGGAAGTGCTGGGAATTGCTGCTGGAGCAGCCACTTTGCCTCCTGAATGTTAAATGCCCTTGGCCTTCAGTGGGAACAGGCTGAGTTCTGAGCCTGTGTGTGGAGCCCAGATTGGCAATGTTCTGTTCTCTTTGTGGTTTCCAGGTGCTCAGTGCTCCCTGCTCACCAGCCCTGGGTGCAGCCCTGAGCCCGCGGTCTCGCCTGGCAGAGCCAGCACCTCACTCTCACAGCCTTTGAGTAACCACAGGGGAGGCTTGGGCCATTCTTTGTCCCCACAACAAGTTTTCCAGATTTTATTGGTTAAGCATTAATATCTGTCTTTATGCAAGCTTCCAACTGTGCCTGAATCCAACCTCTGGATTTGTTATTTTCTCCTTTTTTGGAGAAACCATTGTCTGTCTGTTTGCTATTTGCTCCTGATTTTTTCAAGGCTTATGAAGTTTTTCATTCCCTTTGCATTTCAGGTTTCATTCCCCAAGTAATTCCATTGCTCCCCATTAAACTAACTTCTCAGTCACTGAAAGTTATGGTTAAACATCTTTTTAAAGGCTTAATTACCAGTTCCACAATGATATGGACAGCTGTACAATCTTATTTGAAACACTCAGTCCCCACCTAACCCACCAAAATAATATTTCTGGCAATTTAAACCAACAATGCACTTGTGGACTTGTTAGAAATAAGATTTAGGGATAGTCAGAAATCTTAAATATCATACTTAATGCACACACACAGATTTAAAGCTGTTATGGGATTAAGGCTCAGGAAAATGGAAGGACTGGTGGAGAATAAAGATGGAATTAAAAGTCAAGCCCAGTATTCACTTAGATTTAAACTAATCTGTGCTGCTCACTTTGGGCATTTCCATGAGAGTTTGAAGGCAGAGGAGACAATTTCAAAGGAGGAAGTCAAAGTCACATGGGAGAAGCCGTTTATGGTATACCAGCTTTTGTGCTGACCCCATGTGAGAGTTTATAGGTGGATTAGGTTAAATTCAAAGCTCCACTTTATCAAGTCTGAGCCTGTGTCACCCAACACCCACTTCATATCCATGGGAGGAAACATGCAGCACAGAGGCTGATTCATCTCCTCCCAGGGCAAGGGTCTAAAATAGCACAGCCAAGTCATCCTCTGGAGATGCCCCTTGTGTCTCCCCACTGCCAAAGGATCCAACAGCAATGAGCTTTGAACCCAAAAATTTCCAGCTGCCTTCTGCCAGGCAAGATGAGCACCTGAGGCAGGGTGGATGGGGCTCTACTCAAGAATAGTTCCTCTATTTTTGATGAGATAAAAAAAATCCTTCCAGTGAGTTCCAGAATTGCAGGGAACTAACCCATCTTTCTTTTGACCGTAAATGACAGCTTTTACACCAAATCATCAGGCAGGAATTGCAATGCTGATAGTGACTGTACAGAAGACTGGGATTCAGGACAGGTCTTAGCCCCCTGGAGCATCCCTGAGTTACAGTGCAGCCAGCGATGTCATGGATTTGCAGCCCTGCTGAGCATCCTGCAGGGGCTCAAGGGGAGCTGAGTGTCTAAAGAGGGATATTTTAGCAGGTGTGAACACACACTCATGCACACAGCTGCACACACCTGCAGCACGGAGTGAAATTTGACAGGAAGGCTTTGGAAAATGGCACTGATATTTGGGGGAGTGGTGATCTGCAAGGGAAAGATCTGCTCAGGCAGCCAAATCCCTTTAGAAATCAGGCATGGTGTGCAGCTGGTTTTTTTTCCAGTTGTTTCTATTTGTAGAACAAATAAATAATTTCTGAGCAAACAAGTCAGGGAGCTGGAACCTGAGAGGGGTGGTACATCAGCTCAGGGACTCGTGGTTAAGAAGTCCAATAGATTTTGATAACAACTGGAAATTGTTCAGTGGATTAGTGTCTAAAGCCAGTTTGGCTTCAAGTAATGGCAAGCCTGAGCTGCAGTGCTGTGGATCCAAACTTCTCCCCCCAAGGGTGGTTGTTGCTTAGGTTGGGGTGGTGGTAGCCAGTCCCCTCTGAGCTCAGAGACATCCTAACCCAGAAAACTGTGCAGACAAGGCACTGCCTTTGCTTTTTCTCCAGACCTTTGTCTTCATTCCTCTCTGCCCATGTCTGTAGTCCCTTCTTTTTCTCTCCTAATCCATGAAACAGGCTCGTCCTGGGCATAAGGGGCAAATAGAAGTAGTTGCCTGAATCCTACACATGCCCTGCCTAGGCATTTGGAGTCAAAAGGCTTCTGTGGATCTTGTCCCAGTTCCTCTCCTGCAAGAGCTGACTCCTGTGGGAAGTTCACAGGATGACAGAGATGGTTCATTTGCATGCCTGAGAAAAAGAAATTATTTTGCTAAGACAAGATCTACATTTATTTCTCCTAAGCTCTTTTCATCTTTCTTCTCTTTTCCTTAGGAGAAGCTGTCNAAATTATTTTGCTAAAACAAGATCTACATTTATTTCTCTAGAGCTCTTTTCCTTAGGAGAAGCTGTCCTCGTGCAGAAGATCAGATAAAGGTGTTGGGATTCTCCTTAGGCTGTGTTTTGACCATCAGGGAGAAAGCCCCAAATGCCAATCATAACTGGTTACCCCGAAGAGCTGTGCCCTGTGCATCCCTTGTGGCACTGAAGCATGGCCAGTCAATTTGGAACTCTCCATTGCCTTGGCCAGGCTTTCAACCAGGCACTATACAATTCATCAGAGTAATTAGCTAAGCTGTAACTAAAGAGGTCTCCATGGAGATTGACAGCATCACCTCCCAGCTGGTACATTCTCTGCCTCCTATTCTAAATTTGTTCTCGCTGTTTCCCTGGCTCTAGTCCATGAGGTTAGTGAAATCTTCCAACATTTGTGACACATTACAGTAGTGGAAAGAAGGACAAAGGTGGCTGGGAGGGGGCTGAGAAAGAAAGAACCTGGTTGGTGCCTCAAGGAAAGCAGCAGAAACTGTTCAGACATATATAGCCAGAGTTTTGAGAATGGGATTAGGCAGAACAGCACCTCTGCCTGCCTGTCACTTGCAAATTCTTGCTAATACTTTAGGAGCTTATTGGAGGTCAGCACCAAACACCCAAACAGACTAATCTGTATTATAGACACATAATCAAAGTCACAAGGTTTTACATAATATATATCGGTGACACAAGAAGTGTTTGTTCGAATAATTTTGTCATCAAGATTAGTGGCCATGAAAGCCTCTACTGTGCACTAACCTGTTTTTTTTTATGGCTGTGGGTATGCCAGATTCCTCAGACAAATAAAAAAAAGAGCTGAGAAAGTACATGTCCTGAAATATTTACAGTATTATGTTTCTGACCACAGCAAAGTTTAAAAAAAAGAAAAAAAAGTATGTGTGTGTGTGTGTGTGTGTGAATTAAAAAGGGCTGTGCTTAAACTGCAGCTTAAGAGATGTGAACAAATGGCTAGAGATACAATTTTTGCATTCATCATTTTTTCCCAACAGTTTTGCAATTGCAGCAAATCGCACCTCACACTCACACATGGCTCTGTGGGAGTGGCAAAAAGTTGGGATTTCAAAGATAAACTGATGTCAGTTGACCCACTTGTGGGCTTTATAGTCCCCTTCAGGGAGGTGGAAGCTGTGGAGCAGAGAGTGAGTGGTCTGGGCTCACAAAGTCAGAGGCAAAGACAGGAATGGTTCCTGTGGAGATAACAATTCCAAACTGACAAATCTGATTGACTTCAAAAGGAAATTAGTTAATGGAGATGTTTGGAAATGTATAGAAAAGTCTGATTTTCCACTCTGCATAGAGCTTTTGAAGTATGGTGTAACAGAAACACAAAAGAAAATGTGTAAAATTATGAAAGAAAAAACACCCCCCCTCCCCCCCAAAAAAAATTTAAAAAATTCAAGACCATTTTCTCTGTGCTGGGAAGAGACAAAGCCACAGCTCATGCCATGATGTAAAGATTTTCCAGGCACATTGACCAGTTTGTTCTCCTGGCTGATGCACAGCAAAGCCAAAGGTCTTGTGAGGGTACCCCAAATTCTGTGCCCCCCTGCAGGAGCTCACCCCACCAAACCGAAGTGCCTCCGTGGGAATCCCATCGCCCTAAGCTTCCCCCCAGTCAATAAGGAGAGCGAGAGCGATGCCAGGCAGATTTTCATCTGCAGAAGTGGAGTCACAACCTGGGAGGGCTGAATCGTCCTCTAGATTTGCCGCAATTCACATGCTGCTACCATGTGAACCCAGGGCTAAAAGCACTCCAGCGGCTTTTCCAGGACTCCTGAAAGCTCCTTTGTGGAAGCAGAGCTGACTGAACTGCCGTTCAGGTCAAGAAAAATCAAGCACTGGGTGGGATTTCTAAGAGTACTTGGCCGTAACCTCACCCCGGTCCCCTTTGAAGTCAGCAGAATATTTACATCGACTTCAACTGGAGAAAAATCAGGCCATTACAGAGCGTTTGAAACACTCACCGCTAATGATGCTCCGGTTCCTTTGTACCCCCCAGCTCAAAGGCCGTCTGCTGTGTCTGTCATTAAACACAATCCCAGCAATTGGTGAGACAGAGCGCTGAGCCCAACGTGCTGGCCCTAAAGGCACAGGGAAATTGCAATGATTAAACCACCTGAATCTTGTAAAAGTTACCTACGATCGCTCTGCCCGCCACCATCACATCAGGCAGGACCTGTTATCTCCAAAAATGCCATGGAAAGAAAGTGCTGCATCTCAGCAAACCCTCCTACTCTGTGTGCTGCATGTGGCCTCTGCAAAAAATAAAAGATCAAAATAAGAATGGATGTTGAATTAGCTGGAATCACAAAGAGCAACAGTGAAAAAAAGATGTTAAATGCAGACAGACATCCTGTTAGCAGGGCAGGAAGGATGGGCTTGCTGCTCAAAAGATCAATGGAATTGGGTCACCACTGGTTTGCAGACATCACTCACACCTCCAGCCTGTGCTCACATGTGCTGCTGGATGAATACCAGGAGAGGAGCACCTTTACAGACCAGACCTGCACTTCGGCTCCTTTGGGCACTCCCAGTAAGGGTGTCAGTGGCCCAGAGGAGCTGCTCTAACTCCTTCTGTTGGCCATTGTCTGGCTCCGAACAGTGCAGACACACCTTGCATGTGGTGGCACACAGGGCACGCTAAAACAAAATAGTTCACCTCTTGGAAAGACTCTTGATGTGCCCAACTTAGCAGGCAGGGAGTGCTCCTGGCAGAGGTCACCCTCTGGGCACGGGCAGAGGATGTGCTGTGTGACAGCCAGGACTGCTCACAGCCAGCAAAGCCAAACCAGGGCAATAACTCTTCAGTTAAAAAGGAGTTTTGTCCTAATTTATATTTAAATTCCAAGAAGACGGAATTGATGCTAAAAGGATTTCATGGTATCTGCAGAAATGGAAATAGTTCCATTTTGTGAAAATTAACTTGTTTATAGTGAAGTTTTGGATACCAAACCCTCGGAGGAGCTGTGGAACTTCCAGGTTGTCTGGAGAAGCCAACACTCATTGCCTGATGAAAAGCCCAGTCACTGGGAGCTGCTCTGCATCTCCTGGAGAGGCTCCCAGCCACAATGAGGGTTCCAAACTTCCACAGATTCAGTGGTTTGGTAAAGTTTCACAATGGAGCACAAAATCATACAAATCTGCAGCAGTTCAATCTCACCTCACAAACTGTTCTCCACTGAAATGTTCATAACCTTTTTAAAGAAAGATCAGCCCCGAGTAATGGTGAGATGGTTCCTTCATGCTGGAGACACAGGGAGTTAAGGCTTGGGGTTAAATTAAATTAGTACAGCAGGTTAAAACCTTACTGTTTATATAAATTGAATCACATCACAAACAAAAGCAATATGACTTTTCTATACTGAACCTGCTTTTTGAGAAGGAAATTGTGCCTGTGGGGTTGGAAGCAGGGTCTTGGGACTCCAGCCTTTTGTGGCTGTTGCTGTGTGATGCTCAGCAAGTGATTTCCTCCCAGCTTTAAATTCCTAAAAGTAAATAAAGGAGGTTAAATTAGGGTCATTTGCAGACTGAAGTGAATCTGTGCAATGGGTTCAATAATATTCATTAGCTCTACACGGGAAACTAAATTAACTCACTTTCCTGGAGAAACACCACTGGCTCTGGTGAAAGATGAGCTGAGCACTCAGCCTGAGCTTATGACAGGTCTGCACCTCATTTTTATTCTGAGCTTTGATTTAAACCGAGTTTGAACCAAGCAGAACAACTGAAAGTCATAAAGAACAACAAATGTACCAGTTCAGTCCTGAGGGGTTTATGCTATGGCTCACACAGCCACAGCACTGCTGCACGCCATGGGAACATCTCCATTTGCACACCACGAGTTTGGTGCCAGTTTCCCAAAGTGCTCTTATTCAAGCTTGCCATAAAACTAATTATTAATTCCTAAAACCTGCAACAAAAGAAGGTGCTCAAGCCTCTGGGCTGCAGCCATGTGTCCGTGGTGTCTGTGTTTGCCATGCTCAGCAGGTGACAGGCCCTGGTCCAGCCTGTACACCAGGGAGCTGAGAGAGCCTAACACAGAAAGTCCTGGCCCTGCCCTGATGACACTGTGGCTGTAATTTCTGCTTCTTGGCATTCCAGGTTGCATTCCAGACCTCAGATTTCCCTAATTCAAAGCTTAATTAATGGAGGAGATGGAGGAGGTCTCACTCAGCATTGAGAGTGACAGAGAACAGAGCTAGAAGGGACTTTAGGAAGTGATTTAGAGCCTCCTGCTCTAAGGCAGGACGAACCCATTCCCAACATTTCATCTTTGCAATCTTTACAATCCAAAGGTACAACATGGCCTCCTCAAATTATCTAGCATCTTAGGCTTTGTCTCTGAAACAGAGACAGAGAGAGATGGGCTGGTGAAAGACAAGCTTCTGAGCTCAGCTTTTCCCCATATCTCACTGATAACGGGTTGATTATCTTCCTTTGTACCCTTGGTGCCTCTTGCTGTGCTGTTTCAGACAGAATAAACCAAACAATAATGAACCATCATCAAACTGGCAATTGCTTCCTGCCCAGCTTACGTTAGCAGAGAAAGAGAAAGCAAATGATGATTAGTCGTATGTCTGCACTCAAAGATAAAACCCCTGAGCAGAAGCCATCTGCCGAGGCATAAAATAATAATTCTGGCGCTAGCCCTGTCTGAGTGCAGCGCCATCAGCTCTCCCCAAAACACAGCACAGAGCAGGCCTAATGCTGAGTTCTAGCAGGTGGCCCATAACCCTGTAATAAACTCCTGACATTATTGATTCTTCCCCCCCAAACTGAGCCCTTTTGTCTAAGCACATTAACTCCTGCTTACCGAGCAGCTGCACAAGAGGCAGCGTGCGCATCAACAGCAGCTCCTTTCGGTGAGCAATCACCGTGCCAAATGTGCCCCCTGAGCCTTCCCTGCGCTCCGGGATCTGCTCAGATGGGTTATTTCAGAAGTTAAAACCACCACTTGTTAGTTCTGGGTGCTTACAGGGAGATTTCTATCTTAACTTGGGGAAAACTGAAAAATGCCTCCGCTGCTAATTATGCACGTGAAGAGCGCTGCAATAGGACCCAGGCAGGCTGTTCCCATTGCACATCTTCAGCCCAAAGCTGCCTGGCCCATGTGTGTGTGCTCCCAAAGCATGTGGCCAGCACAGCAGCCTTTGCCTGTGCTTTGATGTTCAGAGGTGCATCTCACACTGCCAAAAATCCTCCTGGCTCAGCCAGCCAGCCAGCCAGCAGGAGACGTGGTTTTCTGTGGAAAGGCAGCCGAGCTGGGATCCCTGGCCATCCCCTGAGCAGCTCCTGATGATGTTCGGGGTTTTGCTCAAAAGGGAAGGTTTGACTCTTTGCAGTCCAAAAGATATAATAAAGCCGAGGTCTCGAGGATTTATCTGTATTTCTCCATGAGTATGGAAGCAATGTTCCTGCTTTTGAGACAAGCATTTGGCAGCTGTGCTCCAAAAGGGAGCTGGCAGTGACGTTCCCTCTCAAATGTCTGGCTATCAGCTTTAAGTGAAATCATCTTTACATACAGCCTGGAACATCGTTACTGTCTAAATGAAACAGGGGTTTTTAGAGTATTTTTCTGTTCAGGCATCCCATTTTCAGTTGTGCATGGACAAGGAGCCACCTATGGTGAGTGAAATGTGATGGTGGGTCTGAAGAAGAGCATGTCCTTGGGGCTGCCTGCATGATGTGGGTCCCTGTGGGCAGGGCAGGTTTGGGTGCAGAAGGGGCTGATCACGGCTCTGGGCAGCGCAGGGAGCTGGCACCAGGCCCTGCTGTCACCAGCTGTCCTGTCAGAGGAGGAGGAGGGTGGCCTCAAGGACCAGAGTCTTTGTTTTGTGCTGCTCTCAGAGTCAGAGAAGGTTCAGCATCCAACCTTCACCCTGACCTTGCTCTGTGGCGGCTGCTGGGGCACCCAGGGCACCCCAGTTCCAGCCGGGAGCCCTCGGTAGGGTCTGGGCGCCGCAGGCAGCGAAGTGCCACTGGCAGCAATGAGTCACAGCCTGTCTGGAGAGGGGGTGGCTCGTGTTTGTGTTGGCAAAGCCGCTGCCGGTGGCGGCGGGCCCAGGGAGCACGAGAGGCCGGGGCTGGAAGGGCCCCTGTGCCGAGGAAGAGATCAATGGGAGTCGGAGTTTTAACATCGCGGGGTGACGGTTCCTGCCAAGAGCCTTCCACAATAAAACCAGCAAATCAATCCACCCTCCGCTGAGTAACTCCAGATGAGGACTGCTGGCCTAGTAAATATGATCAACAGTTTGCTGCTCCTTTAACAGTGGCTTAAGGAAAAAAAAACAAATAAAATTATATTTTCTGCACACCAGAGAATCCTGTTTCCTTCCTCATATAAAAGGTGTCACACCACTCACTGGGTCAACACTTGGCACAGAAGAAGAGGGCACAACAGAGGACAAAGAAATTATAATTTATGAAAAAACCAACAACAGTTAAGCCGATTCTAGATTAACACCCCTAACCGGGACCCTCGGCATCCTTGGAGGGCTTTTCAGGACTGGGGTGTAGCGTTGGATGGACATCTGTGGAGCACAGGCTGGTCACAGACTGCTTGGAGCAGACCCAGCGTGCTGCTTTGTGCCATTAGGGCTCAGGTTTGTGCATCTGAGATCCAGAAAAGTTTGTCCCAGGTCCCCAGCAGACTCAGTTCAACATCTTGATCAGAAAGGGGATTTTGGGGTAGAAGTAGGGTTGCTTCTAAGGCTTGATCTCTTTTTTTTAACCCATCAGTATGATGGATATAGCATGAATAAGGTAAGCCATAAAATCAGCTTTCATAATGGATTAGTTCACAGAAATGGAGAATGGGGGTTACTTTGTTGCTTATATTAAATTAAAAATGCACAGTGCTTTATACACAAGCAGGAACAGAAAAACTGGGCCCAGGGACCTTGACAGAGACCCCACTTCACAACTGGCATTAACTGGTGGTGGTCTGGAGTCTCCAGTCAGATCCACTGAGGTCAGTGGAGTTAAATTCACTTAAACCATGCAAGAAACCAGCCCTCAGTGAAACCCAGGAGACAGAGAGTGCATTAGTCAGAGTTTGGCTGTCC
The DNA here is from genome assembly GCA_013400915.1 of Pardalotus punctatus. Classification (NCBI taxonomy): domain Eukaryota; kingdom Metazoa; phylum Chordata; class Aves; order Passeriformes; family Pardalotidae; genus Pardalotus; species Pardalotus punctatus. The sequence continues at coordinate 42,171 of VZTX01009600.1, forward strand.
ATGCTGGGACAATCAGGGTCCCCACTGTCCCTGAGCCAACCCAGGGCAGCCCTATGGGGGTTTCCCTGCTGGATGTGCTCCTCGGGCTGGGTAACAGCATCTCTGGATGTGCTGGCAGGGCTGGGGCAGCTGTCGAGGGCTGTTCAGAGCCCTCACTGCCTTCCCTGCCCTCTGGAGCTGCCTGCCGGCATGTGCAGGGAGATTTATGGCACTGTTTTCCTCTCTCCCGGCTGAGCTCGGGGGCCAAGGGACTGATCCAGGAACTTGAAACCTCGGAGCTGAAAGCAGAAAGCTGCAATGGGACTTACCTGCCCCTGGAGAATATCCCTATGGGCGGAGGAGGACATAGCAAAGCAGAAGGCTGCTCTGCCTGTCTGATGCAAACCAGTGTCTGATTCTTCAGAGCCCCACTCTGCTCCCCTACAGCTGAAATGTGCCCTGGGCAAGGGATCCCTGCTCAGGGAGGGTTAAAAATAAGATAGTGCTGTTTTTTTCCTGTTTGGAACAGAGTTCCACCTACGGTGGCCCACATTAGTGTGTCTCTCACTCACCAAAGCTAGCAAGGACCTGGCTGTCTGGCAGCAGAAGAGGAGATGGAAGCTGCAAGATCCACCTCTGGCCCAGCAGGTAAGGGGGTGAAACAATCATAGAATATTAAAGCTGGCAGGGAAAAATCACATCCATGGCTACTCCATGGCAATGTCATGGGTTGAGGGAAAGTTTTCTGCATGTGCAGTGGCTACTGAGGTCACCAAGGTGGCTTCCCCAGCACCCAGGATACCTGCACTCCTCAAGACCCGCATACAGCTGCTTTCAAAGCTTATCTGTAGTCAGTTTTACGATATAAAGTGTCTTTGTTTAGTCAACAGAACCACTAATACATGTGATTTTGTTGTTAATAGAGCTGTAAGAATTTTAAGTACCGCTTGGGAATGTGTCATTTTTGGTTGGCTTTTTTAGGCATCACAGGGTGCTGTGTTTGTCTTTGTAAACAAGTACTGAATAAAACATTTAGCACACAGCCGCACTTTGTACAAGTGTCATGCAGGTTTCTAAAGTTTCAGAGTGAATAAATCAACTGCAAACTGCTGCCTGGCAGTTGACTTCGCTCCTTATAAATAGCTGATTTGGACAACTCCGCTCTGCACGTCCCATGAAATTCAAACACTGCGCATATGGTTAATGCAGGCACACAAATCGGAGCTGCAACTGCCCCTTTTATAAGCCTGGGTTGCCACAGAAATGCCACAGCCCAGGGCAGGTCGGTTCCAGGTTGCCCTCCCTTTCTCCCGGGAAGCACCAGCAGGTCACTGTGCTCTGCTGCCTGGCCCCCGGCGAGGAGCAGGAGCCCCACGGTGGCCCAGTTCACCGCTGGTTGTACTGGTTGGCAGCCATCATCACTCAGGGGAGAGCTGGGTCCAAACTCAGCCATGAAAAACAACTCTGGATTAATGAGCCCAGTGGAAAATACTAAGGGCTGGCCGTGCCTGGGTCTGGCGGCTTTGCAGCTCTCAGCGCTGGGCACGGGGCGGATGCACACCCTTCCCTCCTCCCCAGGCACAGCCCTGCTGCTCCAGCCCTGCAGAACCTCCACGTGGGATGCCAACTTACCTGGCCCTCCCAGGAGGCTCCTAGCAACACACAGGGTCCAGCCAAGCTAGCCCGAAACTCAGCCCAGAGGCCCTAATCCTGGAAGGTGCTGAGCAACTCCGACTTCTGCCACTCATCTCTGGATTTTGGCACGTGTTCAGCACGAGCAGGATCAGCCCCTTGCTGTAATAATCAGGGAATGAGGAACTCAGCTTGACTGAGTTTCCCTCCCACCCCCCAATGCAAAAATGCTGTACATTCCTTTATGCAGGTTTCCATAGAGTTGAACTTCTACTATTTTTTTGTTGTTGCTGTTAAAGGGGTCAGCAATGCACTGTACAATGGGATCTGGCTGTCAGGAAATGTGGAGGAATTCAGGGACACTTTTAACATCTTCCTGGTGGGACTGGAGGGCAGCATTAAAACCGGCATCATGGAAATCTCCCCACCAAAGAGAAGAAAAAAGCCCGGAGGAGCCCTGGGAGAAGTTTGAAGACATTCTGCTTTGTCAATTCTATGTTTAAATAAGTTATTTCTTCCCTACTTCCTTTGTTAAAATATGATATTCTGGCTTTAATTGCTTCAATCCTATTATTTGTTCCTTTTAGCAAGTGATTGTGTAGCCCCTTGCCGTGGGGAAATCCCCTGACTGCGGGTCCGTGTTCCTTAGACAAGTCCCCTTTCAGAAGTAAATGCCATTCTTAGCATAGGGAAGTACTTTAGGTCTAAAGGGGTTAAGAAGGCCTCCCTGCATTCAGAAACATGCAGGGGTCCCACCATGCCAGTTCCAGCCTTTTGAACTCTTTCCAGCTTTTTTTTCTTGCAACAAATCTGTCTGACTGCCACCAGGACATAGGAAGCGTGTGCCTGTCAAAGAAATCAAGTTTACTTTTTCTGACTTGTTAACAGAGGCAGGGTATAAATAGAGCTAACTCTGCTCAGACAAGTAGCGTTTCTCTTAAAATAACGGGGTGACTTCCTAGGACCTTTAATCCAATGAGGTCCAGACCAAACTGCACTATCGACAGAGGCAGCAGAGAAGCTTGCTGAAGTTTTTACCGAAGTCAGGTGCATCTAGGTTCCTCAAAAATTTAAGGCTTACCAAAAAAAAAACAACAACAAAAAAAGCCAAACCCAAGCAAACAAGAACTGCTTCCAGCTCGGACACTGCCACTGCCCTGGAGAAGTTCTGAGATGTTGTTGGTGCTGTTGACTCGGTGGATGTGGATCTTGCTGGGGAAGAGCAGTGTCCTCTTGCTTCTGGAGGTCTCTCTGAAAGGGACAGCCCTACCTCCAATCCGGTACTCGCACGCTGGGATCTGCCCCAATGACATGAACCCCAACCTGTGGGTCGACGCGCAGAGCACTTGCAAGAGGGAGTGCGACGCCGACCTGGTGAGTGATGCACATTTCTGTGTCTCTGCGTCACGGGCGCTGCTGGGGGGCTCGGGGGGAGCCTTCTGCCCCAGCTGCAAGGGCGCTGGCACCGGGCAGGACCCGCTGCAGACAGCGCATGCATTGAACTGACCCGTGACCTATATAACATAGAGAAGGTTTGATGAGTTATCAGTTAGGAGGGGAGGTGTGCGCCAGCTGTCACTTTTGCTGGGGTGGGTACGGTGCTCGCTCTGTTTGATCCTTTTCCTTGTTTTCATGGAAAAAGAAACGTCTGAATTTGATACTCCAGAACTCAGCATGCCCTGGGGCCAATCTGTAGTATTTTAACAGTGTTGTCGTGCTCTTTGTTGTTGGTGGCCATCATCAATGTTTTATATTCCTGGGAGGAATCCTGTAAGAAATACTTTAATTTAACACGTAAATCATCAGCCTTTACTGCATTTGAAGTACAAAGCTTGCTTGGGGTGCAGAACAGGGCATGGCTAAAATGACCAGGCAGATGTTCTGTGGGATGCTCCCAGCTCAAAATGTGTTTAGCTTACAACCCTAAAATTCATTTTTCAACCTGTCAGCACTGCCAACTCAAGTTGGCATCTGAAAATACCTGCTTGTCCTGCCTCTTACATCATGTCCCACTACAAAGCTTCTGCAGCCCAAACCTGGCTGACAGGAACATTTACTGCGTTGAAAAAAAGTGTTTGGGTTTGTGCTCTGTAGCCAGGTTGTTTCTGTAATGCTAAAAAGGGGAAAAAAACAGACAAAAATTCTGGCCATAAGTAAACAAAGACATTTGCTCAGATGGATCCCATGTGTTAGGAATGAAGGTGCTCTTTTTACTTTTGCCATTCCCAAAAAAGCCTCCTCTGTTCCAACTACCAGGTGCAGCAATGAACACTAAAACACTTTCAAAACCCCAGCAGCAGCAGCAGACGACGATGTTTTAATAATTTACCGGTCAAAAACTGAAAGCCAGAAGCCACTGGCTACAAATATTCCCTTTTGCCTTGTGACAGCAGAGTCCTGGGACCTTGGATGGAGTGAGTGGTCTGCAGGCAGCCAAGGACTCTGCCAAGCCACACTCCTTAACCCCAGCTGAAAAACCTCACCCATCCTGGTTTCTAGCTTTGCTTCTGAAACCTAGTAATGTGCAGCTGGAAATGGGGAAAGAGTTTTGGTATTAGGTCATCTTTTTCCCAATAAGGAAAGGATACTGGACTTAGGGGAAGCTCTTTAGCTTGGTAGCTTAAAAACCATTTTGTTCTCACTTATGGAGAAAGCTGATGGATTTTAGGGGGCTTGTAGAGGTTTAACACATGGTGGAACTGTGCCCTGTTGGGCACATGGTAGCAGAGTTCCTGGTCCCTTGAAGTAATCCATAACCACCCAGCAGCCCTGATCACACGTATCAAATACCTTTTCTGCACAGAAGATGAAAATTCTGCTAAAATTAACCACAATTTAGGGCTGACTGTAGCCGAGGCGGGGTGTAATAAATCACTAGAAGAGCGATGCTGCATTTGAAAATAGGACTAAAATAGGACAGAGAAGCCATAATGAGCTGTTTGGGGTTTGTTTTTCTAAATACCATAGAAAAATTATTTTTGGAGCAAGAATTACCTTACTTTTGAGATATTCTATTATTTCCTCTACAATGTGAACAATTACAAATCCTTGGCAGTTTCACCTCCAAGAGCAGGCTGTTAGTCTCAGAGAATTCAAATAATACTTTACATACTTCTGTGGAAAATAAGAAGGATTACTGCCTACAGCCATATGATAAGACTTTCCATCCGCTCTTGTTTCTCAGGGCTTGTCCTCAGGCATTTCGGAGAGCACAGAAGGGGGGTGGTTGGTTTGTAGTCAAGCAGTCCATGTGACTCTGGGGTAAAGACTTAGGATGAGATTTGTGTTTAAGAAACAAAATTACATTTTCCTTCCTGAGAGTCTTCTCCTGAAGCACTTCAGAACCCCCTGGGAGATGCTGAGGGGATGTTCCTACTCACTGACAGTGGGGACACTGAGTTTCAGACCACGGATATCTGTGGCAGAGCTGAATTTCTGGGGTCTCTGCTTGCTGGGTCTCCCAAAAAGCCTTTACTCTGTCCCCAGTAATGATTGGATTCTTTTCCTTCCCCACAGGAGTGTGAGACCTTTGAGAAATGCTGCCCCAATGTCTGCGGGACCAAGAGCTGTGTGGCTGCTCGGTACATGGACGTCAAGGGGAAAAAGGGGCCTGTGGGGATGCCCAAAGAAGCAACCTGTGACCGCTTCATGTGCATCCAGCAAGGCTCAGAGTGCGACATCTGGGACGGGCAGCCCGTCTGCAAGTGCAAGGACAGGTGCGAGAAGGAGCCGAGCTTCACCTGCGCCTCCGACGGGCTCACCTACTACAACAAGTGCTACATGGATGCAGAGGCCTGCATCAAAGGCATCACCCTGAACGTGGTCACCTGCAGGTACCATCTCACCTGGCCAAACACCAGCCCCATCCCCCCAGAAACAACAGCTCGCCCCACCACCGCCTACTCCGAGACAACAGTGGTTGATATCCTGCCTCCTGCGTTAGTGAACAACCCCGTCCATCAGTCCGTCTACGTGGGAGAGACCGTCAGCTTCCTCTGCGACGTCACGGGGAGGCCCAAGCCGGAAATCACCTGGGAGAAGCAGGTCGATGGCAAGGACAAAGTCATCATGAAGCCAAACCACGTCAGGGGGAACGTTGTGGTCACCAACATCGCCCAGCTGGTCATCTACAACACGCAGCTGCAGGACGCGGGGATCTACACCTGCACCGCCCAGAACAGCGGCGGCCTCCTCCGGGCGGATTTCCCTTTGTCAGTCATCAGAGGAGAGCCCACATCCAAGGAAGCTTCCCAGAACAAAACACATTTCCCAACCGACGAGTGCCTGAAGCAGCCGGACAGCGAAGACTGCGGGGAAGAGCAGACCAGGTGGTACTATGACGCCAAGAAAAACAACTGCTTTACTTTCATCTACGGGAACTGCAACAGCAACCTCAACCACTTTGAGACCTACGAGAGCTGCATGCTGACGTGCATGAACGGCCCCATCAACATCTGCAACCTGCCAGCCCTCCAGGGCCACTGCAAGGCCTATGAGCCCAGGTGGGCCTACAACAGCTTGACAAAGCAGTGCCAGTCCTTCATCTACGGTGGCTGTGGAGGCAACGAGAACAACTTTGAGAGCCGGGAGGCCTGCGAGGAGATGTGCCCCTTCCCGAAGAACACGCACTGCAAGGCCTGCAAACCCCGCCAGAAGCTGGTGACCAGCTTCTGCAAAAGCGACTTTGTCATCCTGGGCCGCATCACGGAGCTGACCGAAGACCAAGACTCCGGACACGCCCTGGTGACGGTGGAGGAGATTCTCAAGGATGAAAAAATGGGATTAAAATTCCTGGGGAAGGAACCACTAGAAATCACGCTTTTGAACATGGACTGGAGCTGCCCATGCCCCAACATGACCACGGTGGATGGCCAGCTCATCATCATGGGGGATGTCCACAACGGCATGGCCGTGCTACAGCCAGACAGCTTTGTGGGCACCTCCAGCATCCGGCGCGTGCGCAAGCTCCGCGAAGTCATCCACAAGAAAACCTGTGAGCTTTTGAAAGAGTTCCTGGGATTGCATTAACCTCCCTCCCACGTGAGAGCCGCCCCGAGCCGTGTGTTAGTAGGGCTAACAAGTGCTAGGCTAGTGCCAAACTAAACGTGCTGTTTGAAGATCCACTGTAGGAATTATGCAGAACCCCTATTTTAATCCATTAATGATGCTTAGCAACAACGTAGTTTGGGCTTTGGCAGGTGCGTAAACCAGCAGCAAAAGGCCATTAATCTTGCATTGAAATCAATTTGTCCATAGAGGAGTGCCATTTAACTAGGTGACTCACTGCAGTAATTATACAATTTCTATGTAGCTTCCATCATAAATGACGGAATTCATAGCATTTGTTTGGCTAGTTGGTACACAGCTAAGTAATATATAATGTCAATTTAATCTGTCTCATTTTCAGTCTGGTTTGTTGTTGTAAGTCAGTCACATGCTTGGCTCTTTATAGCAGCACTAATATTTCAAGAGAGAAGCCTGTAAATTATTGTCTATATTTACAATTGTGCACATTTAACCAACTTATGCATTATGAGTTTGCTTCTTTTAATTGCAATTTTCCTTTATTTTTTTTCCTTTTAAAAACCTCATTTTAAAATGGCAACTACTACCTATCTTGCAATCCTTACTGGAGGAAAATCTCCCTTGATCCTATGCCCAGGACAACAGGTCCCTGTAAAAGCTCAAGGCACAGTCTCACCCTGAAATGACTTTTCTGTCGCCAGAACAAGGTCAGCAAACACCCTCATTCCCTATTTAAGTTTCAATCAATATATTGTCTATCACAAAAAGTCAAAGCTAGAAGGACAGCTGTGTGCTGCCAGCTGTCTTGCTTTTGAAAAGCCTTTACACCTGAGCATACACAGCCATTTATTGCTTATTTTCAGTAGCAATCCTGCTTTTTCAGATGAGAAAGCAAAGTGAGAGGAGTCAGAACAAAACTCAGCCTAGGAAAGTGCAATACACAGTCTGCAAACTGCATTAGGCAGCCACAAAGCTCCTGAATCTGAACTGCACAAGCACAAGCAGACAAAGTGGACACTCTTTAAAGGCTTTTATCAGTGTCACCCTTTTAGAGCCTTTTTAGAGTCTTTCAAGGTTTAGAAAACACTTTCCACCAGGCCACTGTATATAGGTGTATGAATGAATTCCTTAAGAGAGCCAGCATGGGCTGTGGGTGGGAGCAGGTGAGTACACAGAGGATCAATCATTTTAACATTTGTGTGTCCAAAAACCTGTAACATTTGCCTCTCCAAAATCCTTCAATAAAGAAAAGGCTGATCGTGGAAACGTCCTGCCTCTCTGGGGACTGTGACTGCAGGGAAGAGGGGCGAGTGTGGCACAGTGAGCCTTGTCCCTGCTCCTTGTTCCGTGGGCTCAGCCAAGTGACTGCGGCAGAGCTCAGAGCTTGCTGCCCTGCACAAAGGGCCAGCTCAGGGCTGGAGCAGTGTCAAGACACGTCTGGGTGAGAAGAAGGAAGGGAGGAAGGGAGGGAGGAAGGCACAGGCAGTGCTGCCCCATGGTGCCATCTAACGGGCTCGCTGCGGGGTGGCCAAGGCTGGCAGTGGGCACACGTGTGCTGCTGCAGGCCTGTGTTGGGGCTGGGCAGGGCGAGGGCTGGGGAAGGAGGTTAAACAGGCAGATGTTGGACATCTGGATCCCCCAAAGCCTGTGCACGTTGGGTGTTTGGTTGTTGCAGGGAGGAAAACTCACAGCGAGGGAAACAGCGTCGGGTGCGAGTCCAGCTCTGGTTCCCCTGATTCCACGCTCTGCACCAGAAGCCAAGCCATGGGCAGAGTCCACTGCAGGATGGAGAACTGGGCTCCTCTCCCTGTGGTTTGGGCTTAGGTTATTTCTGAAATGCTCCTGCAACAGGAATGGATCTAAATCTCCAGTTATTTGGGAAACTTCAGAAGAAGCTGTGTGGGAGGGAGAGAGAGCAGTCTGCACCGGGCTTTGCTGACCAAGAAAATACCTGCTGGGCTTTTTGTTGTGCCCTTCTGAAGTGTATGTGAAAAAAACCTCCAACTAAAGGCCCATAGTGTTTGTGTATGTTCTTGTGGAGACCATTTTCTGCAGATGGGAGGTGCTGGCCCTGCTGCCTTCTGAAGCATCTGCCTGGCATCTCTACCAGCTCACCCCTGGCTGTGGCGGCCACCACTGTCCCATGGCTCACCTGGCATTTTCTGAGCAAGCTGTAGGAAGTGACACATTCTTGCCATACCCACACAGAGGTTTTGGAGGGGTTGTGTGGCCCTTTTATTTCCAAAAGCTAAAGGATTTTGCAAGCACGGGAGTGCTGGAGTGACTCGGGAGACAGGGAGCCGGTTGTTCCAGAAGAGCCAGGGTGCAAATGCAGCTGGGAGCAGAGAGCAGAGGATTCATTGCTGCTCCAGCCCTGCAGTGCAGTGCTGAGGCCTGGGCTCTGAAGTGCTTTCTTGGCTTTCCCTCCCGGTGAATCCCCTGGGAAGGCAGCAGGCACTTAAAACACGCAGGGTTCGAGAGCTCTGAGGCACTGAGAGCCAGGGCTGGGCAAGGTGTAGGGTGTGTGCCAGCCCCCTGCGGGCATGCAGGGCTGCTGTTCGAGGGTTTGCCTCTCAGGGGATCCCAGGGGACATTCTGGGTCAGTTTTCCAGCGTGGTGGGGTGAGATGGACACTGAACAGACCAGCCCAGCTCCCTGACACAGCACAGCCCAAACCTAAGACATGACCAGGTCTTGTGAGCCCCTCGGGGTGCCCTGGCTGTGCCCCCCTGCACAGAACCATCACAGGTACCCTGGGGCAGAAGGAGCAGTGCCACTGGCATCCCTCACCTGCTCACCAGGGGAAAATACCATTCCTGGCAGTGGTGGGAGAACCACACCTCCCTGTGGCACGGGACTGACCCCAGCCCCAAGCCTCTCCACCTTCTGACCTTGAAGAATTCAGCTCTCCACTCAAAGCTAGTATTTTAGTTCAGCCTCTTATTAAACCCTTAAGAAGGCTAAAATTCGAGCCTGACCAGTCCAGCAGCCCGGGGATGCTGCTGCATGGGGCCAGTGCTGGAGGATGTTGCTCCACCTTTCAGGACTAATGGGCACGTGCATGTGGCTCCTGACCAGGAAATCCCTTTTGTGTTCCTCACGAGCTCAGGTTCCATCCTGCTCTGTGGGTCCCTCTCTCAGGCTGTCAGAAAGCTGGAAGGAAATGCCAGTATTTAAAGTTTGTATAAAATACATGAGAGGAGAGAGAGAAAGGGAAAAGCCTGCTTGAGTCCTTTCCCGCATGGCTGTGGGCTCAGAAGGAGCAGCAGTGGCTGTGTGAGGCTGCAGGGAAGAGCTGGGAGATGGATGCCACCTCCAAAGCCAGGTGGCCGTGGCCAGGGGCTGATGTCAAAGTTTTCCTCCCCGTACAGACAGCAGGGAAGCAGCATTTCCCACAGACACCAGCTCGGGAAGCAACACAGAATCATTAAGGTTGGAAAATACCTGCTAGGATCATGGAGTTCAACCGAGAAGCTGGCAACAGACCCACACTGGCTGGGTCTGAGACCTGCAGGAGCTGCCCAGGGCTCAGGGGTGGATCTGATGGACACCTGACAGCCCTGAACCAGTGTGAGGTGCCCAGCTCCCAGTCTGGAGCGAGGATAAGTGCAACTCCCAAAAATACAAACCCTGCAGCTGCACGGACCCCACCGAGCACCTGGACCCCAACAGGAATCCCAGGTGGTTGTGTCTGCCTCTGCAAACAGGGCACAAAGAGCAGCAGCAGCAGCACAGCAACGACGTCTGGCTGCTGCACACAGACCACACGTGAGGCTGGTGGCACCCAGGCTGGTGTCACTCAGCTGGTGGCACCCAGGCTGGTGTCACTCAGCTGGTGTCACTCGGCTGGCACGGGGCACGGGGAGCTGCACGCACGCAGAGCTGGCTGGGCGATTACTCAGAGGCAGATCCTGCATCACCCACAGCGCCCAGAGCTGCTGAGCTCAAAGGAAAGAGGCAATTGAGCGTGTTCTCATTGCAGGGGCTCCAGATGAGGTCAGGCAGAAGATTTAATGGGCAACCAGCTCCAGAACAAGGAGCAAACAACGGTGATGATGCCACTGGAATATGATTCAGGCAGCAAAGGTATTTAAGAGCTTTGTTTCCGCTTGTTTTAAAGGGAATTAGGGACCCCTGCAAGAATTCCCCCCTGGCTGTGGGTCTCAGTTCCTGAGGGAGGTGGTTGTGATGAAGGTCATGCAGGGCTTCAGCCAACACCTAATGATTTCCTGGAAAAAAGAAGGATTAATCCAGCTGGCACCAAATGAGCACCTTGTACCACAGGACCCACTTCCTCCACCTGAAGCAGCTTGTGCCCTGGTTTGCTGTAATTCATGTGTGTGCACGTGCTGGGAAATTCTCCCCGTGGATAATTACCAGGAAAAGATCGTGGCCAGGCTGGTACCTCCACCGAGGCAGGATGGAGCCAGGTTTCAAAGGCATGGCTGTGAAAATGTCAGCCTGAGCAAAAACATCCAGTTTAGAGCCTGTTTTAATACCAAATATTTAGTGTTTTCCCCTTCACCAGCACTGGTTACTGATTGACTACGAATGACCTCCAGCTGCTGTATTGATTTACAGCAGCTGTCAAAGGGCAAAAAATGAGCCCCATGCCCAGGACCTGAGCACCTCTGAATGGAGGTTGCACAACTGAATGAATGTTCTGCCAGCTCTTTAAATCTTGGTGGGGGGAAAAAAAAAGTCATCTTGAGGTCCTGATCTCCAATGCAAACAGCAGTGGGATATGAAGATAAGGCTGCAGCACTAGAGGAGATATCTATTAGCCAAAAATCAGCACAGTCTGTTTAATTCACAGCTATTTATGGCTGGGCAAATGATATGACATTCAGGTGGGAGAGTTTAGAAAGCAAATGGAAAATCTTCCAGAGGTCCATAGGTGCGTCAGGTTTCTGTGAGGGAACTCTCCAAGGTGTTTTTCTCTATCTCTACATCCACTTTTTTTCCCAATCAGCCCTCCCTGGTGCCAGCTCAGCCAAAAGGTGTTGGCGTCTCCTCAGGTCTGTGTCCTCCAGGTGGACACAGACCTGGACACAGCAGAGACCAGCTCTGGCAAAGGCAATGAGAGCTGAATGTCCATGTTTCAGAATTAGGGATGTTTTGAACTGGTACGGTCCCCCAGGGCATGGGACTGGTGCTCACAGGATGGAAGGGTCATTGGGATTGTCCCATGTGGCAATTCCTAACCCTTGTCATGTGTCCCAGACATGCAGGAGGGAAGGAGAAGGCTGGAGAAAAGAGAAAGAAGGAAAGATTCCCCCAGAAGAGGGACAGGGAGAATTTTTCCCCTTTAAACTGCTCCTAAAACATCATAGTAAAATTGGATTAACCGGCATAAAAAGGAACTACCCATAAAGGGCTTTGTGCCTTCTCTTCCTCCTTCACTCTGCTCCTCACACCCCTGACCAAGGGGGGACTGTAACATGTGTAAAGGACACTGCTTCCTCTACTACTTGAAATAAACAGGAAAACAACAGCAATAAATCTCCAGGATCAGATGGTTTTCACCCAAGGGTAAAAGTACTTACATAAAACATTGCTTAACCATTAACTGCAGCAGATAACCTTTGCTTCAGTCTGTGGCAGGACCAGAGCACAGAAGGTGGCAAACATGGGGCTAATTTTAGAGGAGGGGTCCCGAGGGCTGGGGATGAAAACTCAGCAAAACTGGTAAAAACTGTAAGAGAGGCTAAAACTCACAGCTGTGTGGTAAATAGGATGTGAGGAGGAAGAGTTTGTGCTCTTCAGCAGAGGGAAGTGAGGCCCTGTGACATTTTCTTTGAAGCAGTCACAAGGATAGGGACGGTCCAGCTGAGGGAGTTGACTTGGATCAAGGTCTTAGAGCTCCAACTTCCTCACTCAAGGCTTTTTAAGTAATTTAGCTTTCCTGCAGGGAGAGCTGGGACAGCCTCCTGAGCCTGGTTGAAACATCAGAAATTTTGGGTGAGACCAAAAGGTCAGCGTTCAGTGTGAAAGGAAGTCACTGGCAGCATCCCAGGGAATGAGGGCCTCGGGGAGATGCTCTGGAAGAGGGATGGAAGAGGTGGGATATGAAGGTGTTGTTGATATTGAGTTATTTAGGGCTGCAAAACCATGAGCTGAACAGTGATAGCAAGTGAGAGGATGATAAAATAGCAGATAAAATGTGATATTGATTAATATCCATGGGGGAGAAAGCGAGTCCTGGCTGTGCATTCCCATGAGAACTTCAAACAAGCTGCTCCCATTCCAGACCTGGATGATCCACATGTGGATCTGCCCAGGGTGGCTGGTCCAGCCTGGCTCTGGTGTGCAGGCAGCCCCAAGCCCAGCCTCCACCTCACACCTCTCAAAGCAGTACACGCAGCTTGATGAGCTGCACCGTTCCCATTAACAGGCACAAAAACCCGTGGGCATCCCAAATCCCAGCTGTTGGGGCTGGACTCCGTACTGCTGGGCGAAGAGAATGCTCCTCTCTGTCAGGAATGTGCCCCTGGGATCACCAGATCAACCTCAGCCACATCCCAGCTCCATAAATTCAGATCCTGCTCAAACAGGGACTCGCTGGTGTCTGCCCCCACAAGCAGCTCACGGTGCTGGGGGCACAACAGGCACAGCCCCACACCCAGCTCCGGAGCCCTGAGTCCCTTCAGAACATTCCCCACCATTCCTGCACCTCTGGTGCTTGGAAAAGATGCTGGAAATCACAAAGCTCCTTCTGGAAATGCCTCCAAGGCTGGCCTTGGCCAAATCCCTCCATCCCTGAGGAGAGAGCAAGGATCTCAGGATATTCCAGGGGAGCTGTGGGGCAGAGGGGCCCCACCAGCCTCGGCAGGACCCACCACATCCTAGAGCTCTACAATCATCACAGGGTGGGGGTTGGAAGGGACCTTTAAGGACCCTCTCTTGCCACCCCCTGCCATGGGCAGGGACACCTTGGACCAGCCCAGGTGGCTCCAAGTCCCATCCAGCCTGACCTTGAATGTTCCCAGGGATGGAGCATCCATCCCCTCCCCGGGCAGGCTGTGCCAGAGCCTCTCCAACAGGCAGGGCCGGGATCTCCATCCAGCACTGCCCAACACACGATTTAACCACAGAGCCACAGCCAGCACCGGCTGTGTCACCACCAGTGTCACCCCAGTGTCACAACCAGTGTCACAACCAGTGTCACCCATCACCCCACCCACCACAGTGACCCAAGGACCACGGTCACGGCTTCCTATTCAGGCAACATTTGGAGAGAAAATTTTCAAAAAGTCCTCATCCCTCAGCACTGCCGTGATGTCGGGCGGCTGGAAATGGGGACAGGAGGCTCCAGCCGCTCCCGGTGCCCGACACGAGGTGGCATCGCGACATCGGCGGCGACACCGGCGGGGACACTGCGTGGGGACCCGCACGCAGCCCCTTCATCTGCGTCTGCGAGAGAAGCATCCCCCGCCGAGGCTGGGCCAGCCTCACCCTGCTTCATTTCACTGTTTCACAGCATAATTCGTATTATTCACTAATAAAATTATTATTTTTTCTGAGTGGGAAACAACACTTAGAAAAATCAATAATTTTATAACACCGCCCTGCCGGGCTGGGCAGCTGGGTCCTGCCTCACTGATTTCATCCTCATCCTCTTAGGAAAACAGGAGGAGAGATTTTAGGTTTATGGGGGAAAAAAAGATCTGGTAGGGAATGTGATAAGGCAATCAAATTCATTTCCAGAGCTGCAGGGAAAAGCCAAAACGTATAATTTATTTGAGACTTTCTCTCTCCCTGTTTGCAAATTGCACAGTTTCTAAATATACTGGTCCAGTTATTTAAAATTATTCATTAATCTCTTCTGTGGATAATACTCGACCTGCAGATCATCCAAAAAGTGAATATTGCAGTGGCATCGCAACCAAATTCTCCATTTCTGCTGTAATTTATTGCCACTAACAGATGTGTACGACTCAGGTAATTAACCCAGGATGAGATTTAAATTGCACATTTGATTATAATATTTGCAGTCCTCAATTTTTACTGTGCTAGCCAGCTCCAAAGGTCACCTCATCAGGAGGTGGGCGAACACACCTGATCTCTGACATCATGGAATTGCTGCTTTTCTTGGGAGGTTTGGATTTTGGTGACAGAGACGCCAGTCCTGAGCCCACAGGAAGGGCTGTGTACAGAGTCAGCAGAGAATAAACATGGATTAAAAGGAAAAATTTTCTAAGATTTACCCATCTAACAGGTGTGATCAGCAGGACTTACTCCAAAATCTCTTTATCCGTTGGGTCTCTGATGGTGCTTTTCCCCTGGAATGCTGGGAGAGTGTGGCAACACAAACCATTTAGGAATCATGAGTCCAGCGTCGCAAAATTTGCTTTAAATTCTTGTTATTTCCTTTAAATAAATTGTCGGGGGTTTTTGGCCATTCTTTTAGTTTGCCTTCAGGCGGCAGAGCCTTCCAGCGATCACAAGTTTACACTTTGCCACCACCAGCATTAAACAAAGTCTCTTTTTCTCACTTTTCTTTGTGAATAAATGTTTAAGGTCTCTCTGAGCCGCAGAACCTCCGAGCAGGAGCTTTCGGTGCTCTCGCAGCCAGCACAAGCTCCCAGGAGGGTCTGGAGGAGCAGTGTTGCCACCTAGGGACTCCTGAGAGCTCTAAAAGTGTTTTTTCCAGGCTGCGATGCTCTGATGCCTTTCCCTGGGTTTTTTTTCCAGGCTGCGATGCTCTGATACCTTTCCTTTCGCTGTCGCTGGCCTGGGAGGGCAGCAGGATTTGGAGATGGTTTTTTCACCCTGGCTTTTGTTTTCCTGCAAAATCATTCACCCTTGTGGCTCAGCACCGTGTGCCAGCCAGAAATCCTCTGCCCCACCAGGGCTGTCCCAGCCCCTGCACCGCAGGCTCCAGGAGCACACTCATCCCCAAAATGCACCTCTGCCCCTGGGACTTACCGATCCAATTCCTCACCTTGAGTTGGAGAAGTTTTTCAGCCGACAAAAACCGGAGGATTTGCTGCTCCCGCCCTGACAGGAAGATTTACACACGGGCAAATGATTTGTAACAAACACCGTGTAAGATAGATGGAGCTGCTCCTCTTGTTCACGAATTATTCACAGACCACGGGCTTGAAGAGGAAGAAATTTTTTCCTTGCTTTGTAAAGTACACACAGATGCATTTCTTTATTATTATTTATGACCACTTTCACGGTAAAAAACACTCCTGAGAGCATCTTCTGCAGAATGATTGCAGCTCACAGGTTATTTAGTTGGCAAGCTGGACAGAAGACAGGTTTGGTTGGTTGGTTGGTTGTTTTTTTTTCCCTTTCCCCCTTTTTTTTTAGTAATTGCCTTGACCAGCAAGATTTTGTCACGGCTTTGAGCCTCTGGGCACTACAAGGTCACAAAATTGAAGTTCCTGGCCTCCACTTTTCTCACCAGTCTGCTCAAGGCAGAGTATTGCCAAATCAGCCCCTGGGCGAGCACAGGGCTTTCAGTCAGGCTCTGGGGCAAATGCTCTGCCCGACCCTCGGAGTTGGAGCTCTGCAAGTGCTCCCCGGCACGATGGGAAAAGTGCTGCTTCCAGAGGTGTGGCTGGGAAGTTTCTGGAGCCTCAGGTAACCAGAAACAGGGAGCACAGGCACCCTGAGTGGCTCAGAAAGCCATTTCTAGCTACAGCCTTGAGGCTTTGCTTCCATTCCGTATTTCCCTTACAAAGAACTAGTTTTTCCTTTGTGGATAAAGCTCTGCAAGTGGCCTCCCAGCACCTGCCCTCTGTGAATTTTGTATTTCCCATATAAAGAACTAGTTTTTCTTTGCGGATAAAGCTTTCTTTTCCCTACTTCCACAGTCAGAATTAAAATGCATTGCCGTGTCCTTGGCAGTGCTGTGAGCAGGGGCAGATCCTTGGCCTGGTGTTGTGATCCTTGTCCTGTGCTACATTCCCATGGAGTTTTCCTGCTTGGCTAGCCAGGTGAGGGAGGCATCTCCCAGCCCTGCTCTGGGGGAGAGCTGCATCCTGCAGGGAAATGAGCGCTGCCACCCTGAGCCTCAGAGATCTAACAGCTCCTTAAAAATAAATAAAAATACATCTTTGTACTCTGAAACTCAGCCACTGCCAGGTGCTAACAAGGTCACTATTCAGTCCCTACTTTCATGGCTCGTGTGCTCCAGATGGGAGCACGTGTTCCCATGTTCTCTATGGATCAGTGCAAATCATGGAACGTATGTGAGACCTGCCGGCCTGCGAGCTGAGCAAACACCCAATTGCTCTGTGGATCCATTACCGGTAGGAGCAGATGGGTTCCTTGCCTAAAAAAATGCATTTCAAACTCCTCTAGGTCTGCTTTCAAAACCACCACTTTGTTTATACCACATGGTGCAGCCAGGCTCCTACACCCTGTGCTTACCAAACCCTCCCTGCCCTGCAGTTCAGGTGCTTTCATTTCTGCACAAAGAAAATCAGAACATGAATACGTTTTTGCAAACATAACTAATAAAAAAAAAATCTCTTTTGATTTGTAAATAGGAGTAAAGCATTGTTTACATTCAGGCACGGTTAACTGGAAGCATCCACAACATGGCACTCTCAGGCACAGCAAAACAGGCACAGAATAAAAATATCTCCAAAGACCGAGACCTGCAAATGCTGAGTAACTTTATACTCTGCAGCAGAAGTACCTTGAAACACAGTAATTTTATCCCTTCCTGCTGGAGCTGCATTTGGGGGATGGCTAGAATCAGAAATAGAAATCTGCTTAAAAACAAAAAATTAAAGATAACCCTAAAAACAACAACAACAACAAAAACAAAACAAAACCCAAACAAACAAACAAGAAAACCAAACCAAACAAAAACAAAAACAAAAAAAAACAAACAAAAAAAAAACCAAACCAAAACAAACAAAAAACCCCCGGAGGAGGTGGATTTAATTTTAAGCAGTTTTTGTTTGCTTTTTGGGTGCTTGGGTGGGTGCTGCTTATTCACCGGGGGGAGCCCAGAGCCAGCAGCTGCTCAGACACGCGGAGAGGTTGTTCGGGAGCGGAGGATGAGGAGGATGAGGAGGATGAGGATGCGGAGTTGATGCTCACGTGGCTCAGCAGCCGCCGCTGTCGGAGCCCGGCGCTCGCCAGCGCTCGCTCACGGTGGCTCTCAGTGGCCACCTTTGCTGGTGACAGGAGCTGACGTGGCACCCGCCGTGTCACCTTGTGCTGTCCCCTGGGCCAGGCCTTCCGCAGAGGCGCAGCCCACCTCCTTCCTATTTTTTTATGGCTTAAAAAGAAAACGAAACGAAGAGGCACGGGAGGGAGGGAGGGAGGGAGGAGGTGGAGGCATTTCCCCTTCCATAGGTTTTTCCTGTTTCTTCATTTCCTTGTTTTCCCCCTTGCAGACTCTTCCCCGACCTGTTGAAACGAGGGGAAAAGCTGCAATTTTAACGTGTGAAGCTGTTAGAATTTTAAATAATTGCTTTTAAGCTTTTTTTTTTTTTTTTAATTTTTTTTAAGGGAGCGTGTGCCCCTCTCTGCTCTGCCACCCGCCGCCGCTGGCCGTCCCCAGCGCCTCTCCGCAGACACCCTCCCACCCTGGCAAAAGTCAATGTTTACACTTGTCACTTGTATTTTTAGTGCACCCCAGCCCCGGCCGTGCCTCAGCACAGCCTCGTGGGCCAAGCGCCACGGGGAAAGGCAGCTCCCAGCAAATGTTACTTCATTTCTGGAAGCACGGAGGAAAGCACAGTCGCCGGGCGAATGCTGGCAGGGGCTGGCTGCAGGTCCCCATTGCACCAGTCCTTCAGGTTCTTCCAGTTCACGGGGACAAGGTGCACGGCAAAGGCATTCGTGAGTGGCCTCCCAGCACCTGCCCTCTGGGAGTGCAAACAACGCTCAGAGCAGAAAAAAACACACAGACCCCTGAGCCCGGGCTGGCTGCACCACAGAGGGACCAGCAGGGGAAATCCTTTGGGGTTTGGTGGCCTTTTGGGGGCTGTTTGTAGAAGGACCTCAAAGAGTTACAAGTAACAATGACCGATTTCTGATTTCCCTTCATTTTTGTCCCATATAATTTGTCCCCGTGCTGCTGGGATGCCACTGAACATTGGACACCCGTTAACACCCTCCCTGTGGGCACAGCCCGAGGGGATTTGTGCCCCAGCCTGCAGTGCCAGTCGCTGCTGCTCGGTCCCATCCACACCAGCTCCCCCGAAAACACCCCAGGATCAGCTGTCCCCGGTTTAAGCTCATCCCCACCAAGCACAGGGTGTTGACTGGATGGCAAACAAATCCCACTTTCTCTTTCCCCTGCCGTGTCTAGGCTCTGCATTTGACAGGAGGAAAGGGCCAACCTTCGTGGTGCCAAAGTTCAGGGCTCACCTCGGCAGGGCTCGGCTGGCTCTGCTCCATCCCCACCTCAGTGCCGGGAGAGCGATGCCACAGGGGGATTTTCCAAGGATAAAATCCTGGGGATGATTAGGAGGTGCTTTACAACAGCAGTGGTATCATAGCCCGGGGTCAGCCAGAGCTCTCAGGTGAGAAGGAAACCTCAGAGCTCCTCCACAAGCACAGAAATGGGGTTACACCTCGTGCTGATGGGGAATGGGGGCTCCAGCCCAGAACTGCTGCTGGAAGGCAGGAGCAGGAGAGCCGGTCATGTGCTCCTGTTCCCAGCTCTCCATGGCATGATTTATCAAGTGGTTATGAAAAAAAAACCCAAAGAAAAACAAGTAAAGAAAGAAAGAACTGGATAGAGGTTGTACAGCCTGGGCTCCTCTTTGTCTTCCAGCCTGCTTGGATAAATGTCGTTCTGGGAAAGGCTGGAGGTCAGATCCAGCCCTCAAGTTCAGGAGCTCTAACAGGGAGTGAAAGAAGAGGCTCTGGATGAAGATAACTGCAGCAGTTATATGACTAATCCCAACATCTTCAGACATTTTCCCCTCTGCCTGTATGAGCTATGCGATCCCAAACATCCTCAAGGGAAACAAGCCCGTTCTGGCTAGCAGATGACTAACTGCTTGCAAATAACACAGATATCTTATTATACACGACAAAAGCCCAAAATCCGAGATGACAGTGCCTCACAGGAGGGCTCAAACCGGGCACTCCAGCGCTGCTCTTTCCAAAAAGCAACTGGGAGCCGGGCAGCAGGAGAGCCTGGCCACAGCCAGAATGAGCCTTTTGTTCCAGCAAATGCAAATGTCAGGAGAGGGAATGGGCCAGTTGCCACCCTGCAGCAATGCCCCCGGCAGCAGGGCTGGGCTGGACAGCCCCAGATCTCTCTGGAAAAGAGGCAAAGTCAAAATCCTCTCTCTGTAACCGCTCTGGCTTTTGGAGGGAGGCATCTCCAAGTCGAGCTCAGGGATGAGCCTCATCTCCTCTTACACAGCACTCCTTCTCTAATTCCATCAGGGAGATGTCTAAGGGTGCTGAGTCCATTTGTGCGGGCAGAAAAAAGCCAAACTCACTGGAGATCCCAGGCCAAAATGCATTTTAAAATGCATTATTAGCCACCCACTAACAGCACATGCGCAGAGGGAAGTTTCAGGGGTGGCTAAAGGCAGAAGTCTGTCCTGCATGGTTGAGGTTTCACTCCCCACCTTTACCTTGTGAGCAGGGTCATCCTGCTCCTCATCCATCCTCCTTTTCTGGTCCTCCCACAGTGGGAGAGCCAAGTGAGCGGGACTCTTCCAACAGCAGCAGCAGGGGCCAAGGAAAGCAGCCTTGGAAGGGATGCTGCAGAGAAGAAAAGGGATAAAGTTAAGATATTACCACAGCAGGACTGGTTAAAAGGTTTTAGTCCTGGGTTGCCATTGACAATTAACTATAGATCAGCAGAGGAACATTGTTCTCTACCATAAGCACTTGTATTTTTAGATAAATACATTCCACAAATGTTTTGTAAAGGAGGTTGCTTTGCCTAAAGGATCTACTTCTTCCCAAGCCTCAGCGGTACAGCATAAACCATGCTTCTAATAACAATTGTTCCTGCATTTGTTTCTGGAACACAGATCACAAAACACAGTTTATTTGGGAGTGTCTGTGTACTCTTCTATTTCTGTCCTCCTTATTCAGCCTCGCAGAGTAAAACAGGCAACTGTGAGTGCGGGGCAGGACACAGCCCTGCCCTGGAGAGATTACAGTCTCCATCAGATAATACACTGCAAATTATACATGGTGAAGCACAGACCTCAGACAAGCAGGAGGGGAGAACAGCTTGGTTTGGGAAAGAAACTAAGAAAAGCGAGTTTTAAGGGAGACCTTGAAGGAAAACAGAAAGAAAAATCAGGAGGGGGAAACCTAAGAATTTCAAGAACTAAACATGGTAGGAGAGAGGTTGTACAGCAGGACACTGAGAAAAGGACTGAGGTGTAGAGACGAGATCTCCATGCTGAATTTAATCAGATCTTCTGCTATCTGACCTTGGGCAGGTCAGAGACTCCAAACACTGAATTCTTAAAACCACAGAGACACCACCACGAAGAACTGAAAGAAAAACTTTACTGACCTCCAGAAGTTCATCACCCCAAATGAGCGCTGTCTGTTGAGCTGATCACCCAGCCAGCCTTGCTGCCAGCTCTCCAGTGTCACCAGCAGCTTCTCTTACCTGTCCCCAGCCCCTGCCAGCCAGGTGAGGTGGGCTGGGCTCCAGCACACGATTCCTGCGCTTCCCCCTCGAGCTGGGCCAGTGCAGCACCTCCTGCAGCAGCTCCTGGAGGCTGTGCCTTCCCTGGCAGGCCCAGCCCAGCAGGAACAAGCCCAGAGGTGCAGCAGAGGTGCTGGAGCGAGGGCAGGGTGAGATGGAAGCCAGGCAAGGTCAGGGACAGGGGACACCATTTATTAGGTCAGCGGGCACACTCGGAAAAACTCCACAGGATTGCAGGCACATCAGGCTGCTTCAGATCTGAAATAGAAGCAATAACCTTAGAGCTAAATACAGGTTGAGAATAATTGTTCTGTGTTAAACTTCATTATATTAATGAATTAGGCAATTTGAGAGAAAGGGTGATTGGTTCCTGTTGATCAAAGGGAGGATGCCAGCCAGAGAAGAGCTGATAATGTCATTTATGGCACAAAGAGAGGGTAAGAGAGACAGGAATAATTATTGCCTAGGGATGTCAGGTGGTAACAAAAACCATAATGTAATATGCAATCAATATCTATGTGATTTTCTGTACTGGAGTCAGGAATTTTAGTACTTGGATTGTCTTGTGAAGCAGTTCTGGAGACCTTCCTTGCAGGTTGGAGATGCAGTGGTTGATCTCTTACTGAGTGTTTCTGTCCCTTACCAGTTTGTACAAGTTAATTTGAGGTGGTTGCCTGCAGCTGTTGCCACCAGCCTGTCAAATCTGTCATGCAAAGCACACGGGCAGGAGGGTGGTGGCAGGTCTTGGTCCTTCTGTGTCACTGAGAAATCTGATTCCATTAAGCAGCTGTGGTTAATTGCCAGCACTTCTGAGCTCATCACTATCCCTTCGATATTGTTTCCTGTGCAGTGACAGTTCCAGAGAAACTGTGATTTCCTAAGGACCTAAATTTTCACATAAATTTAAGTTCTTAGTGGACTTGTGGAGAAAAGCTGGAAAACTCTGAGATCTATTTAACTCTACACCCAGAAGATAAATTAATATGGTGCGAGGTGAATTATTATTTATGATTGTCTCATAATTTCTAAAATATTCTTGGAAGACTGAATCACAATTTCTCAAGTGATCTGGTTTGGCAATGCTGAAATGAATCTTTAAGGACAGCACTTTAGCAGTCTAAAGGCACAAGAGCAGAACATCCATAAGTGTTACTCAAAAATGAAATAGCAATTTTCTCAAGTAAAATACGAGCTATGTCTCAAAGCAGTTAATAAATACAACATGAGATTCAATATGTAGTATTCATATACCTGCAAAGGAGGTAGTTGCCCCAGGTGTTAATATTTTCAACAGTAATTGGGAATTTTTCACTCTTCCACTCAGCTGCAGAGGTGCTGTGTGTACCTGGTTAACCCTGAGAGACACAGACCCCTGGGCTTCAAACACACATTGCAGGTACCTACAACATCTGAGACTCAGCAGGGAGTTCAAGGCTCAAATATGGGCTTAAAACAACCAAAATTGCTCTTGATCAGTTGATCTGTGCAAGATTCACAGTTCAGAGCATGGCTGTGGCAGAGTCCAGCAACCCGATCTGTGCTGGCACATGGGATCTTTAACATCAGGGTCTAACAAAAACCAAAGGGGAATTTGTTTTAGTTTGTAAAATCTTTCTGCAAATCTAATTTTGACCAGCAGAAATTTCAGTGAGTAGGCTGTTACAAAATTTTCACATGATTTGTACTGGAGGAATATATACTTTCATATCTATAGAAACACCCACGGACATTCTTTTAGAGAATCACAATAGTCAGTACGTGAGATTTCACTGCTCCAGAGGCCTTCTGCTCCGACTGGAGATGAATCAGACTCCACATACCACGGACAATGAGAACCCAGTGCCTCACTTTTATAGGCATTCCTTGTTTCAAAACACAAAGGTCACCTAATGCAGGTTAAGAGAACTGTACCATGGAGGAGACGCTCCAAGGCCATGGAGACTAAAGGCAATAAAAGGAGGGAATGGCAGGTCAACCTCAGAGGATGTTCCTGTGGCACAGAGAAACTGGATGGAGTTCCTTATTGACAGCAAAAGTCTGACACTTGCTAACAGAGGATTTCAATGGAGACAGAGGAGGAAACAACACAGAAAAGGGCAGTGGCTTGCCCAGAGTCAGAGTTGGACCGTGGGGTGCCTGAGTTGTCATCTATGACCCCATGCTCCTCTCTAACCTGCCACCTCTGGGTTCCATCAGCCTGACTGAAAACTCCTGGGCTGTTGCAATTCTGACTGAGGCTGCCCAAGCAGCAAATTCACCCTGGGACTGAGAGCACCTCCTGCAACCCTTCCCTGTGCTCTGACATTCCCGAGCTCTTTACACCGCATCTTTGAAGTGAAGCCAAGCACAGCCTGAGCGCAGGAGGCGCTGGGAGAGGGCACCTCTCCGGCTGCAGCCTCGCGTGCGGAGTCTCCCCTGGCACAGCAGCTCCAGCTCCGCACAGCTCAGGGCTCAGGTCAGGCAGGAGTGCAGCCTGGTGAAGAGAGGAGGTGGTGAACAAAGGGAGCAACACAGAGCTCGGTCCTTCTGAGGATGCTGTGAGAGGAAGAAAAGCCATGGGAAGGGGTTATGGGCGTAGCAGGGAGTGAACATGTTCTGCCAAGGAAAGAACGTGGATTTCCAGGCCATAAATGCATTAGCCAGCTGATAAAAATTTCTCAGAGAAGCTCGCAGGGGCACTAAACAATAATTAAGGCTCTACATTCCCAGAGTCTTCTTTTGTTTTATGCTCTTGGTAATCCTGAAGCCAGGGGGACGAGGGAATGCAGCACAATGAGCTCCATGGCCGACAGACTCTAAACGTAACGATGTCCCAGCGCTCAGAGCAGAGGAGCTCTGATTCCAGGCCTCTGAAGTGCTAAATCACCAAATGAAAACTACAGCAAGCCCCACCAAAACTGCAGCTATCGATCCTACAGGTTGTTTTTAACAAACCAAAGCTGACAGAATAAAGGATGGGGGTTGAGGGATGTCTGCACTGCACGCCAAGGTTTTTCTAAAAATATTTTACACCTGCCATTTGTTCCGCACACTGATCATATTTTGCCTATGAGGTAGAGAGCTCCTAGTGCCAAAGGGAATGTGGTTTATGGTCTCGAGTCTTAATGCTTTTTCCCTTCTGTAAGGCAAAACTCCTTACTACTGTCACTAAAATAAAGCCAAGAGGACAAAAGTCACACAGGCACTGCCACAGTAACAGTTTAACCGTTCCTCTCACTGATCTTTGGAAACAGTCCCTTCAGCAGGATTTTACAGCTCTGGCACTTCGATTTAGCAAACTTTTTATGCAACTCATGAGGGGAATGCAGCCAACTTTGTACACTCAATTTAAATCAACTTGCTGATGATATAAAAAAGAGTGCTGAACCACCAGTTTGCTTCATCTGCTCCAAAACTACCAACACAAACCCTGAGGTATTTATTCCTGAAACGTTAATAGAACAGTCTGGGTCGTCAGATCAGTACATGAACTCTGCTTTGATCCCATGTCGGTCCAAAGAGCTGATTTAACAACTCGTTGTTTGGTTACTTGATAGTTCAGAATGCAGCTGGGTTCTTTGCTCCCACCAGACTTTTGCAGGCTGGGATGTGGTGGGAGCGGAAGGGGCAGCACTGGGGGATTCCCCGGCCCTGGCTGTGCAGCAAGAGATTGTACAAGCGAGGTTTAGCAGCTTTCTAACCTTGCATCTGAAAGGAAAGACGATCTTTCAGTGGCTCATAGAATCAGAGAGTTGTTTGGGTTGTGAGGGACCATGGTAGCTCACCTAGTCCAACTCCCTGCAAGGAGCAGAGACAGAATTACCTGAGCTGAAGCTGAGAACTGCAGGACTTGTAGTCACCTGCAGTGCCAGGCCTGTGTCCTCTGGACTCAGCTCCAGGGACCCTGGAGAACAGGACACAGTGAAGGAGCAGTGCTCTGTGAACTGCACCCGGGATCCAGATTCCCGTGGCAGAAATAACCAGGCCAGTTCAATTTTGGTGGCCGCTACCAGATTCCTGATCAAGAGGCAGGTCTGTTCCCTACCCTGTTCCCTACCCACAGAACCAACACAGCACAGACTGTAGCTGTGCCCTGAACCCTCTGCACCGCCAGGCTGGAGCCTCTGAGCGGTTTCAGAGGTCTTAGACTGCAATTTTCAAAAGTTATTGACTTGGGCTGAGTTGAGTGAGCCCTACAGACCAAAGTGTCTTGAGCTTGTGCTCGGGTGGGGACCTGGGGTGAGGTGACAGGAGGCACTAAGCAGCATCAAGGGGGCCACATACTTGTATTTCTGCCCTTTCCTTCCCTGTATATTAAAGACATCTTCCAAGGTTTAACTCACACCAGCAGTTCTAAGGAAGCAAACTGCATGTTCACATGAGAAAATACAAAAGAACTTGCACAACTGAGTAAATGCTTCCTTTTGCCCCTTTTTATGGCCTTTCTCTTCAAGCAAGTGCACTTACCTGACAGCTGAATACTGGGTGTGCACAAATGACCCCAGAGACTGACCTGGTGAGAACAGAATGTTGCAATGTAAATGTTTGATCTTAGAAATTCAGCACCAAACTTTAGCAGAAGATAAATAACTTGGTGAAGCACACTGAACACAAAGCACTCATCTCTCATTGCCATAAGATTAAAAAATCATTCATGCTTGAATGTTAAAAATCATTAAAATATTGAAAATCTCTTACTTGTGTCGAGTAAACTTGAAGCTCTTTCTGACTTGTCTCCTTGCAAAACACCAGAACCAAACCCTGCTTGTCAAATCTTTATATTGAAAGGTGCTGCTAAAAACCTGTGTTCCAAAAGATTTTGCCTTGCACGACCCTTCAGACACAGAGCTGGTTACAGTGGAAAGGAATAAATCAGCCTGGGAAGAGGATAAGCTTGCTGACCTTTAAAACAAATGATCTCAGTTTAAATCACAGGAATAGAAATATTACAGAACACATAGAAGTCTCCTCTGTCAGAGTTGCTCAACCTCTTGGGCAGTTTAGGTATTAGTATCATGCTGTAAATAGTAGAACAGTAGTAAATCTTAAAGTCTAAGCATTCAAGTAGGAATAATACACAGAGCTGGCATTCTTTGTTTTCCAGCAATTGATCCAGCATTTTTCCTAAAAGCAAAATCATCCACTTAAAATGAGGTACCAAAAGATGCACTTTTGAGGCCGGTGCTGTCCACGGCTGTGCCGTGAGAGGAAAGATAAAGCAGATGGCAAACTCAATAAAAGGGAACCAGTTAAACAGAGACAGATGAATGCCGAGAAAAACCCTTCGCTCCATTATTGCTTTTGAACTGGTTGTCATGGCACTGGAAATGGATACCACTGTCAGCCTCCCACCTCCGCCCGGCCAGCTCTTCCCAGCCTCTGCCCAAAGCAGGGAGCTCGCACCGGGGTGAAAAGCTCCCTCTCCCAGCACCAGCTCCACTCCCACCGAACGGGGGGGTGTGCCTGGAAGTAGCACCTTTTGTCACATCAAGTGCATCCAACAGGAAAAGACTGACCTTTGGTCTCAAATTCCAGTGTCAGAACACTGAAGTTCAGCTCACTTTAATCCTGTGCTCTGTCTGTAGCTCACAACTCGCTGCCAAGAACCAAGGACTATCCACTTAGCACTGGGACTCTGTAGGGCTGGAGCTGCCATGGAACATAAGCTGACCTTTGTCAGATTTACACATTAAAGCAGTTTCTCTTCCCCTTGACAATGTCCATTAGCAAGGAACACTATTTGCTGAGCAGATGGAAAAGAGTAAGGGATGCAACTTCAAAATAGCCCTGGAAAAGCTGAGTTGTTCTGTCAGCCTCTGAATTCTTTCCCCTCCCACTCCCTTTTGATTCTGAGAATCTATTTAAAATTGGTAAAATCCGCTAAAATAAAACCCTTAGAATGTCTCAGTGTAGTTGCATTACATTTCTCTTTTTGATAGAGCCTATAAAATGCGAGTTTACAATGGGTTCAGTAAGCTGTAAATCAGCACTTTTATTCAGTTTCGTTTCTGAGCTATTAATCCCTAATACAGAGGCAGAACGCTGATGTGCTGGTCTAGGACCTCCCGAGAGAATAGTCCCAATAATCCCAATGACATGGAAAGGGAATGTCACTGAATCACCTGAGTCCCTGCTAGACACATCCCATCACCCCATAACCCCATAACTCAGCATTCACAGAGCTTAGAATCTTAATTATCAAGGGGAAAAAAAAAAAAAAAAAAGAATCCCCCTTTGACTTCAGTGAGCTGCAGTTATGGAAAACAAGTGGAATTTACTCAAATAATTGTAGGTAAGTCCTCAGTGCGGTTCTGTGCTTTGTCAGGGGTATTTTGGGCAAGGAACCCCATGAGGTGCAGCCAGAGCCAACCTTTGCTCCTCTGGGTCAGAGTCTGGGGCAGCCCTGGCAGTGCCGGCACAAGGAATGCAGCGCTCAGATCGTCAGCGGGACAAGAAGAACACACACACCACCACAGCCGAGTAATTTTAAAGAATTTTAATACAAACTTAATATAAACTATTTCAGTCCCTCTTAACATGTAAGACACTGACTCAAAATACTTTTATACCTTTTTTCAAGTATTGCACAATGTAGGTACAAAATTAATATTTACGATTACATTTTCTTCCATAATATATAGCAAAAATCTTTAAACTTTTAACAGAAAATACAATTTGTGTTTCTTTTGAAAAAAGCAAATATTTCGTACATTTTAATTCCACCACTAAGGAATATTCTGTACACAACTTTTTTACTTTTTTTAGAATTGATGTCTTTAAGATGGATATCTTACAATTTCAGTAAAAAAAATACAACATGAAGCTGCTGCAGCTGTCACAGATCACTGTAGTAAAAAGATATAAATGCAATACCATGTTGTAGAAACAATATATATACTCTGATATTTTACAAACTTTGTACTAAATTAAATTATACAATTAGAAAAAGACCAATAAACCCACCTATTAGTGCCAATTTTTTATATATATACATATATGTCCGAGTACATATATATATATACATGAAAAAATTAGCCACTTCCTTGCTATATCTTAAATACTGTAAGAGGCCATATTTTTGAGAGTATATTTTTGTAATGTACAGTCAGTATAAAATAATTTTGTGCTTGGTTGGCAAATGAAAAAATGATGCATGTCGTATTTATCTAACCAAGCCTGAATGTATTCATACTACAAGCCTTAAAAAAAATCTCAAGAGGTGGAAAAAAAGATACACCCTTGGGTACGTGCATTTTAACTTGTACAATAGTATTTACTTGGATTTCACTTTCGGTTTATTTTTAGTTAGCCATAACTGGCTGGAATTGCTGGTTAGAATACTGCATGTTGTTTAAACTAAAATTCAAGCCATCCACAAAAGACTTCTCATTTAGACCTCCATAGGCTGCAAACATATCAAAGGCATTACTGTACTGGAGAGGACTGAGGTTAAGGGGGCCGTCACCAGGAAAGATGCTACTGGTACTACCTTGACCCTGCATGTTGGGGAAAATGAACTCCTTTGCGTTAGGAGACAGGGCAGAAGTCTTCTGCTGTTGCTGTTGCTGCTGCTGACTGCCTAGGCCAAGCCCGTAGAGAGAGTGCATGGAGGAGGAGAGGGATTTCTGCTTCAACAGGTCATTGACATTCAAGCCAAGGTTGGTGGGAGAGGTGCGGGCGACCTTGTTGCCACGGCCGCTATTCTTCATTTTGGTCGAGCCAAACTTGGTGGCAGCAAATGTGGCAGTGGTGAAGGTTAAAGGCTGAGTGGAGCGGGGCATGAAAGTCGGGCTCACAGCAGCTGAGTGACCAAAGGGAGGAGAAGGAGAACTAGACACTGAAGATGCTGGGTCACTAATTGGCATGAACACCTGGGCCTCTGGGTTAAAGCTGTTCTTGATTTCCTTATCCAACTCACATCCATTTTCATTATCATCCACATAAAGCACTTTCACTGGTCCCTTTTCACCGATTTGGTATGAAACCTCAAACGGGTCAATCCAAACACTAAGATCCTGAGGCAAGTTGCCACGAACATCATCAATGTCCAAACCACTCTCTTTGGATGCTTGTTCTATGACTGGGTCCACTTTCTCCCCTATATGAATACATCTAAACCCTGATCCTTTGTATGGCTTTTCTGGATACCAGTGCCCTTCATACTTCTTCTTCAGAAGTCTTTCAAGCTCTTCACCAAAAATGTTGACACGTCGTCTGGGAAGCTTATTGTACAAATATGAAATAATAAAATTGAGTGCTACTTGGATTTCAAGCTGCATAGCTGCTATGCCACAGAGTTATAAGTCTGTTTCAAAACCCGAAGAAGAAAGAGTTCAAGATGCCACAGGGAAACAAAATTTCATTCAAAGTGCTGATTCGAGCTGATTATTATCCTTCACCTTGAGTGCTCTTGTTCCTTTAAGAAAAAACAAAAGCAAACACATCCAAATAAGAACAGCGTAAGATCAAGCTCCAAGGCCTATTCTTTTAACTTCACTTTCTGAACAAAATAGGTTACTTTTTAAGTGAAAAAATGTGCATCAAACTATTTCTGTTCCTGCCTGCGGAAGGTGAGGATGTCAGCTCCATTCAGTGTGACTTACAAACAACACTGCAGAGGATGGGCTTGTGTTTACATATACAGCATGGGGCACTTCCAAATCACATGAGCTGGGTGCTTAGTTATTCACAAAGCAGCAAGGATAATTTTTAAGACATCACAGAAGTGCCAAGACTGTCAAGGGTTCAATTACCAACCCGTATTTGGATGATTTATAGTACTCAGCTGCAAAATTTAGCACCAGACCATTAGTTTAGCCTGAAAGGTCTTAGTCCAAGGGTCATTTATCACTTTAAAGTTTGGAAACATATTGACTGCAACTGTAGGCTGCAAAATTATAAAAATGTTAACAATTGCTTTAGAAGGTTTCACACAAATAGCTAAAATGATGCAACATTTATTTTAAGTCCAAGCAAATCTTCTCCATAAACTGTGCGCGGGTGAAACGATGCAAACTGAGGAGAAAATGTCCGCTGTGCACATCCAACAGTTCACACTGAAATGCAGTCAGCACATACAGAATAGCTGCTCGTATGTTCTGGCAGAAGGGTGGCCAAGACCGATAAATTAATTCCCAATTTTTTCCCTTTCTACAAATTATCCTCTATTTTCAGATGCAAGATGCAATTATATACTCGATTATTGTATCACGCTCTCTGTAGCTCAGATTTCAAAAAGTTCCAGGGCTAACAGGGCTTTTGACAGCCTCAAAGCCGATTGCCTTTCTCCTCCATGACTCCATTTTATATTTAATGTAAGATATGGTTGCCACTCCTTCACAACGGACAAAAGAGAAATCAGCTGTCTAAAGTTAGAGAAGGGACAAGAATCAGGTATTAGCACACGTACTGCTAACACAAATCCTGCAGTACCTTGGTATGAAAGTACACACAGAGCACACACCTTTGTCAAAAAGTTCCAATGAAACAAAATATGGGGATTTTTTTTTTTTTGGCTCAAGTTAAAAGCCCAAAGAGAATTTCAATTAACACTGGGCTTTTCTGCACTGCATCACTAGGAATAAAATTTAGCGTAGCTGTCACCAAAGATTAGAGAAATCAAAGTTAAAGGGTTTTGATATTAACAATGTGACTATGCTGCTTTTTTACTTCTTGCTCCAAATAATTTCCTTTTAAAGTCTGGAACCCTATTTCCAAGGCACTCGTGTTCTCCCCAACATGGTATGGGAATAGTTTGAAAGGCTGTATGATAAGGCGACCTTTAAACGTTTGCTGGATCAGCACCGGGTGGGGATAAGGAAAAGATCAAGGGCAAACAGAAGATATTTACAAAAGGGGCACAATCAGTACAGAAAAGCTGATTGGGTAGTTAAACGGGGCATTTAAAAATGATTTATTAATCCATCTGTTTTGTTTCCCTTCCCCCATGTCCTTTAAGAAATGCTCCTTTCAGGGCGCACCGGGCTGACGCTGTAAATTTTTCTAAGCGAAACTGATCCACGGCACAAAAAGCAGCTGATCAAACAGATTGGCTTGATAATTTCGAACTTGTTCTTTTTATGTATTATGGGAAGAGGACAGCATTTCTGGGGGATCCGAGCTCGTCCGTGGCCCGGCAGCAGCGCCCTGGCAGGAGCCTTAAGCAGTGGGAGTTACATAACCAGGCAGTCGGGTCTCATTAGATTTCTGCTCACAGCCCTAGAGCTCCGGCGGCAGCGGGAGGAGGAGGAGGAGGAAGAGCGTTTTCTGAGCCCGTAAGAAAGCGAAGAAGGAAGAGGAAGGGGGATGCCTGGAGGGCGGTGGGGGCTGCAGGGCCCCTCTCCCGGCGCGCAGCCGGGCAGGTCCCGCAGGGCGCTGCCGGCGCTCCCGGAGCGGCCCAGCGCCGATTACTCAGCCGGCACCGCTCCCTCCTCCCCACCCGAGCGCGGCCGGGGCGGCCCCAGGGGGAGCGATCCCTCACAGCCCGGCTGTGCCCTCTCCCCCAGCCCCGTCCCCGAGGGGCCCCTGCTGCCGCCGGGTCCCCCCCGGCACCGCGGGGTCGTGACCGCCC
>VZTX01009601.1:1692-18107 GCA_013400915.1 Pardalotus punctatus
GACTGATTTGATTTGCTCATGGATTTCCAGATTCAGGGGCTGGGTTGGGGCTGGCCCCTCCTCACCCGCCGTGCTCAGGGAGAGGCACTGCTGGCACTGCTGGCACTGCTTTAGGGGCAGTCCTGGGACAGGAAGGTTGGCAGGGTGACCTCTGCATGTCCTTGTCTGTTTGGAGACAGTCCCTTGTGCTTTCTCGCTACTGCCAGCTCTGCCGTGGGCATGGACGGGGCTGGCCCTGGGGTGGGCACGGGGCTCTCCGGCTGTCCCGGGTCCAGCAGCCCCGGCAGGGGCACGGAGCGAGCGCAGACCCTCGGTGTGAGGGTCCCTCATGACTGAGGTGCCAAACTCGGAGCGGGCAGGGCTGTCCCAGCTCTGCAGCAGGTGAATCAAAGCCTCTGCAGGAGAAGCTCTGTGCAGCATCCGAGCGAGGATCAGCTGCCTGTGCCCTGCAGTTGTGAGCACAGCCCTGCTGGGGCTGAGGTCACACGTGGTTTGTGCTTTAGAGAAAGCTGAGGGAGATGTCTCTGCATGGAGGCCATTCCCAAATGCCCTCCACCTTCCAGCTTTGGCTTCCAGGAGCAGCTGCTGGAGGGGGTGCCCAGGCTGGGGCTCCTGCTCTCCCGAAGGATGGAGGTGTTGGCATGGGAGCACCTGTGTAGCTGCCTGGGCATCTCCTCCCTGGAGCAGGGATCCGTCAGACCCTGCCAGCAGCTCTCTGGTCGCAGCCTTGCTGCAGCACACCCGGGCCAGGTGTCTGGGCTGGAGGATGCCTCCGAATTTCTGAGCATGTCTCCATGGGTGTTTGCTGGCTGCACACCAAGAACCCATGGCTGATCTTCCTACAAAGTCCCGAGTAAAATTAGAACAAAAGTTCACTCCTCTCCCAAGGCAGCAGGAAGTACAAAGGGTGGGAAAAGGGAGAGCCAGAGCAGATGAGGTCCTGTGCCCCCAGCCTCCCCATCGCTGCTGCCACCCCCGACCCGGGCAGGGGGCTGGGCCCTTGCCCACCCCTGTGGTCAGCCCAGAGGGGATCTGCTCCCAGTGCTGCTCAGGGTGATGGATTCTGAGCTGGGAGTGATGGATTCCCTCTGAGCCTCAGCTGCTTGGTGGCTGGGCTGGGTAAATGGCACTGTCTAGCAGAGCTGGGGTCCCCATCCAGGTGACCCCACTAAGCAAAGCCTCTCCCCATGTTTCTCGAGGAGGAAGAGGCTCACCACAGACAGAGCTGAGCTTTGGGCATTCCTGCCCTGCGGTGGGCAGGAAGCTGGGAGCATCCCCCGCGTGGCAGTGGTGGGGCAGCCCTGCCCCGGAGTGCCCAGAGAGGGCAGCTCAGCAGCATTAGATTGCAGGAGTTTATTTTTACCCAGCCCTGTTGCCAACGGGGACATGTCACATCTGTGGAGTTGATCAAAAGACATCCCGAGCACTGGTGTCAGCTGCTCCTTGTGATCTCAGCACCAGGATCTTTTCCCTTGTGGCATATCAAAAGGAGCAGGAGAATTTGACTGCTCTGCTATTTTTAATTGCACGCACACACGCACACACAGAGACACACGTATATCTATGTATGTATGGCTTGGCTAAAAATAAAAGCCTTTGCCTGTGTTCCCATGGGAAGATTTGGGGAGAAGGGGGAGATGAAGTTGTCGTAAGACTTTTTCTGGAGCAGGCACTAGAGCAGGGACAGGAAGGCAGGGACAAGCCACAGCAGGTAAGGGACACGTGTGAAAGGCCAAAGGAACCTGGTCCCAGAGCAGTCCAGGCTCCCCTGAGCAGAGGGGACAGGACAAGGGGCAGGGCAGCATCTGTGCCCCCCAGAGCTGGCAGTGGGGACCCCTGACCTGCTGCATGTGCTCCGACACCTGGGAACAAAGGTTTTGGCAGGGCAGGTTAGAAAATCCCCATCCCTGGGGGCCCAGTGGGGAGCATCAGATCCCGGAGCCCCTCAGGGATGCCTGGTATACTTTGTGGCACCACAGTTGTGGTATTTACCTGCTACACATCCCTGCAGCGACAGGTGAAGGGAGGGTGCTGGGGGAGCATCCCCCAGAGCTTTGTGTGGGGCAGCATCAGCAGCTCCCTGCAGCCCCCAGCCCCACTGCGGCCCCGGGCACAGCTGGGCACAGCTGGGCACAGCTGGACACGGCTGGGCTGGCTGGCACGTGGCACTGGCTCACCATCAGGCCAGAAAACCACTCTCCTCTGCCCTTGCTGTGTGCTCCAAGGGGCTCTCCCTGTCTTCCACCTCTCCTGGGATTGGGCAGGGTGGGAAGCAGGTGAGAAGTGCAAAATGGGGTGAGTGTGTGTGTCCTTTGGAGTGTCCGAGTGTGGTGGGGAGCGTGGCAGACAGGCTCCTCAGCCTGGGGGAACACAGTCAATAATCCCACATCATCCCAATTTGAAAAACAAAAAAAATGGTAAGAAAAAGAGAGCAAAGCTGTCTTTTCCATCCCTGCAGCTGGGTTTGAAATCCCTTTCCCATTGAGTGATGGCGGAGACCCTTCCAGGGTGCTTCAGGAGGAGGGGCCCCCACGTTCCCCCGCAGCCTCTCTCACATGCTCAGATGTTTGCCTGCTCCAAAATCCATTTGCTCTGTAAATAAACTTGCTTCCCTCCTTGCCAGAAAACTTCCCTTGGGCAGCCAGTGCTGGGAGGAGTCGCACCAGACCTTTCCCCTCTGTGTTTTAACCTGGACACCGAGGCAAAGCCAGGCACGGTTCCAGTGCTGGGGCAGGCAGCAGGTGCTGGTTCCAGCCCTGGCTCCCTCGGGTGCTGGGTGCAGCCATGGGGATTTGTGGCTGGAAGCCAGGCCCAAGTGGGGCAGGTGCCAGCTCCTTTCTGTGGTTAAATGGAGATTTTTAGCTCAGTTCCTGGAGCTCACATCACCCCGTGTGCACTCAAGCATCCACTCATTTCCACACTGTTGTCATCCTGCGTGGTGCAGGGAGCAGGGTCTGGACTGCCCTGGCTGTGCTTTGGGATTTTCAGCTTCCCCAGAGGTTCTGACTGTCCCGAGTGCTTCATGGCCACGTGCTGGGGACAGGGCGAGGAGCGGCTGTGAGGCTGGCCCTGTGTGCCGCTGTCCCAAGTCTCTCACGCTGATCCCCAGGCCACCTGCATGACCTGGATGTCACTTGTAGGGCACCAAAGGCAGGAATTTCCCCCTAAGAGCACCAGCAGCGTGTGCTGTGCCCTGAGCATCTCTCTGGGAGCCATGAGGCTCTTCCAATGCATGTTCCAACCAGCTGGGGCACCACAGGTGGTCCGGTGGCAGAGGGGGCCGTTCACAGTGACCAGCAGTGCCAGTGCCAGGCTGTGCAGGTGAAGAGGTGCCCACCACACCCTGCCAGTGCCACATCAATGTCCTGGAGCCATGCAGGAAGAGGGGCTGGAGTGGGAGCGGGAGCTGTCCCCACGGGGGGATGCTGCTGCTGTTTCCTGGCTCACCCCTTTCTCTCCTTCTCCGTGCACAGTATGAGGTGTCTGGCGAGGAGCACCTGTACTCCGACTTCCCCGAGATCGACCTGTCCCAGCTGGACGCCGGTGACCTGGACTCTGCCGGCTGCTTCAGCGAGCTGCAGTGGGGCGGGGAGCACTCGGAGACCGACTCCAGCCAGTACAGCACCGACGACTCCGAGCTCTTCCAGGTACCCCCATCCCCCCGAGGATGGAGGCAGGGGGAGAAGGAGGGTGGGAGGAGGGAACACACACGACTATTAATATCTCCTCCCCAGCTGATTAGTGCTCCATTAATTTGTGCACCGGCTCTAAATGGGGCAAGTGGAGTAGGGCTAATGAGGAGGTGGAGGAGGAGCAGAGGAGGCTGCTGAGCCAGCCCTCCTGAGCTGGATTATTCACAGGGAATTGCAGCCGGGGTGCAGCGTGTCCTGTTCCATTCCCGGAATGCCAGGGCGGCAGTGCGGGGGTCTCAGCACGGGAAGAATTCCTTTCCCAGGAGCAGGAAGCAGCCCCTTTTCCTGGTTTCCCAGCTTTGGCAGCCCCCTGTGTGTGGGGCTGGGGTCCCTTTGGCAGAGGGGGTTGGTTCCTCTGCTCAGCTCTGTGCTGTGATGGGTCCATGGCTGGATCCACGGATCCCTGTGGGGCGGGGGATGCTCCTGGACACAGGCAGGGCTGCTCCGTGTCCCTCTGTTCCTGTGGGTGTTTGGAGAAGAGCTGAGTATCTGCTGGAGCTGTGAGGACAGGGCAGGGCTGTGAGCACAGCACAGGCAGGTTGGAGGCAGGGAGGTGCAGAGGGGCTGGGCAGCCTTTCCCAAAGCTCGTGCCATGCCCTGCATGTGCCTGTCCTTGGGGCTGGGGTCTCTGTGCCCTCCTGAACAGCACCCAGGCCTTTACCCCCTTGGACAAGGAGGTTGTGACCCACTGGTACTAGCTAATCACCAGCCCTGGATTACATTTTGGGAGGAGGAGGATTTCTATTTAAACAAGGAGATAAAAAAAAGCCTCGGTATTTTCTAACCTGCCCATAATAACAACCCTCTGGCTTTTATGCTGGGCTGATGCTGTGCTTGAAAATGGTCCAGTCCAGCTGAGGGACCTTCATCACGAGATGCATATTTTCCATGAACTTCCTGGGGAAAAGATAAACAGAACAGAAATGCAAAAGCCAGGCCGATGAGGAGCAGTGGAGTATGATGAAATGTATCCCACTGAACTTGTATGCACAGCAATCTCGTGCCAATAACAGGAGGAAAAGAAATGGAGCCAAAAATGGAGCATCCTGCTGCCTTTCCCTGGAGCCTGCTCTAGTAACTGCGAGCAAGGTTAGGGCACGGAACAAAAGATGTTTAATTTTCAAACAAGAGGAGAGAAACACAGGAGGCTGTGTGCAGGCAGCAGTCCTGCCTGTGAGCCTGACTTTACCCCCGTGCTAATTTTATCGCTGATGGTAGCCTGCTTCTCGTTGGACATGGTTTACATTCAGATTATGATAGAGGAGGACCAAAAAGAAAGAACTCCTGGCTCACTCCAGCCGTTCCTCAGCTTCTGCATCCTCTTCTGGGCTTCAGTGCTGTGTTACTGGACTGGAAGGGAGCTTGTGGGACTGGGAGGGCACCGGGAAGGCTGGAGCTGCATCAGCAGAGCCGAAGCCCAGATGAGAAGAGGGACCCAAGCCAAGCTGGAGCAGTGGGCAGGGAGGGGGCAGGAGCAGCCCCTGGCCCTGCCTGGCCCAGAGTGAGATGGGCCTCGTGCTAGAGCTCCCCTGACCCAGTTTTGGGGTGAGCAGCATGATCTGGGGATGCTGATGGGAGACTGGGGAGCGAGTGGAGCTGTGCTCTGGACGGGGTCTGTCACAGAGCTCTGGGACCAGCTTTAAGTGTGAGGGCAGAGAGCCCCTGAGGAGCCAGAGGTGCCTGTGTTTGGGGCCTTTTAGTGAACACAAAACTCAGAACGGTTCTTGTCACAAGTTGTGGCATCTGGCCAGCGGTGCTGAGCTTCCCCTGTGCCCTCCTGTCCACTGGGCAGCTCTGGCTGAGCTCTTGCAGCCCAGAGTCAGGAGGATTTGGGCAAGGAGCCTTTTCATCACAGATCATTTTTGTGCTGCTGTTTGCCTGGTGCTGGGGTGGAGATGCTCTGATTCATTCTTTTCCTGCTGGGCTGCAGGTGGACAGACCGATGCTCCTTTTTGGGTCTCTCCCCATCCCATCCTACTGCTGGGCTGGGGAAAAGCTCTCACAGTGGGGTCAGCGGGAAGTGTGGGAGCTGGTGTGGCACTGCTGGTCCCTGTCCCCTCTCCAGCATCCCGTGGACCCTCTGCCCAGCCTAACACCTCCCTTCTTCTCTGCCTGCTCCTTTCAGATAATAGACAGCGAGAACGAAGCGCTGCTGGCAGCCCTCACCGAGACTTTGGATGATATACAGGGAGATGACATGGGCCTGGCTGCCTTCCGAACTATGGAAGAGGGGGACACGCTCACCCCTGCCACCACCTCACCTGCCCCCTCCCCCAAACCCACCGCCCCGGTCACGGGGGGGCCGCCCCCGGCCCCCGAGTGTGATGAGCTGTCTCTAGTAAGAACCCACTTCCTACTGTTTAAGGTGGATTTGGATGAGCCCCAGATAAGCCGGCTGCATGGGTATGATAGGAAGCCAAGGTCTGAATTTTTTCATTCTAGGCTTAAAACTCTCTTTAACCGTCAATACCAAAGCATATACTTGTATTGTATACGTATACATGTTCTGCATCATTGCTGTCACCTCCATCACCATCCTCACGGGAATGAGCTGTGTGTGTACAAATCTATCTATGGTTGGGGTGGGGGCGGGGGGCAGAGGGCTGGGGGCTGCTTTGGCAACACCCACTCCTGCTTTTAACCCATGTGCAGGTGTGGGGCTGCCCGGGGGTCCCCCTGGCTCATCCCAGCCCCGTGCCCATGGGCAGTGGTGGCTGTTCTTCCCCGGCTCTGCCCCGGGCTGAGCTCCCTGCTGGCACAAGACGGGCTTGCCTGAGTGTGAGCCCCTGCCCTGGGCTTTAGTGGGAGGGTTTGACCCTCCCTGTGCCTTCCACCAACCCCCCTCAGGGGCTCTGTGGCCTCCAGTCTCTCCCAGTTTGGTGGCTGGAGCATCCCTCCTGGTTTCCTGCAGTACTGGGGCTCCAGCCCCGCTCCCCTTCCTGGCCAGGATTAACTGGCAGCGTTTCCTGCCATGCCTGGGAGGTTCCCTGGGACAGGACACCCAGCCTGCTCCCTCCTGGGGCTCACAGTCCCCCCCAGCCCGGTCCCGGGGTGTCCCCAAAAACCCAGAAAAGGGGAGGAGTGACATCCAGTGGTGACAGCGTGCATTTCCACCGCCCACGCCCCGCGCAGGGGTATATATCACACATGACCTGTATGTGTATATATAGGATGTATACGTTGCAGGGGCGGGGGGGAAAGGGTTCTGGGCACTTCCACCAACAAGAGCCTCACTCCTAAAGCTGCGGGTGCCCCATTTGGCATTTCCTGGCAGACCCCAACCCGGGCACCCCATTTTTATCACTCCCTACTCCCCCAGGGCTCCGTGCCCCCCGGGCAGCACAGGAGCCCCAGATCTGTCTCTCCTGCAGTCCCCAGTGCCTACGCAGTCGTCTTGCTGTTGAGCTGTTGTCGCCTCGGGTTGTTAATGCCACATGGGCAGAATCTCAAATGTTGTTGCTGGGTGTGGGGTTTGGGGTTTTTTTCCTCCCCCTGACCAAAACTGGGGTTGAGGAGAAGGAAAATGTTACGCTCACCCTGCCAGCAGAAGTGGTGGCACTGCGGGTGACCCAGGGAAAACCCCGCTCCCAGCGCCCGTGGGCTTGACACAGAGTGTTGGGGGAGATCCTCGACAGATCCCACAGGGATTTGCATCTGCAAAACGCCTTGGAAGCTCGTTAATGAGTCCAGGCCCTCTCTGGATGTTTTGGCTAAATGAGCCTTGCACAGGGACCAGAGCGAGCTGTCCAAACCCATCACTCACACCAGTGTAAAGCTTCTGTCACCTCAGGGCAGAGCTGATGGAGTGAGAAGTTGGATGCACAGCAGCTCCTGCGTGTCTGACATGAGTGGGGTTGCCCCTGGGAAGTAAATTCCCTCCTGTCCTCACCGCCCTGACCTGCTGGGAGTCCCTGGGCTGAATGCTGTGGGGACAGCCCTGACCCCCCTAGGGCTGCACAGCTGGGCACCTGCCCCACAGCCACAAGGAGGTGGGAAATACTAACCCAAACCTTCCCTGCCTTACATTTTTCCTGCCCCATTTTTGGCTTGGATGCTCGGTGATGGATGTGCTCACGCAAGAGCCGAGGGGCTGTGGCCCCCAGGTGTTTTCTCCTGCCCTCGCTGTGATGCCGACTCCTTTTCTTGCCCCTTCTCTTTGCAGCTGAAGAAGTTGCTCCTCTCTCCGTCGCCTCCAAGCTGCGAGGCCCAGCGGGATGGGAGCGCCCGGCGCCCGGGGACCCCAAAGTCCCGCCCCACACGGCCCTGCACAAAGGTACTGCCTCGAGCCCACCTCTTGGGATCTGTCCTAAAGGATGGTGTTGGGGAGTGTGGGCAGCCTCTGGGCTGGGCAAGGGGCTGGGAACAGGCAGGGACTGTCACCCATGGTGCTCCTGCCCCTGTCTGCTGCAGTCTGGGCGCTGCAAAACTTTAGACTTTGTGCTGTGCTAAGAAACACCTTGGTCTCATCGGAACCCAGGGGGTTTGGCCTCTCCCAGCTCCCCTGAGCACCCGTTTGTGAAAGCCCCACGTGCTCCCTGGTCACCCCCTCGCCCCCCTCCCTGTTGACTCAGTCCAAGCCAAGGCCATGGGCCAGGGGTCACTCCTGTCCCACTGCAGAGCCCACCCCAACACATCAGCTGATCTGAAACCCAGCAGAAGGTGCCATCACAGAGTTTCCTGCTTTGCTAACAGTAATTGTGCAGTGCGTTAGACCCGGCAAATTAGATTGTCTGGGACGAGCAGCAGATCCCTCCTGGGGAGAAGGAGCATCACTGTGTGCGGGAGGGGCAGCACTCGGGCTGACCCCAGGGAGGTCGGGGTGCTGGTGAGCCAGAACTGGGGGGGTTTGAGGGTGTGGGCTGGCTCTGTCAGCCTCCCCCAGGGTCGTGGCTGTGGGGCTCAGGGCTGACTTTCTCCTGTCTCCTCTCGGAAGGTGGAGGGTCCCCGGGACAGGAGGGCGAGCATCCCGCAGGCACAGAGCCGCAGCTGCACGGAGCTGCACCGGCACCTCACCTCCAGCACCTCCTGCTCCCAGACCAAAGCCCCCCAGGCACCCGAGGAGTGCCCCGGCAGCGGCCACCACCTGTCCCCGGGTGACTGTGCCCATCACGAGGACGACAGTGACTCCAGCGAGGACTCGCTGAGCTCCGGCGACTCGGTGGCCGCCCTGTCCTCGGCGGAGGATGGCACGGGCAGCCAGTTCTCCTGCAAGGGGGAGCTGCACTCGGTGGTGGAGCTGATCCGCTACATGCACACCTACTGCCTGCCCCCCCGCAAGCTGCCCGCCCGCGACCCCGCCGACACCAAGCCCCCGCCCTGCAGCAGCCCCTTCAAGAGAGCCAAACCAGACTGTGCCCCCGAGCCGGGCAGCGCCCAGGGCCGGCCGGGCTGCGCCTGGCAGGGAGCGGGCGGCTGCAAGAAGCCCGGAGCATCCTTCTCCATCCTGAAGGAGCTGCTGGCGCGGGACCTGCTGTGCGATGTGAGCAAGCCATACCGCCTGGGCAAGCCCGTGTACGCGGCCCTGGCGCGGCCGCCCGGCTCCTGCTCCCCCGTGCCCGACGGGGAGGATGCCAGTGGGACTTGCACATCAAGAGTGAAAGCGGCAGCGGAGAAGGGCGAGCCGCGGCAGAGCGCCGAGGCGGAGGCGCCGCCGGAGCTGGGTGGCCTCGAGGACGATGCTGGGAAGCAGGAGGGCACGCCGGGCGCAGGGAAGGTGGCCCGCAGGCAGGACAGCGCTGTTTACGCCGTGCGCCGGTCCAAGAGACTCAACCCCGAGCTCGGGCACTGGCTCTCCTTCCTTGACGAGCCACCCCCCCAGTCCTCCGTGCCCCTGGGCTGCAGGGAGGCCGCACCATGCCCAGTGCTGGAGGGCTTCTCTGCCGAAGAGCCTGCAGCTGAGGTGGAGGTGGGGGGCACAGCCCCATCGGCGGAGCTCCAGCCCCTCTGCCTGGGCTCCCCGGGGGATGGCGAGCTGGGCACTGAGAGCCGGCGCTGTGCCCTCCTGGAGCAAACAGGTGAGGGGGCTGGGGGCTCTGCTCATCCCTCCCCAGCGTGCTCGTGCTGCCTGTGCCATCCCTGCCATGGGTGAGCAATGCTGGCTGGGTGCTGGGCACTCAGCTGGCAGTAGAGCTGTAAGCAGCCCCTGTGCTGCCTGGCCAGGGGGGTCCAGTGCATGGGGAGCTGGGGGGTTGTTCTCTTTTGGGGTGCTTTTTCAATCCATGGGCATCTTCTGCCTCAGTTTCCCTGCCCTTATAATGAGGTGAAGGAGCTGGTGTGGCCATAATCCAGCAGGAACCAGGTTGTCCCACCCCTCCAGGTTCACCCTGGGCCTGGGCTCTGGGGTTCAACTGCAGTGGTGCCCCAAAACCACAGCAAGCTGGAAGTGCAGGAATGGCTCAGCCCTGGCAGCGTGAGCCATCCCCCTGAGGTGGGCAAAGCTCTCAGTGGGCACTGCAGGGACACAGCTCCACTGGTAACCTGCTTCTCTCCTGCCTTTCAGAAACCCCCAGGTGTCTCACGCTGTCCTTGGCCCAAACGTAAGTGCAGATGGGGCTGAACGAACCAGTCTGGGGCTGGAAACTGCCTGGGGTTGTGTGGCTGGGCAGAGCCTCTGAGCCAGCACAGGGAGCTGTGTTTGCAGAGCAGAGGGAGCTGCACTGCTGGGCACAGGGCTGTGGGGAGCCACAGGGTGCAAGGAGCTGGGAGAATCCCATGCCCAGGGCAGGGCATTTTGCATGTGCCCTGGGAATGCTCTCCATGCTGCCCTTGTGGGGTTCCTCTGTCAGGCACCAGCCAAAGTGGGAGGGTTCACATGTGGGCAGTGTTTTCTCAGCTTTATTTTGGGTTTTGGGGCTGTTGTTTACCTAAACACTTTCTCCTGATTTTCTGCTCTTCTCCAGTGACCCAACCTTTGGGAAGAGAAACTTTGAGCCAATGCTGACTGTGGAGCTGTGCGGGACAGCAGGTAGGACAGGCTTTGAATTTTCTAGCTTTGCAAAAATCTGCTCTGGGAGGGGGCTCATTTACCCTGAATTCAGCCTGGAGTCATCAGTTCCAGTCTACCCAGCCAAGGGGGCACGTTCATCCCCTTCACACTGCAAACACAGGAGCCTCCTGTGCGCTGCCACAGCCGAGCTCCGTGAGCAGCTCAGGGGGATGCTTTGGTGTGAGAGGAGCTGTTCAGAGCAGCCAGGAGGAAAGGAGACTCCTCTGGTCCCTGCTGGGATCAAGGCATCCTTCTTTTTCCCCCCAGTGCCACTGGATGAGGCTGTGGGGGCCGAGGGTGCAGCCCAGGACTGGGGTGGGACGGGGCAGGACCGAGGGGCAGAGCTGACTCCTGCCCTTTCTTTGGGGGGTTCAGGTCTCACACCGCCCACCACTCCACCATATAAACCTGCCGAGGAGGACCTGTACAAGCCAGACATCCCCCAGGAGCCGGGCAAGGAGGACGGGATGGCCCCCAGCCCCGGGGGCGCCGGGGACGTGGCAGCCTCGCGGAAAGCCCCCCGAAAGCACCCGGAGAGGACGGAGCTGTTCGCCCACCTGAGCCGGGCGGGCGGGCGCCCGCTCCCCGAGCAGCAGGGCTTGCTCAAGCGGCCCTTCTCCCGCTCCTTCGGGGACCACGACTACTGCCAGGTGCTGAAACCCGAGGCCGCCCTGCAGAGGAAGGTGCTCAAGTCATGGGAGCCCCCGAGCCAGGTGGAGACAGAGCACAAGAGGAGGGTCCCGGCCGCCCACTACCAGGGCCTGGAGCTCGGCAAGGAGGCGGGCACGGAGATGCTGTGGAAGGATGGCGTCAAGCAGCTGAGAGACCAGGAGATCAGAGCCAGCTTAACAAAGCACTTTGGCTTTCTGGACAGTGCCCTCGACGACGAGGACATGGTCTTCTGCAAGACCCCCGAGTACGACACCGTCTTTGAGGACAGCTGCAGTGAGAGTGGCTCCCCCGTGGAGGAGGAGGAGGATGAGGAGGAGGAGGAGGAGGAAGAAGAGGAGGAGCATGGCAACACCAAGCTGTGCCTGAGGAGAAACCCTCTTTCCAGGACCAGTTTTCATTACTGCTCCCGGAGCAGGTCCAGCTCGGGCTCCTCGTGCTGCCGGTCACGGTCGCCCGCCAGCAGACGCACCTTCAGGTACAGGGCACGGGTCATTGGGACTCTTCCTTGCCCCCTGTGTTTTTCTGTGGTGCAGGGCAGCCCCAGGGCTCTCTGCTCTGCTGGCCCAAGTAGTAAAGATGCTAATTAATGAGAGAAAAATGATGAAAATCATTGCCACTGCTGCAAACATCAGCCATGGCCTGATGAAGCAGCAAGG
The DNA here is from genome assembly GCA_013400915.1 of Pardalotus punctatus. Classification (NCBI taxonomy): domain Eukaryota; kingdom Metazoa; phylum Chordata; class Aves; order Passeriformes; family Pardalotidae; genus Pardalotus; species Pardalotus punctatus. The sequence continues at coordinate 13,698 of VZTX01009601.1, forward strand.
GGGTTCCGTGGATGACAGGGCATGGGCAGGCACCCGAGCTGGGCATGGGAAGGGGTGAGTGCTGGCTGGGGACACCCTGGCATCTATGAGAAAAAGCTTTCCAGTGTTTTTTCCAGTGTTTCCAGGCCCGAGTCTCTCCTTGGCCCCCTGCACCCCTAAGTGCCCACCCGCTGCTGTGGGTGTCTTGGCCTCTCACTGGTGTTTGAGGCTTTCCCAGCAGTTCCCCCACCCCCAGGCTGACCTCCTCTCCGCTGCTTCCAGGTGTGAGAACGGCGAGCAGTGTCAGGGCGGGAGCGGGCCCCGGGGCCAGCTGGAGAAGAGACGGGAAAAGGCCATCGTAAGTGAGAGGGGACCCCGCGGGACAAAGCAACCCCCAGCCCTCGGCTCATCTCCTGCTCCAAAAAGCAGCAGTGGAGCCCATTAGCCCTGGCTTCAGCATCCCTTGGTGCGAGGCCAGTGTTAAACAAGGACATGGGGGTGGAGGGGGGAGAGGAAAACCCAACGTGCAGCGGAAGCCGCCAGCGATTGGCAACACACGGAGTCCTTGGCACAGGGATGCCCAGAGCATCCTACGCTGGTGCCTCAGTGCAGTTGGCACTGGCAGTTTGTGGGGTGAGCTGGAGAATCCCTGAAGCTGCTCAGCTGGCACAGATGTGGCCCCACTGCATCCCTGTGCACCAGGAACCCGTGGGCACACCCTGGGAGCTGGGCAAGGGGCGGGCACGTGGGAAGGTAAATTGGTGCTCCCTGCTGTTGTGCACACACACCCTCTCACACACGCTGCTTTGGCACTTTTTCCTGCAATGCTGTTGGATTTTGCCCCTTAGAAATTCTTGGGAATAAATCCCACGTTTGCCAGGAGAAGCTGAAAGAGCTGCAAGAATGCAGAATTTTAAAAGAGAAGAAGGGAGCGGTGGCTGCTCCGGCCTGGTTGTGTGTCCTGGGGGTGAAACTGTGCCCTGGCTGGAGCACAGACAGCCAGATCCTGGAGATGTCAGGCTGTGTCCATGGCAGTGATTCCCAGTGCTGTCTTGCAGGGGCTCCTCAACAGCTCACCAGCAGCATGGAGTGCAGGGTCCAAGCCTGAAAGCTTTTGCTTGCTTTGGCAGGGGGAAGGCCGGGTGGTCTACATCAGAAACCTCTCCAGCAGCATGAGCTCCAGCGAGCTGAAGAAACGCTTCGAGGTGTTTGGTGAAATCGTGGAGTGTCAGGTCCTGTCCAGGACTAACAGGTGGGTGGGCAGTGAGCTGTGGTCCAGTGCTCCAGCAGCTCCAGGCAGCCCCTCTCCCCAAGCCCCATCAGCACTGCCAGGAGGTGCCACATCAACCCCCTCGGTCAGCCAAGCCCACAATCTTGGTGCTTTTGTCGAGGAGATTCAGTGTGTCCAGAGATCCAAGGGCATCTGTGGGATGGAGGAATGGAAGAATGATGGGCCAGGGGTGTAGTGCTGCTTCAGAAGGGCTGTGGGGGGTTCATCATGTCTTGAATTCTTTCTGTGGTCGCTCAGGGGGGAGAAGTACGGCTTCATCACGTACCGGTATTCCGAGCATGCCGCCTTATCTCTGAAGAACGGCCCCTCGCTAAGGAAGAGGAACGAGCCCTCCTTCCAGCTCAGCTCTGGGGGCCTGGGGCGCTTCTTCTGGACCAGATTCGCTGACCTGGGTAAGGAAGCAGCAGCTGCTTTGTGTCTTTTATCAGCACAGAGCTGTACCAGCACACTGCACCGCCGAGCCCTGGCCACACAGGGATCCCAAATGCCTTCAGAGCCTGCAGGAAAAGCCCACTGGCTTTCCTATGGCTCGTGGAGCTGCTCATGGCTCAGACAGGTGGATTGGGAAGCTGGGGAGGAGAAAAAAGCCGGTGTGAGGCCTCAGGGTGTGTTGGCTGCAAAATGTAGCATCACAGCCTGGGGCCGCTGGGGATCGGCTGGGCACAGCCCATCCTGTCTCTGCTGAATTTCTGCACAGTGCTGGAGGCTTTCCAGCAGAAAACTCCCTTCCCAGGCATTAGAGAAGGCAGTCAGCAACATTTCATTAGCCCAAGAGGTGATGGGGGTGGTTTGCTGCTCTGCAGGACAGAATCACCACGCTGCACGTGCACTCTGGAGCCAAAGTGACAGCACTGAAGTGTGCTGTGATCACATTAATCCTTTCAGTGCTTCAGCAAGGCCTCGGTGACTGTATCACCAGGATGTAGGGCTGCAGCCTGAGCTGAGGGCCAGGAGCCAAACCCTGTGCTAGTCCTGAATGAGAAATGTGTCCCAGGCTTTGCCCAGCCCTCCTCGCTTCAGGGGTTTCACCAACACTGCGTGTGTATTTCTGTCCCCTCTGCAGGGGCTGAAGGGTTCTGGATCCCACTTCATGAGTGAAAGACTGAGGTCCAGAAAATAAAGCCCCAAGTCTTTACTTACCTCCAGATGCTCAGTCTGATACAAGTACTCCCTGATTTTTCAGCACCTTGCCATATCTCCTCTCCTCAGAGCAGCCGTCCCTTGACTTTGGTTGTGGGCACAAATGTCCATTGTTGACCTAAATAAATCCCAAAGCTTCCCATTTTGGGCACAGAGAAATTAGGAAGCAGGTAGCACTCTGTGAGGAAGATGTTGATTGTGCAGTGCTGTGGGGAGAGGGGCAAGAGCTGCCTCCCTGCCTAGGAGAAGCCCCTTCAGTGCTCCTCACCTGATTTCTGCAGAGCCACCAGTCACCCCCTTTCTGCACAGCCTGGCTCGCTCCTAAAATCCTAAAATCCTCCTTGTCCTGGTACAGGATAGAAGGGGAGCCCCCAGGCAGAGGTGAAATGCAACCACCCCATTAGAAAATACACCCCCAGAATGTGAAGCTGCTGTGAAATGAGGCAGCGTTCGTTCTGCTGTGTGCTGAATGCCCAGGCTTTGCAGTGGCACTGCGTGTTCTGCTCCTGGCACACGGGCTGGCACTGGAGCAGGCTGGCACTGGAGCAGGCTGGCACTGCCACCGGCACAGCTCCCACGGGATGGCGCTGTGTCAGCACCTCCAGGTTGCACCCTGCAGGGTTTTCAGCCTTGGAAGTGAATGTCAGTGGTGTGTGACCTGCCCAGCTGGACCCCCTCTGCCCCCAGTGTCCCCAGTCCCTGTCACCGTCACCGCTGTGTCCAGCCTGGCAGCGCAGAGCAGGGCAGCGAGCAGAGCCCTGCTGGGCCTCAGTTTCCCTCCCCACGAGGCACAGAGGATGCTGATTTCCCCTCCCTGACCCGGCTGCCTTCTGTCCCTGCCATCCCCAGATTGCGGCACGGACGAGTCCTCCCCGGCTCCGGTGAAAAGCAAGTACGAGACCATGGATTTCGACAGCTTGCTGCAGGAGGCCCAGCTCAGCCTGCATCGGTAACAGCCTTAACCTTGGAGGAATACCTCAATACCTCAGTCAAGGCACTTCCAATATGTTTACGTTTTCAAAGAAATTATTCAGTCTATGGCAAGCGAGAGAGCGAGAGAGAGCGAGAGCACGCCCGCGAGAGAGAGACTGCTGTCCCCTGATCGATGTTTACATTGAACAAAGCTGCTTCTGTCTGTGAGTCCCCATGGTGTTGATGTCTCACTGCCACACGTTAGTCCCCCCTCTGCTTCTGACTGGTTGTTTTAGGGTGAGCCTAGGAGCCCCCGGCCCCTCTTCCCCCTCCCAGCCCTCCCCGTGCTCCCGCCGTGGAGTTGCAGCTGTGTTCACCATAACATTTTTTTGTCCGTAGTGTGTGATGATGAAATTGTTCATTGTGAATAGAATCAGGATTATAAACTAATTTTTAATAGAAGAAGAGAAGAAAAAAAAAAGTATATACTTAAAAAAATGTATTTATGGCTCAGATGTACTGTAATTCAGATTTATTGTACCGCTTCCTTGATTTTTAACTATGCACTGTAATGAGGCACTTGCCACTCAGCAAATGGGGGTTCAGAGCAGTCATGGAGCTGACATTCCCTGCCTCCCCTGCTGGCAAACTGGGGCGCTCGGTGCTCGCCCCGGGGTCACCCACTTTGCTGTCAAAGCCATTCTTCGTGCTGGCGTGGCCCGAGCCCCCCCAGCATCACCCCCATGCTGAGCTGGATCCTGGCAGTGATGGAGCCAGGGCCAGGCAGCTTTGCAGGCTGGAGAGGGTGGGAGAGGGATGCACTGCCTGCAGCCAGCCAGGCCTGATGCAGCGGCTCCTGCTGGCACAGTCTGGGGGATGGATGTCTCCGGTCCGTGTGCAGGAGCTGGCCCCTCTCCAGCTCCTTGGATGGCTGGGAGAGCAGCCGGGCCAAGCAGCTCGATCCGTGCTCGCTTCCACACCCTGCAAAGCAAGTGGGGTGAGAAGACCTGTCTGTGCTCCCTGCTGGGCAGCCAGCCCAAAATCCAGCCCAAAGTCCAGCCCTGCATCCGGGGGGGGGGGGGGGGGAG
>VZTX01009602.1:0-17600 GCA_013400915.1 Pardalotus punctatus
CCGCCCCGGCCCCGCGGGGAGGGGCCGCCACCCGCCGGGGGTGCGATGGGGATGTTCCCCTCGAGATTTGGGGGGGTTAAAATAGCGGCTGTGACTGAGGGTCCTCCCCATCGCTTGTCCCGACAACCTGTGTCCATGTCCCCAGGCTGAAGGAGAGACCAAGGGCGATAAGGCCAAAGTTAAGGATGAGGTAAGAAGTTGAGCGTTTTGAGAAAGTTGGATCATCAAGTGTTTCCGTTGGAAGATGAGGTTTAACGTCATCAAAATAACGGGGGTGTAGGGGGGAGGGTTGGTCTTAATTGATTCTGACTTTACAAAGTCTTAACTGTCTTAACCATGAGAAATCTACTTTTAACCCTGAAAAATCAACTAACATTAACTATTAGTGGTTTCAATGGCATAGCCTCATGTTTCTTGAGAACACAGAAAAAGGCAACTACCACCTTAATCTCTGAAAACGAAAAAGAACAATAAATGTATTTTCTGGGGGTTTACTGCTTTGAAAAGAGAGCTACTTAGTGAGATTTTGAGAGTTCATATTCCGTGTCATTTGAATGAAACTGTTTTCCTTTTCCAACAGCCACAGCGGAGATCAGCGAGGTTATCTGCTGTGAGTGTCCTCTTGCTGGGCAGAGATGTCACAACACTTGGTGGTTTTACACTTGAGCACTGCGTGTGTAAATATGTGTCAGAGCTGGAGGTGCTTTGCAGACACCAGTTGTTAGTTGAAAATAAGTTCCTGCCTTAAGGACCTGCCCCGTTGTGTGGTGCTATGGGAGTGGTAAAATAACTGACAAATCAAATAACTGCTGTTGTTTCAAATGTTTTGATTTGCTTTCCTAAAACTAAGCCATTTGGCCTGGATTTTTTATTTTTTTTTTTTTTTAAGTAGTTTGTTTCTCTGGAGCAGGACTTGTCACAAGGACCTGGAAGGACAGGACAAGGGGAATGGCCTCCCACTGCTGGAGGACATGGTTAAGTGGGAAATCGGGAAGGAATTCTTCCCTGTGAGGGTGGGCAGGCCCTGGCACAGGTTGCTCAGAGCAGCTGTGGCTGCCCCTGGATCCCTGGCAGTGCCCAAGGCCAGGCTGGACAGGGCTTGGAGCAGCCTGGGACAGTGGAAGATGTCCCTGCCATGGCAGGGGTGGCACTGGATGAGCTTTAAGGTCCCTTTCTCCCCAAACCATTCCGTGAGTCACAGATTTTCTTTTCTCTCCCTTGCAGAAGCCCGCTCCTCCAAAGCCAGAGCCTAAACCTAAAAAAGCAGCTCCAAAGGTGAGTTGGGTCAGGGGCTCTTTGGAGAGGTAGATGGGTGGTGAGGTTTAGCATTGCCTGGCAATAATTATTAATAAACCTTTGATTAACAGCTATGGAGTGAGGAAATGGAGCTGCTTCATCACTGCATAAAGCTGAACTGAAAACTTGCAGATTTTACAGAATTTGCATAAAAAATACTGAAATGCAGACTCTTCATGCTTGCTGTCAATCCCTTAAACAAACAAACATTGGTGTGCTGTGTTCTTTTGGGGCCAGCACACAGCCGTGGTGATCCGCCCCCTCGCTCTGGGGCTGTGGCTCGTGTCTGGCTGCTGGGAGCCGACAGCAAATGTTGTCTTGCATTTACAGAAGAGCGAGAAGGTGCCCAAGGGGAAGAAGGGAAAAGCTGATGCTGGCAAGGAGGGAAACAACCCTGCAGAAAATGGAGATGCCAAAACAGACCAGGTAACCCAGCAGCCTGTCTTACACCAGCATTGATTGCTTTCGCTCTCTGACAGGGAGAGGTCTTGACTTGTGGCAACAAGGAGTGTTGCATATGACACTTAACCCTGACGTGGGGGTGTTGATAAAGAATTAAAGTTGTCTGCCAGGAGATGTTGCCACACGGAAGTTACTGTTCTTCCGTAAAGTTCAAAAAGTGGCTTCTAAGTCATGTTTTAAGGTGCCACAGATGTTAGATTTAATTGTATTAAAAATCAGAGCTGTGCAGCCCAGAGAGGATTTGTTCTGCTCAGGGTTTGGCTATTCAGAAAAACAAACGTCCCTTTTTTAATGTGTTGACTTGTTCCCCTTTCTCTTTTCAGGCACAGAAAGCTGAAGGTGCTGGTGAAGCCAAGTAAAACGTGTGAATTTTTGATAACTGTGTACTTCTGGTGACTGTACAGTTTGAAATACTATTTTTTATCAAGTTTTATAACAATGCAGAATTTTGGTTTACTTTTTTTTAAGCTATGTTGTTAGCACACAGACCGCTTCGTTGTTGTGTTCTGGGGGGTGGGGGGCAGTGGGGACAAATGTCATTTAGTCTATTTCTCAAAACCTAAATTTTAATAAGAAAAGCTTTTTCCAGTCCCCCGGTTTTTGGAAGAAGGGCCCTTCCTGAAGGGAGGAGGAAGGGAATCCCCCATGCTGCGTGCCAGTTATGTCCAAGTGAACATCAAAGCTCCCAGGATGCTGTTGCCTACTCCAAATCCCAATGCCATCAGTTCTCCTTTGGTGTCTCCCTGTTTACCCAGAGCCTGTCACTCCAAACCACAGCAGAACTGGCATTTTGGGACGTACCGCACTCAGTCCACTGTCAGGTGATCTGGATTTCTGGTGTCTGATCTGGGATATACTGGCTCAAAAAGGAGCTGCACTTCCTCTTTTCTATTGTGGATCCTCAGATACAGAAAGCTGCCTTTAAATTTTATTTTCCTCTCAAAGTCAGGGTCGGTTTGTGCAGAGTTGTCAAACAACGTGCGGATGTGAACCTGTCCACCCTCACTCTAAACTTTGCCCTCTACAAGTACGAGCTGAAGATTCTTAACGGTTTATAGCAACTTCTCCATTTCAGTAGTCCACAAAGGGAGGGGAGTTTGACAGTTGTTGTAAAATGTTGCAGATTGTAGCCCATGTCCTGCCTGAATTACCATGATTGTTCATGAAAAGTACCTTTAATAAAGCTGGATACGGTTTGGCTTGGACTGTTCTTAATGCTCTCTAATTTCCCTTGCCTTTAGTTTATCTCATGTGGTTTAAGAATATTTGCTGTTTGCAGTCTGTGTTTGTGTTTTCACTCAGATAATTAATTCAGTTGTAATTCACACCTGAAAAGCAAGATTTCCTTACCTAAAAGCAAAGTTTACTTGCCTAAAAGCTAGATCACTGCAGGATGTTTTTAAAGCCTTGGCTTACTTGGAGGCTGAAAATGGAATATGTAAGTGAATCTACTGCAATGAATTATTTTTATTTTCTAAAATGTGGCACTGTACAAAGTGGGGAGGAATACAGTGATCTTGCTGCAGAGAAAAGTAAATTCTGGTGAGCTTTTCTTGGGAGTGAAACTAGAACTGGCTCCGTGAAACTGATGATGTGTTACATTTCTGCACTTAAACTTGAATATTGTTGCTCCTGCTAATCGAATCCAGACCTGGCTGTGGTAGTGACTAAGGAGGAGATGAGATTTGTTGAGTAAAAATGCACCATTTTTACAGTTGCTACTTAGACTCCAGAGCAGAGCCAAACCCAAACCCCCCCCTGTGTGAGCGTCTCCTTCAGTGACTGTCAGATGGAATATTTTTTCCGTCTCTGCTTGGCCTTCCCTGGGATTTCAGTGTCTGTTTGTTATTAAGTTCAGTGACCTGTTTCAACCTGTGCTGATTTCAGAGGGAATCCAGTGAAAACGAACAGGGCAGAGTTTCACATCCAGAAATTTCCGATGTTGGGAGTGCTGGAAGTGTTCCGGAGCGGCTGCACGCACAGAAGGCAGTTTGGGATGTACCATAGGAACTGCTCCGTCCTGTGTTTCCATAGCTGGTATGTCTAATAGAAAAGAAATAGTGATGAATAATCCTATTTAATAATCTTCAATAAACCCCACCCAGAAACAGCCACCCGAAACTCCTGAGCAGTTCTGGAGCAGCCGAGCAGCGGGACGTGGCTGCGGAAAGGCTGTGGCTTCCCAGCAGTGGGAGCAGGGACAGGAGGGTGTTGCTTGTCCAGGTTCTCCAAGGGAGGCAGCTTGGGAGGAGCCCTGGGACGTTCCTGTGTGGGGCTCAGGTCAAGGAGTCCAAACTTCCCGGTGCCAGAGGGGATGGATCTTGAAGCTGTGGAACAGTCTGGGACTTGGGCACAGCCTGGCTGATACCATAAGCACTCTCTGGGTGGTGAATTTGGGATGTCACCCAATAATATAATTTAAATTACATTTAAATAATAATTCAGCCTTTTAAAATCAGAAGTCAGAAATAGCCTCCTTTGCTTTTGTAGAGTCTTACCCTGTTGGGCATCTACCAAAGAAAGAGTACTTCCGGAGGAATTGGGTTTTGAAGGGGTTGCTTGTGGCCAGGTTGCCGGCTGGAATGTCCTGGTGTTCCCTGTGCCCATCGCTATGGCTGGGCAACCTCTTCATCCCCAATCATTAAACAAAGTGCTGCTAATGAAGGGCAATCTCAGGGTTGCTCTTTGTTGAAGACGTTACTCCTTAACTTCTCCATCTTTCCACGCCCAGCAGTCTGTGCTGAGCTGTGTGCCTCTGTGCAGGATGTTTTCTTCAGCCAAGCAGGAAAATTGTGATATTACGTGGTATCTGCCACCTAAATTCCTCTGAAAGCAATGGGTATTTTGGTGCTGAGGTTCCAAGGCTTGCTCTTTCTGAGCTGCTTCCCACTGGATGTGCCCTGCACCGTTGGAGTTATTGGCCTGTTGGGCTTGACTTGACATGCAGGGCTCATCTATTTCTCCTTAAGCAAATAGAGGGTGAGGGATGCTAAAGCCAGTAAATCCAACTAATTAGTTGTGTAAATTAAAGCTGGGGAGCAGGCGCTGAGCTGCAGCCCGCGCCTGGTTCGTGGTTAGAGGCACCACAAATCTGCATCACTGCCTGCCAGAACGCCTGAAGCTGCACAGACATTTTTCTGCTAAATTGTAATCATTTTACATGGAAAATTGTCTCTGGTGTATCTGTTAGGAATGGGATTTGTGCTGCCAGGTGCAGTTAACAGGCTGGTCTGTTGGGTGGGCTCTGCATCAGCAGGGATTTTGTCCTGCTGGAGCTTTGGGAAATGGGAAATCTGCTCAGCAGTGCTGGATACGTGGGATGTGTCCTGTACTTCAAATAAGACACGAAAGTTTCTTGTCCTTCTGCTAATTACCCCAGTTCTGAACATTCACTCCCAATTTGCATGATAATTTTTCTTGTTCTCTGAACCTTCCCCACCTTCATTTATCCATCCTCTTACAGAAACCATTGACTCGCACAGGAGACATACAGTGAACCAGAAATGTGATGGAATATGCGAGGGAATCTTGCTTGGAGTTGCAGCTGCTTTTGTGGAAAGGGAACGGCACATCCAGGATCCAGAAAGGCAAATGTTCAGTGTTCCTTACCAGGTCTTGAGGGAGTAGCTGTGCACCAGTATGGTTTAAATCCATGCAATATCAGTGGCTCTGCCACTAAATTGTTTCTCAGTTTATTAATTTCAGCACAAATTGCCTGGGAAATAGGCCCAAACTGCTGTTGTCATTTATTTGCCTCTTAATTGGTGAAATTGCAAAGAATGGCTGTGTTCTGAACAGGGCTGAAACCTTTGGGATGCTGCAGGTGGATACCAGGGATGATCTTTGTTTTCCTGATATTCAGGATTTTGCTGGGGTTTTAAGAACACTGAAATCACTGATAAATTATCGAGCAAAGTCTCTGGACTCCCCCCAAAGAAGTGCCAAACTGAGCAGCAGTTAACATGAGCCATTTGCCAGCCAGTGGTCACTTCCCGATATCCTACAGAAGCACCTTTCCCTCCAGCCGTGGTTTTAGGTTAAATTGCAGGTGGATTGGGCTAAAAACCCATGAGAACAAGTGACCTGGATCGTGTCAGGAGGACTCCAAGTCCCTGTTCCTCCCAGTGCAGTGCCCTAGGATTAACAGTTCTGAGTTTCAGAATCATTTCCCCCTGCAGCAGTTTTCCTTTTGCCTTCACAGAGCTCAGTTCTATTTGGAAAAAGTGACAGTATCCTTCTCCCATCCCTGAGCCCTGCCACGGGTGGGATGAAAGGGAACAAGGAAGGAAAATGGACTAAATTCAGTGAGTGCATCCAGTGGGTATTGAGTGCAGGATCATTTGTGTCAGAAGAATCACACAGCTTGATGGCACAGGGATTTCATTGTCCCTAAATCATCCCAGATATGGTAATGCCATACCCAGGGACTAATATTGCTGACTATAATTCCTGAGAAATGGCACCTTATCCTGCAGTTGGGGGAGATGAAATGGAGCTCGAGTTAAACTCACAATTTACCGAGGGAGCCCCTCGTTTGTAAAGGATGGGAAGGAGATGGCACAGGGGGAGCTGTGGCTGAGTAAAGTTTGATTGAGGCTAATAAAGAGCTTTTGTAAGTTGGCTTTAGAAGATTTCTGATGTGAAAGACTGGGTTTTTTAAAGACCTTTTATTAAAAACAGTTTTGTCAATTTTTTGGCATTGTAACCATCTCCTTCCAAAGGGAGCCAGAAAATCTATGGTGTGGCAGAAGAAACAGGAGTAGAAAAATTCAGGGAAAACTTCCTAAATGTGAGGCCTTTTAAAATGCATTAAAGCCTCCAGAAAAAAAAACATTTCATTGCCTTAGGTACAAAAAGCCAGCCTGGAGAAAGTACTTGGAGAACGTAGAAGGAACAGGCCCGTGGTGCCTGCAGGTGGCCCAGGAGTGGAGTAGGTACCACAATTCTCTGCATTTTGCTGGAAATATAAACCCCAAATGAAATCTCTAGTTTTCCCCTTCTAAACAGATTTGATAGTAGATTTAATTTATTTTCACTCAGTTATCCCACTGAGGTTACTTTTGGATTTTTAACAAATTTCCCTCCAGGCAGCAGCTCTCCCCTGCTCTCAGGTTTGTTGGTTGCTGTTGCTGTGCATGGGTGGGTGTATGTGGCAGTCGCCTCCTAGAGAGGAGTTACTGTTAGATTACTCTTAATCCAGTTCCTCTAAATTACTATTTCAGCATTGCCCAGACAGATTGTGTTTGCTTTCATTCTAATGAGGTGATATCTTGGTGCTTCTTGATGGAATTTAGTGTTACCTCAGCACAAGAGCTGAACGTTCCTGTATTAGGAGTTCTGAGTTTAACCTGAGGACTGATTGTAAACTCAGGCAATTAAATTATTTTTTCTGATCATTTCCTTCTTACTGGAGGTAATAGCAGGAGATGTTCCTGTGCTGTGGGTGTTTGGTGGATGGGTTCTGTTGGCCTGCAGCCTGGTTGGAGGTGCCCAGGTTTCCCTGCCATACCATGATGCAATTAACTTCCCTGCTGGCCAGCCCCGCAGAGGAAAATTCTGTTGATACCGAATTAATTGCTCTTGCAAAAAATGTCCGTGACTTCAGAAGTGAGCTGGATCTGAGGCACGCCGGCAGGGGAAGGCTGGATTTGGCAATGTCCCCGTGTCTCCTTGCCACAGCCCGGTGGACGCAGGGATTTGTGCGGGGCTGTTTAGCTCGTTAACACACGGTGATTAACAGCCTGTTCCTTCCCTTCGCCACACGGTGGTACCAGGAAACACGGAATGGCGCTGGGAGGCCAACAAGTGGCAGGTAACGTCCAAAAGCAGCTCAGGAAACCTGGGGAGACGACGGGAGCCCGGGTTTCCAGAGTCTAATGTGTGTTCTTGCTTCTACAAAGCAGAAGCGGCGCTGCTCCAGCAGCCTCCATCCTCTGCCACCTTGGGAGATGGGGGTTGGACAAACTCCGCTCACCCCAGCAGCGTGAGCCCTCTCTGAGCCTCTCTTTCCAGTTTTTGTTACGTTTTTACTCAAAATCCAGGCAGACTGCTCAGTTCCTCATCAGTTTACAGGCATAGCTGACATTGCAAAGGAATTTATCCGTGTTATATCAAGCCTTTGAACTTAGGCTTCCCATATTCTATTTTAAGAATCGCTGGACCATTCCTTTTCCCCCTCAGGCCATTATTGCAGCTGCTGTGGCATGTCCTGAGAGTTTGAGCCTAAAACTAGAGCTGCCACTCTCCATCTCATCTGTCCTCAACTGGGGAAGGGATATTTTGTCCTAAACCCAGATTTAATAGGTAGCCTATAAGCCTGGTCACTTTTAGGCTTGTTGGCACAAACTATTTATATCAGACTTGCTGAATCTTCAGTCTGAGATAGCAGAATAAATGGTGATGTTCAAAGAAGTAATACTTTAGTTGTTGAAAAGTGTTTTTTGCATAATTTCATTTTGCTTTTGTATTCCAGTATTTGAGTGTATTTGTTTTTTCTCTACAAGCCAGATCTAGGAAATTGAATTGTAAAATCTGTGATAATCCCTTTAAAAGTCTAAAGAGAGTGATTTTTCTGTTGCTGTAAAACTTTGGGCTCATTTAGCCAGCCAGCAATTTTTACCTGCATTGCGTTAAAGTCTCCCAGAATGATATTCTGTGACCTGTGTTGTGCTGAAGCAATGCCACCAATTGCTGGTTTTCCTTTACCTTCTCCATTCCCAAAAGCCTTAGCGGTTGGGCTGTCTCCTTCTAGCGCATGCTTTCCATGTTTATCTTTTCTGAGGAGCGGTGTTGAAAGCTGGAAAGGAAGTGGCTGCTTCCCAGAGCTGGCGAGATTGCAGGGAAAGCACTTGACACCCTCATGACACTTCCTTGAAATGGATGCAAAACGGAAAGATGAGCTCCTGGTAAGCCAAACTCATTCCTCTTATTCAGTTCTCAGTGCCTGCTTGGGGCAGGGATTTATGAATTTATTGGGACAGGGATTTATGTATTTATTGGATAAAGCAGGCAAAACTCCACCCAGAATTATAGGGAAAAAGCAAAAGGCAGAGATTTCCAGTCACAAGTGTAAATGATATGGCATGAAGATGTAGCAAACATTGAAACAAAATGTTTTAGGGACATCTGAGTGTGCTGAAAAACATGTACATTTTATTCACATGTCTCCATTGAACAGGCCCTGTCACCATGCCCTGGTAGTTGTAGACAACAAACCTACAGTGATTGTTCTGTGATTAGGGAAATGAACAGAGCAGGGTTCCCACCCATTTGCAGGGAATTGTTGGGAGTTTGGCTTATTGATTAACTTAGTGAGTGAACAGTTGCCATCAACAAAGCAGCAATGAGCCAGACTTCAGCTTGTAGGCTGTGTTTGGGGAGGAAAGGTCGGGCTGGACAGGGCTGGGAGCAGCCTGCCCTAGTGGAAGCTGTCCCTGCCCATGGCAGCAGGCTGGAATGAGATGGGCTTTAAGGTCTCTCCCAGGCCAGACCTGGGATTCTGTGAAGTTCTGGGATTCGATGAAAACAACAGGCCAGTTCAGCCCAGAACTGGGAATGCTGATAAACTCTTTCCTTCTGCCCCTAGAGGGGGTCAGGCTGGCAGCCCCCACCGCTGGGGCTGACGTGTGCTGGCCCCAGCTACGTGATATCCTATCCTGGGAGCCTGCCCTGCACACAGGAGCAAACAGATTGTTCAAGATAAACCTCCCCAATGTCAGCCCAAGGTCCTTGTCACATGCTGCGTGCCCGGAACTGGGCCTGAGCATTCCTAGCCCCTGTGCACCAGGGCGCTGAGAAGTGCAGCGGTTTCGTTTTTACACTCAGATTCGCTGGGTTCCTGCCTGCTGTGAGGAAACAGCGTCTGAGCAGGTGGTGTTGCACAAGCAGACAGAGGTGAGGACAGAGCTGTGGCTTCCTCGTGCTGCTGAGCAGCTCCCCAGCAGTTCCCATGCTCCGCTGCCTTGCGTAATTCCCTGTGCAGTGCCGGGCTCTCCTCACCAGAGGGAATCTTCCCACAGCACCACCTCTCCCACGCAGGGGTTCTGCAGGTTTTTGGCATTTAGTCACAGTCCTCCCCATCTTATCCTAGGAGGAAAAATCACTTCATTTTCCCCCTGGCTGGTGCAGGACCATGAGGGGTAACAACCATACTGTGTGGGCTGGTTTGCCGTGTTCTTGAGCTGCTTTGCTTTCTATCCTAACCCTTTCACTTCACTCAAAAATTAATTTCTAAGACCACAGTGCTGATATTTCAACCCATCTGGTTCTGTCTGAATGGTGATGATATTTAAAGCCATGCCTGTATCTTCCTCTTCCGAAAGCTTCTGCTGGTGATCTTGTAGAAGGGACATTTATCTGGTGGTAATTGACTCCCGTATTAACTTCCAACTGCCAAACAGCTGCCAAAAAACTGTTTTCCGTCTCTGTTGATCAATAGTCCCTTTCAACAAGTATCTGGTGTTGCAGAGTGTTAACAGCTAATAGCACTACGATTCTTACCCTATTTTAGGGACTGTAGCACATCTCAGAGTCCTGATATCTGATAGAAGACTTTTGAGTTAAATAATGTTACATCACATGTTATTTATTATCCATTTCCGACACATTGACCCTTTTTCCACCCTATCTTGTGCTGGGCCACTGGCACAGGACATTTATCTCCAATATCATGTCAGTGGCTGCTTAGGTTGAGGGAGAAGATTATTCTGTGCAGACTGTAAATAGAAAAATGAGATGGGAGATCTGCCCAGGGATTTCTGACACCAGGTTGGGAGGAAAGGGTGAAAGGAGTCGTTGCCTGCCACGCAAGTCTCAGTTTTGCTGTCACAGAAGTCAGCAGCAAATCCAAACCACCTTCCAGGGTTGGAGCTCTTTAAACTGCCCACTGCCCCTGGCCAAACCTTTCTTGTCATAAAATAACATCCTCTGAAACTTTTATCTACCCATTGGGTAACAAAATACCTGATTAACCAAGTTTTTACTTTGTAATTTACTGTTACTCAGTGGCTGGGGATGCACGGGACAGCAGAGCAGAGGAGAGCGAGCACGGATGTTCTTGAATTCTTGGGCATGAATTTGGGGACACATTTCTTTATAAAAGATATGTAGTCCTCAGTGGTAAAATGTCACCATCTGAGCAACACGACCCTGCCCTCTGCACAGTGACAGAGAAAAGGCACAGACACGGCACAACAAAGAGGCGGCTTCGATCACATGGGTGCCCACAAAGTTTAGAGGAAGAAAGATAAAAGTAAGTTCTTGCTTTTGTTGCTAGAAATTGTCTTTCCTGAGCGGTTCTGCAGTATGACAATGAAATGAGAGCAGCAGCCAAGAATTAGGCAGGTGGATTTGTAGCCTGCTAATGGAAAACCCTTTGGGCTGAACTTGGAGTGCCTGGAGGGGCACTAGGAAAGAATTTTGCAAGAGGATTTTTCTAATAGGGGATCAGTTGGGTCCTCCCTCATCAGCAGAGGTGTGAGGACTCCTGGTGAAGTCTCCCAGAAGTGCACCAAGCCTCTCCTCAGAGGGCCAGAAAAGGCCCAGCTGGACAGCCCCTGTATTTACTCGGGAAGGAAAGAGCAATTTAATAGTCAAGCAGCAAAGTACCAGCCTTGCATTTCTGCCCCATTTTGTGTGTGCTATGAGATGTGCAATGCTGCAAAAATCCAAGAGCGTCCCTAAGTCTGTTTGTTTGGGGTTTTTTGTAATGCTGATGAGGGACAGATAGGTTTTCTTTTGCCAGGGAGTCGAGTTTCTGCCATCACTGAACCCGTTGTGCCTTTTGTTCCCTTCCCAACAAGGAAGCCATTGAACACTGTTTGGATGCATCTCCTACCTGGCCATGAAGCCAACTGTCATAAATGTGCTCTGCACTGCCTGAAGCATTTGTAAAATACAGAAAACAATTGTTAGTAGAAGAGACCTGTTTCTCTCTCCCTAAATGATAAAGGCACCTCTTTCCCCACCTCTCCAACAACCGGTGCTTGTGTTATGCCTTCCTATCTGATACAATCAAAATATTCCTGGCCAGGCTTATTTTTCATATTTTAGAAGTTTTTTTCTCTGGTTATTTTGGGGTGTGGCTTTTCAAGGCTGGATGTGTGCAGTGGTCTCTGTTTAGTAAGGGGACTGAGAGCTAAAATGCTGCCAGTCATCTATTGGTCTAAAATCAAAGTTTGGGCTCCCCCTGAGGAGAAGAGTTTTCTGTGGTCTTTGGGATTCTCATCAGGATTTCTGAAATTTGCTTCCAATTCCAAAATGGTTTCTTTATTTTTTCCATGGAATGATGGCATCCCAAACTCCGGAATGGGGTAATTAGGACCAGGTATCTGTGTGTGCCTTCTGCGAAGCAGGACCAGACTTGTTCAGTTGCAGGATGTCAGCTCGAGACCGCAAACACTGGAATGGCATTTTCCTCTCCCTGGAGCTGGAATTCTGTTGAAATGTGCTTTTGTTTTCCCTTCCCCTGCCTGGAGAAAGTGGGACCTGTGTGCTCTGGAAGCAGCACTAAACTGAGGGTATGTCTTTGTATCCACTGAAAAGCCCCGTCACTTGTTTACAAGTTCTTAAACCTAAAAGAACCATCAACCCTGACTGTACTTAGTGCTGTTTACTCAGGTTTTTCCCTCCTGGGGGACAGTGCAAACAGCCCTGGCAGCTTCACTTCTGTTTACAGTTTCTGATAGTTTTCTCTTTCATGTTTTCACTCCCTCACATAGCCCTACACTGAAATAAGCTACAGACATAGCTGTGTGCTCATTAAAAACAAAATTTGATGGATAACTTGCTCTAAATAACTTCCCACCTGAGCTGCAAACCTGTTCTAAAAATTAAATTAAAAAAGAAAAGGTGAGAAATTGCTTGTATTTTACGTGGCAGTTTGAAAAAGCCTTTTTCAGGTAGAAAAAGGAATATTTCTCAAAAGAAATTCTTCACTGTGAGGGTGGGGAGGCCCTGGCACAGGGTGCCCAAAGAAGTGGTGGTTGCCCCTGGATCCCTGGCAGTGCCCAAGGCCAGGCTGGGCAGGGCTTGGAGCAGCCTGGGACAGTGGGAGGTGTCCCTGCCATGGCAGGGGGGACTGGGATGAGCTTTAAGGTCCCTTCCCACCCAGAC
The DNA here is from genome assembly GCA_013400915.1 of Pardalotus punctatus. Lineage (NCBI taxonomy): Eukaryota > Metazoa > Chordata > Aves > Passeriformes > Pardalotidae > Pardalotus > Pardalotus punctatus. The sequence goes on from VZTX01009602.1 coordinate 12,871, forward strand.
AATTCCGTGATTCTGGGTGTGGTTGGAGCCACTCTTGACCTCTCGATGTCTGAAGGCAGAGCTGGTCAGCGGAGCCTGCAGAGCTCTGCTGGGGTGCGTGTGCTGAGCACGTGCAGATCCCAAGTCCTCAGCAGCTCCTCATGGATCTGAAGGGCTGGGTGGGCTGTGGAACAGCTCCTCTGGGGTCCCAGGAAACAGTCAAAGGTTAGGACAGAACCCCGTGGAATTGGGAAAGCCTTATCGGCCCCGCATATTTCAAATACCAAAACCCCAAGTCACCTCCCACTCTCGCCTCAGATGCTGTGAGGCAATGTGTGGGTTTGAACCAGATGTTTTTCTCCTTTTTTCGGGTGTCGAGGGCTGTGTCCTGCACAGGAGCCAGACCAACACTCGTTTGCTTGCATCCAGGAAAGGGAAGGTAACTGATCCAGGAGACGGGCAGCGATTGTATCCATGGCAACCGGCAGATACGGCCTCGCTGCTCCTTCCCCAGCGCCTTCCCAGGGCTCATCCCGGCTCACACGGGTCCCTCTCCTCCAGGCACCGCTCGGCTGCACTTCAGTATTCCTGAGAGATAGACGCAAAATCCACAAATTAAGCACATTTCCTGGAGCCAACAGCTCGATCAGTTCTGCAGCAGAATTCCCTGGCTTGAGCTGCGTGTGCTTCGCTGAGGGGTTCCCTAGGAGGGGCTTTGGGACATCCGGGTGCAGGGACGGCGTGGTTTTACAGAAATACCGCGTAGGAGCAGGGTGGGCTTGGCAGACTGAGAGTCTGCAGAGTCAGCAGGTAAAATGCAGTTTATTCTGATAAAAGAGGGTTTAGAGATGCTGGACACCTTCAGAAATGCAACTGAGCTGAGCAAGGGAATGTGGTGCTCACCTGCATGGGAATTTCGGCAGAGGCTGAAGGTGTTTCTCGGTGGATCAGCCTCAATCTGCACATTCCCTGCCCAGGGGAACAGGAACTGCCTGGGCTGTGCTTCCCCAAGAGCTCTGCATCCCTGCTCTTCCTGCTGTGGTGCAGTTCCTGCGTTCCGACCACTGCCTGGACCTGCCTTGGAAAACGCTGGCATTTGAGGCAGCTGCAATCACACCCAGTGAGGAGGAACAGAAAGAAATCTGTCAGAAAAGCAAAAAGCTCTTAAAGGCACCCAGTTTTTCTCATTTCCAGGGCCCCTGCTTTATGTCTTCAACATGGTTTGTATCACGCTAGGGAAGAATGTTCCTGGGATCAAAACAAGGTGATCCATCATCTCTTCCTCCATAGTGGGAAAACAAAGCAGAGGAAGCAAAGAAATGAGATGGTGACTGGAGAGCTGGGGATTGGAAGACAGGACATGGAGTTCAAGTTCTGGCCTGACATTGAAAACCTGACTCAGTTTCCCTGCTGCGAGAGGACAACAACGAGCTCTGGAACTGATTGGTCAATATTTAGAGTACAAAGAGGGTTGCTGCAAGCTCTAATTAATCGACTGTCTTAGCAAATTAGACGAGTCTGTAAATTGTAGCAGATGTTTAGGACTCAGCCTTGCAAGGTCTTGTGCCTGTGAGCTTTTTTGCATTTCCTTGTGTGCGTAAAAGCGGCATCACACAAAGCAGGCAGGGAATGAGATGCCCATGGATTCAGAAAAAAAAAAAGGATGCAGTGAGCATGGGAGCATTGGGTTACTGTGTGGTCATGGGGAGAATCACTTGGCCAGCCTTGGGAATAATGAATCAAAATTGGATCTGGTAATGATACAGATCAGTCTCCATCCGCTTTGGAAGTGCTTTGGGGATGTCCTGGTTTCGGCTGGGATAGAGTTAATTTTCTTCTTAACTGGCTTAACCAATGTTGTCAGCCTCTCTGCAAAGGAAAAATGTTACACAGCCAGCCAGCTGCAGAGGCAAAGAAATCTACAATTGTATTTGAGGATTTGATGGTTTTAAAACCAAACTAAACCCACAGTATTTTCAATTTTCAGAAAATGCAGCACTGACAAAGGATCCAGCTGATCCAGAGTCTCTGTTTACCACGGCAGCAGCTCTTCCCAGCCTGCAACTGTCTCAGAAAAAATGCCAGGCTATATGTTTTAATCACTGTATTTAGCCATGACAGTCACCCAAACAGCAGATTTTGCTTTTTGTACCCTGCTTCCAGGATCAAGGATGCTTTTTATAGCTGTGCTGTGACTGGCAATAAACCCTGGGGGACACCACTACCTCATTTCTCTTACCCTGACATCCTGCCCTGAACTTAGCAGCAACCTCCTGTGGCACATTCACCTTCTGCGAGTCCTGCTAGGATTCAGCATTATCTGGTGCAGGAATTGAGGGTTCTCAGGCTGAGAATACCTTCCATCAACAGAGAGATGGCTTCTCTTGGAGTCCTGGAACTGGGGATGGAGAGGCTGGACCATTTCCCCTCAGCATCACTGCTGAGTTGCTCTGGTGTCAGCATGGACTTTTTTTGGGTGTCATTACAATTTTGAGATACTGTAGAGCTACCTCAGCAAAATCCTCTCCTTTAACAAAGGTACCTGGAGAAATGCAGGGAATAACCTCAAGTCATTTGTGGTCTCCCCAATGTCTTTAATTTGCCATTTTGCTGAAAGAAGTGGACAGGATAATTTAGCAGTTTTATTTAGGAAAAACTTCTTGATTTCTGTCTTTATCAAGTCCTGGGGCAGCCTGTCTGGCTCTCTGTTGTGAAATATGATGGATTTCCTGCATCCCAACAGACGTGGAAGCAGCAGCATTTCTGTCTCCATGCTCCATAGGCCTTGTTCTGTATATTGCCCGTGAACCTTCACTGTGACCTTTAAGAAGACTGGATTTTCTACTATAACTATAACTTTTCAACACTTCACAAGTTACTTACTTGTAATTTATTTTTTTTTAAATTAGTTGTAATAACAGTTGTGATCTTAGAGTCAGAAATTTCCCAGGAGTTAATGATCAGCCTGAGATCCCACCTCAGCTGCTACAGGTTTGTGCTCAGCACCTGATCCTGTCTCATTTGCACGTATAACCCTCTGGAAGTACCACCAAGGAGTGTCTTATTCTCCTGAAAAGGAAACATGGATTCCTGCCCTCGCCTTCCTCAGAATTCCCACAGAGCAGAAGGGAAGAGGTGGGTCTGGAAAACCCATGGAGAAGGTAAATGGGACCATGGCATGGCCATCAGCGAGTCACTGACGCTGTGTGAAGCAGGTTGCAGCAGCTGGAGGCTGGCATGCCGTGTTCCAGGCATGAGGGGAGGTTACCCATGGCTTTGGAGCTGAGTGAACAACCCTCCACAAGATCTGCTCCAACTTGCTCCAACAGCGAGTGCCATGGGTTTAATTGGCTCTAACAGGACCACAGTCAGCACCAGCCGGATGGATTTGTGTTATTTAACGCCTTCCTCTGGGGCTCCAACACTCACGGCACAGATGGGGCTCTGGGCACAGGGCTGAGCCAGCGATTCCCAGCTCAAACAGTCACCCTGGGATTTTCTACACTCAATTCCCGCTTGTGCAGAAAAGATGACAGCTCTATCCTAAATCACAAGCAGGTCCTGCTGATGACTCACAGAGCAGCTTCACGTGCTGTGGAGCTTAATTGGAATTTTTCAAAGTGCTGAGCTTTGCCCCAGTTTGGCTTTTTCAGAGTTTGCTGCCCACTCGGAACAGGTAAAGAGCCAGGGGCTGTAACCTGGGACACCTGCCCTCAGAATGCTCAATCCCAGCTCCCTAGGCTGCCACTCAGGCTCGTTAAATATTTCCAGCCACACCTTGATGAAGTCAACCCTGAGCAATGCATCTTTTGAAAAGATTTAGTTTCTTCTTTTTTTTCTTTTTTTTTTTAACAAGTAGTTTTATGATGAAACATGAAAACATGGTGCACTGGGGTTTGGAAAAATGTGAGCAGAAGAAAACTTTTCCCTATGTGAGAACCTGACAGGTGAGAATAGCCAGGAATTCTGAACACCTGTTTTTAAGGTGGATGTGTTCTTTATCCCTGGTTTTTAGGGAATTTCAGGCGCACTGCAGGAGAAGATAAGCAGTGATTCATGGCACATCTCAAACCTGGAATCCGGATTTCCTGGAGCAGTTTCCGGAGTTTTACCTGAGCCGTGTCGTGTCGCCAGGTTTGTCCTCACCACGGCTCCTGGTGCAGCCCTGCAGATTGTGCACACAGGGAAACAGCTGAACACACCCAGAGGAAAAATCTTTCCAAGGCCCAGAAGAGTGGGTCTCAGGGTGATGTATTTGTGAGTAAGTGTTCAGTCTTCATGTGTTCATGGTGCTGTGAGGATTGTGCAGAGCCACGGAATGGTTTGGGTTGGAAAAGACCTTTGAAGGCTCTTGTCCTGCCACGCGCAGGGCTCAGCCTCAGCTCCCCTGGCAGAGGCTCCCAAAGCCCCCAGAACAGATTTTTCGGGATGTGTCCAGGCAGCATTGAAAATCATCTGGGCTGAGCCGGCCATGGTGTGGCCAGGGCAGTGCTCGTTCCCTGTGCTGGCACTGCTGAGGCCCCTCAAATCGTGGGGTCACTTCAGGGCCCCTCACGGCAAGAAAGACATTGAGGAGCTGGAGTGTGTCCAGGGAAGGGACAGAGCTGGGGAAGGGTCTGGAGCCCCAGGAGCGGCTGAGGGGGCTCAGCCGGGAGGAGGTTCAGGGGGGACCTTGGGGCTCCACAATTCCCTGACAGGAGGGGGCAGCCAGGAGGAGTCGGGCTCCGTTCCCAGGTAACAAGGGACAGGAT
>VZTX01009604.1:0-11586 GCA_013400915.1 Pardalotus punctatus
TAAAAATCCTTAAGGCATCAGTACTCAGATGATCCTTGTGGGTCCCTTCCAACCGAGGATATTCCAGAATTTTGGCTTTTTTTTGCTGTGCAGAGCAGGACTTGGCTTGAATGCCAGGACATCATGTTTGGGTACAGGGAGCCTTGAGGATTTCGTCCTGTGCTCCAAATAAATACCAAATAAACGGCAACAAAGCCCAGCTAGGCAGAGGATCTGGGTGCGGGCTGGAGGGAGTGAAACACATCCCAAAACCAGCTGGAAAAAACGCTGCTCCAGGTTCCCAGCCCCTGGGTTATTCCTGGCCAGAGCTAATGATGATGTATGAACCTCACAGAACACTCTTCATCCTGACACCTCCACTGGAGAGAGAGCTCTCTGACATTATTCTCACTGGCTCCAGATGGTGAAATGAATGCGTGAGGAGGGGAAGTGCAGCCGGGCTGCAGAGCTGGGGAGGAAATCTCGGTGTCCTGAACAGTGTCAGGCTCTGCCCCGCAGGATCCGTCGTCTTTCCCAGCTCCTGGAATTTGCTGGTGCTTTGCTAAATCAAGCCCTGCTGTTCTGGAAGGTCAGCAAGCTTTATATACTCCTTGTTCAGGGATAATTCCGTGTCTGGTGGCTTCTGTGGGATGCCACAAAGGGCTCTGGACCCCATGTCCCGGCATCTGCCAGCGAGAAAATCAAACATGAATTTCTCATCGTCGTCATCTCCCTTCTGCCGAGCAGCTGCTGGCAGTGCCACATGCCAGTTGCTCTGGCTCTCACAGATTGCTCACAGAGCTCGTTGCAAAATGTTTGAGGGTTTTTTGGTATTAGAGTTATTTTGGTATTGGTATTAGAGTTCTACAGCACCCTGAAAAGCCCTGGAGAAGAGCGAGGCCCTGTGGCTGGTTTGGGATGTGGCCCATGGATAGGGTCTCACCTCCGTGTGCAGTCCCAGGGACGCTGCATCCTTTTTCCTGTCCTGACTCTGGGCTCATCCGGGACATAATCCTCATTTTAGCATGGACAAACCACATTTAAGGGCTGAATTACATCAGTTCACGCTGCCTGCTCCTGAAGTGCATCTGGATCCCCTTCTGGTTCCTCTCTTAGGGTGCAAAACTTTACATCCCTCTGTCTTGACTGTTTCCTGCCCTGTGGCTCTCAATGATTAGCAGTTCAAACCTGTTCTTTGCAGCTTGTGGGGTTTTTCCCCCGTTTTTCCTTGTGTGGGTCCTGGTGAGCCGTTCCTGCCGAGCCTGGACCTGACTCATTTTTTTCTGTTTCCTTTCTGCTACACCACTGCTCCTACCCTTGTGCTGGGGTGGATGTGTCGGCTGTGAGGCACCCAGCAAGGTTGGGGTCAGGAGCAGGGAAAAACCTGTGAAAATCCCCAGAAATCTGGGAAATCCTGTGCTGGACAGGAACAGGTGCCTCCCATCCTGATCCACTCTTTTCCTTGGCTGCTCCTCGGTGCCGCTCCAAGGTGTTGGCTCTGCTGCCTCCCTCAGCTTCTCCATCACCCTGGGAAGGGTTGGATGGAGGAAAAAGGGCTCTGCACCCTTGCCCTGCCCTCCTGTCTGCAGTGCTGTGGGCTGAGATGCTGCACAGATGGGCTGAGCAGGCTGGGGAGCAGATTCTGTTCCTTTGTGTCAAGGCAAAAAAGCTTTGAAGCGCCTAAACCGTACAGCAACAGTGATGGTGTGATAAAGGATGAAATCTCTGTAACAATGGGGGAAATCGGGGGGGGTTGGTTTTAGGGTTTGGCTCCTTCACGAGCAGCCAGAGGTTGTGGGGGATTCTGTGCACGTTCACACAGCCCTGGGGACATCCTGAGCTGCCCCAGCTGCAGCTTCTCCTGCGCTTGTGCCCTGAGCTGTGGCATCATCGCGTCACAAACTTGTCCAGCATCTCCCAGCTGTCACTCTGGAGGTGAGACTGGCTCTCTTTTGGGAAGCTTCGTGCTCATGAAGGGGTTTATCCCCTGGAGAGGTCACTGGGATAGAAAGAGCCGTTTTTGCCTGGTGGAAAATCCCTGCCATTTATTTCTTGAGCTAAAGGTCAAGCTGGCAATCTCCCCTGTTTAGATAAAATAAGAAACCCTCCCCTCTCTGCCATCTGGGCTTGCTCTGGAGCACTTTTTGCTGTCCCAGGAGGGGGCAATGGACTGGGGAGATTCTGGTGCTGGTTCCCTGCTCCCTCAGAGGCTTCACTCCCATCCCCATCCCACGCTCAGACTTTGCTGCTGCCCACTGGGAGCTGATTAAATGCAGGGAAGTCAAGGAGAGCTCGAGATTCCCGCTGCAGCTGGGCTGGGCTGGCAGGATGTGGCACAGCCCAAAATTCCAGGCAGGCTAAAATCAAATTAAAGTTTCCCAGCGTGATGTTTTAGGAGGGGGAGAGAAAAAAATATATAAAAAAGGAGAGGGGATAAAAGAAAAACCCCAAACAAAAAGAGCCCCCCACAGAGTTCATCTGGTGGATGGAGTTACATTAAGTGAATGGAAATTAAAGGCTTTTCATAGAGATCTTCAGTATAATTTGATGGAAGACTTTAATTATTTCAAAGTGCCTAAGAAAAAGAGCTTGGAATGATTTCGGGGAGGGGGGGGGAGCTCTCATAAAAATATCTCTGTTCAGCAGCGTTTTGAGCTGTTGTTGGGCTGAAAGGCTGCTGTCAGCTCCAAGAGAGGGATTTGAAAATCCTGTGCCCCCCATCCCTCCCCAGAGAGCAATTCCTGCTGAGTGGCAGCAGCCTGGGAAGAGAGGGACAGGCGGTGAGAGGAGGAGGCTGCAGGAGGAGCAGAGACTCGAGTGCTGCTCCTTTATCAGCCTTCCCAAGGCTCCCGGCTGGGATGTGAGGACGGCAGGGTGTGGGGAATTGGGATCTCTCCTGGCGTCTCAGACACAGAGAGCATCCCCTCCTGGCACCCTGGGGACACGGTGCATTGTGCTCGTTGGGCTGAAGTTGTCACTCATCCGGTTCTGGCTCGGACAGCCTGAGAATTAATGGGTCCTTGTCTGGTCTCCAGGTTGACATAAATCCAGGGATCTGGAGGCTGCCCGTTTTTCCCTGGACGGGGATGCTCTGCTCCTGCCTGCAGCCTGGCTGGCTTTGAGGCAGAAACGGGACCTGTGCAGGCTCGGAGTGCTCAGGGCTTCCAACTCCTGCTCTTCCCCAGACACTGAGATTCCTGTCTGCCCCTCTCTGGGATGGGGAGGGCAGGAAGCTGGAGCTTTGGGGGCAGGACAGAATCAGATTTAGAGTCCAATATTTAGGTTGGAAAAGACCTCTGAGAGCATCCAAGCTGTGCCCAATGCCCACCTTGTCCCCAGCCCAGAGCACTGAGTGCCACATCCAGGGGTTCCTTGGACTCCAGGGATGGGGGCTCCAAACCTCCCTGGGCAGCCCCTGCCAGTGTTAAACAACCCAGGGATTGTTCCTGCCCGGAATTCTGTCCCCTATCCTTGGTCCTCACTGCTGCCCTCGGAGTTTCTGCTGGGCTGGGACTGGAGGGGAGTGGGGTTGGCATCAAGGAATGGGTTTGAGCTGGCCTGAGTTGAAATGCCATGGCAAACCAGCTGCTCTGAGTCCTGCAGATCTGGATCCTGCAATCCTGTGCTGCCAGGCTGGCTGGAATGGCAGTGGCTCCGTGGAACTGGGATTCTTTCCTGGTTCCCAGGAGCTGTGCAGCACCAGGGATTTCCCACTGGACTTCAGGATGCTTTTCCTTGCTCTGTCTCTCACCCTCCACTCTGATGGTCCCGATTTGGCTGCGTGGGGGCTTTGTGGGGCTTTGTGACCCTGTGGCACATCAGGCTGAGTGCTGGGTGATACCCCTGCCCTTCACAGCGATGCTCCGAGGACAAACCCTGCCAGGGAAGTTCAGGGTGCTGAGAAAAACACAACCAGCCCGGATAAATGGGTGAGATGGGGGAAAACAGCAGATCCATGCCCAGGGAATGAGTGCCAGAGCAGGGAAGGCAGGCCCTGATCCCTCCTCCCCCAGGATGGGGGTTTGGCAGGCAGCTGGCAGAGAGTGCTGGTAGCCATGGGGATGGGAGAAAAGGGGGATGCTCTGTTGCAGGTAGGAGCCAGGGAAAAAGGACAGGAGCTCATCAGCTCGGCTGCACCAGGCAGCCCAGGAGGGGAGCTGTGTCCTTTTCCAGTTTTCCCAAGTGAGCGCTGCCAGGCTCGGGGTGAAGCAAATCCGAGCAGGGAGCTGTGGGGATAAATGTCCACACTGAGGGGAAGGAACTCCGTTTTTAGGGGGCTTGGATGTCTGCAGTCGTGCAGGAGAGAGGGAGCAGCAGTGAACTTCAGGGAGAAGCTGGATCTGAAGGGGCTTTGTGTGATCCCAGCCCTAATGAGCAGCTCCCTGGAAATCCTGCAGGATGGAGCATCCGAGCCTGGTCAGGGGCCAGAGTTAATCCAGCGCCTCAGTAACGGCAAATGATGCTCTGTTTATTGCTGAGAGTGTTGGTTTTGGGTTTTTTTCCCCCCTTGATGTGTCAAAGGCTTTCTGCACCGCTCGTTCTCTGCTGCATTCCCTCTCTGAAGCTGCTGCTGGAGCAGAAGGAGTCTGTGCCCTGCTCCTGGCCAGGCTCCTGCCCGGTGCCACTGCCGGGCTTTGGGCTGTGCTTTCCCCACTTCTGTTCCATGCAATCAGCATCCAACCCCATCCCTCCCACACCCCACAGGGTGGAATCACAGCCCTCTGTGAGCCCCCAGGGATGGTGCCCAGATCAGGGGCAGAAATCCAGGTGTGGCAGAGCCTTCCTGAAGCTGTCAGCCCAGCTGCTGGGGTGGGCACAGAGCTTCCTGTGGCTTCGGGACAGGGACTGCTCCTCCACCAGGAAGCCCCGAGGTGCTGACAGCTGTTTTGTTTGGAATTTAAGGTTCTATTTGCACACTCCAGGCTGTCCTTGCTGTGTTAATAATGGGGGTCACCATCTCGCCGAGCTCTGTGAGGGTTTGTTGTTGGAGCAGCAGCAGCGTTTCTGGGGGGTGGCAGAGAGAGAATGGCCCCCTGATGTTTGTGATTTAATCCAGGCTGAGCACGGAGGGGAGGAAAAGCTGCTCCAGCTCAGGCTGGGGGGCTGATCACGATCCTTCATCCACCTTCGGCTGCTCTCTCCCACCAGCAGTATGGAAACTACTTTTGGGAAGGAATAATGTGGATTTTAGCATGAGCAGATTTTCTTTGGGGGGCAGGGGGAGACTCCTTTGACAGCAGTCAGCTGGGCTGATGGCTACTGGGCAGCTGGAACAGTTTGGAAGCCTGCTGGGCTCCAGACTGCTTCAAAATGAGCTGTGCTGAATCACAGCCACTCCAAACTCCCTCTGCTTGGAGCAAGTGAATTCCAGAGGCTGGGGGGAATAAAACCCAAGTGGCTGCTGTGAGCTGGGGAGTTAAGGCAGCCTGGAGAGTTGTTTGTGCCTCGTGGCTGAGCTCAGTAAGCTCTAATTGATGATTTTCTGTACATTTAGGGCATGCATAAAGTCCTTCCCTGGTGGATTCATTGGTGCCTGATGGGAGCCGAGCTAAACACGCAGCCCCTCCCTCTGCAAGGAAATCTTTCTCTAATCTAGCAGACTGTTATTTCCTGAAAATCAGAGAAACCAGGAGTTTTTTGGGCCTGCATCCCCATGAAATTTGGCTGGGAGCTGGCCATCCCCTTCCAGATTGATTAAGGATGGGCACAAAAATGGCTGTTGAAAACTGAACTGCTCAAGGCTCCTTTTCTCTGTTCAGACACGACCAGAAGGGCCTGGATGAGAAGGAGCAAATTCAGGATGTCACATCCCTGACTCCTGGTGGCTCATCTGGCCAGACAGGCTGTGAATTCGGGCTTGAGGGCGGCAGCTGCATTAGGACATGGTGCTGGGGCTTGGATGGATTATAGGTCAAGATGCAAACATTAAAGTTGGGCTAAGCCTGGTTAATAAGGACAATTTATGATGGAGCTGGAGGAGAGCGATGTGATGAGGCTTTTCAGAGCGCTCAGCTCGGGCATAACTTCGTGCTTCCCTCATTTAACCGGAATTGATGTCAAGGCAGCGATGAGAACAACTTGCAGGGGCAGCTCTGGGAAGGGCTGCTCCTCGCTCAGGTTGGAAATTGGACATCACTGATGAGGATGAGCGCTCTGGGAGCAGTTTTGGGATGGCTGCTGAGCCAGGAGCACAGCCAGCCTGGAGCAGCAGCGAGGCAGGGTGGGCACGGTGCGTTTGTTGAGTGGACAGGTTTGTTTTCCACGTCCTGGGCCCTCGTGGGGCTCTGTGTCACACTTCGTTAACGAAGCCAAGCGATCTCTGCTCGCTGCACTCGGAGCCCCCGGGGAAAGCCCACGACTGTGGTGTCACTCTTCATCTTGTACCACGCTGCAGGCAGGACTCAGAGGAGGAAAACCTCCTCAAGTGTTGGTGAGATCGATCCCATGCTTGGCTCTTCAAATGCCAGCTCCATTTGAGCCACAGAGTCACAAAATGGTTTGGGTCAGACGGGACTTCAAAACTCATCTCCTTCCAGCCCCTGCCGTGGGCAGAGACGCCTTCCTGGACCAGGTTTTGGCATCAATGCTGCAAATTTTGCTGGCTGTGGGGTTTTCCTCAGGGCTTTCCTTGGGGTGGTTTTCACAGCAGTGCAAGCCCCTGTAGCACTTCTGGGGATCTCTGCTCACCTCTAGTGCAGAAGAGCTCAGATCTCCTGCACGGGTGGCTCTGTCTGGGCAAGCTCCCCTTAGCAAAAAGGAGAAATGGTGAAGAACCCAGGCAGAACCACACGTGAGGTGTGCAGCTGCCCAGGAATTGTGTCTGTGAAGTGACCAGATATTGGAGAAACAAAGGATGAAGCAGGCAGAGAGGAGTTTTATCTCGAGGCTTATGAAACTTGAGTGGTGCTCGGTTCCAAAGCGCTTCTTGCATCACCAGGCAAGCTGCTCCGAGCCCGAATTTCCCGTTATGCAAAAGGTTCTCCAAGCCTTAAATAAATCCCCGAAAGGCCATGAGACAGGGAGAGGGGAGCGTGGTGAGAAACTGCGAGGTGCCGGAGCCAAGACTGGGGAGACGAGTCATGTCTGTGAGTGAATTTTCTGTGCTGTTGTGGCGAGGGGAGAAGATGAGCAGGTTCTTGCCAAGGATGTGTGTGTGAGGATTTGTCTGGGCTCCTGCCTGGGAATGTATCGACAGGCAGGAGGGGAAATTTCCTTTTGTCAGCCAACATTGCCTCTCTTCTGTCCTTTCCCCATCCCTGCTGCAGGGATGCTGCTCGTGCTGAGCCAGGGGGGCGAGGGCTCTTTTCCCAGGGAATCTCTGTTGGATTAAAAGAAAATCCAGTTCCCTCAGTCCCCACCAGGGAGGGAGGTTAGCAAATAGTGCCCCCAAAAAACCAGGGAATATGGAATACTCCACTTGTCTGGCTGGTATTACCCCCCGAGCCAGAATTCCCCTCCTTGATGTAGGATTTGGTGAGTGGCTACGCATGGAAAAATGCCAGGGCTGCCCGTTCTCCTCCATCCCTCTGGGCCTTGGGTGTTTCATCTCAGCACCACAGGAGCTCTGCACCCCTAATTGTTAAACAATTCATCAATTCATGGTTTTCTAGCCTGAAATTCTTTTCTCCTTCTTGTCACTTTTGCTACAGGCAGGATGAAAAGCTTCTCTCATGCAAAATAATGCCTTTAATTGTAACATCACACACAAGTTTGGACTTTGATTCTGCCTTCCTGTGCAAGACTATTTATTGCTGCGTTATTCTTTTGCATCTGGTGGTTGCGTGCAGCTGCGCTGGTGCACGAGCATCTCCCAGCTTCTGGATTTTCCTTCCCTCCTGTGAATTTTCAGGTTTCCTTGCTCCCTTGTGCGTTCCTGTGTCTGTTCTCGGACTGGCATGTGTCCCTGTTCCCACCTCCTTTCCCATGCATATGCTCCCCATCATCCAAATTCACCCCCAGCCATCCCTGCTCCATGAAAACACACAAACATCATCTCCAGCCATTCACAAACGGCCTCAAAATCCAGGCTTTTGGAGTTTGTGTGGATCAAAATGTTCTTCAGGTGATGGATGGGAAATGAATCTATTTGTTCCACCTTCAGTTTTGGCCGCAAGAAAAAGGAACAAACCCGGCTTTTTGGCCATAAACCACTTCTTGCAGATTGACTTGGTAGAGGCTGCGTTGTTTTCCTTTCTTCTCCCTCTTGAATCTGCCAGGGACTCTGAGTTAAATAAATAGATTAATCTTCTTTCTGTAGCCCAGAGATCAGGTTGATGCATTTAAGAGCTTTCTCTCCCTCTAGACTCCTGAGATGTTCTCAGATCCGATTCATATTTTAGAACTTCCTTCATGTGGAAAGAGCCTCGTTGGTAGCAGCAATTCCTCACTAACAGCAAACAGGGCTTCGTGCTCCTTGGGTTTCTTTTCTTCTGAGAGAGCTGAAAATTTTCCATCAAAGCCTCTTTTGATAAAATGAGATTTTTTTATTTTATTTTATTTTTTTTGTGGAGAAAGAGCAGCCTTTGGAGAGGTGAGGGAACCGCCTCGAACCTGAAGGTCTCCCTCAAAAGGGGAAGTTGGTGTTTTGTGAGACTCGCTGTGTCGAAGGTGGAATTGCTGAGAGCAGTTTCCAAAGTGTCTCCACTTCTCAAAACACAAGAGCGGCACAACTGGAAAAGTCATTTCTGTTGGGGAGGGGGAAATGGCTTTTGAGCAGCTCTGTTTGCTCTGATCCAGGGTTGTGCACTGGATGCAAGGAAAGCTCACAAAGCAGGGTTTTTTTGAAGCAGTTCCTGCTGAGTGCATCCTTGGCAGGGTATAAAGCTGGGGTCCTGAGGGTTTTCCATGCAGGGTGTGCACTCCCAGCGTGGTTTTGTAGGAGACAGGCAGAAAGCTGGAAGAGTTAAAGGTTCAATGCCAGCCAGGGTGCTTGGATCTTGCACTGCCCAGGGAAAGCGGTTTTGCTAAAATTGTGAGACGGCTTCCCCCAGCCCAGGTTGCTCCAAGCCCCATCCAGCCTGGCCTTGGACACTCAGGGATGAAGCAGCACTGCAACATCCATCCCAAAAAACCACAGCGCTCTGCCCGTGTTGTAACAAAACCGAGACTCCAAAACTCAGGTTGTATCCATTCCTCCGTGCGAGGCATTTGCTGTTTAAAGCCTTTTTCTTTTCCCTGGTTAAGCTTCTGATGAATCCCAGGCTCTGGCTGTGCTCATTTATTCAGTTTCTTTGCAGGGAGACTTGTTGAGCAGCTGAGATCCTGCTCACCTCCCAGTGTCCCCAGGCCACCTCAGCTGGAGAGATCAGTTTGCATTTCCCTTTCCAAAAATACCCTCCTGCGCTGCTCTGTGCAGTGCAAACTCCGCTCTCTCCCTTGCCAGAGCTGCTTTAATGGAATGATGGCCTGCAGAGTGGGCAGGAGTCTTCTGCTGAATAAATGTGCCATAAAATGTGGCAGGAGAGCCTCTTTAGGTGGGAAAAACCGGCTGTACATGGAGAGGTTTGTGCCTGCCAGGGGTGGGGAGGCAAACAAAGCTTTTTTTGCTGCTTTAAAGATGATTTTTAACCTTTCCAGAAACTTTAATCGAGGTGAACAACCCTCACCCTTGTATTTTGTGCTCGGAATGGTTTAGAATGGAGGTGCTGTGGGAGCAGAGGGGCAGTGCTGGTGTGGCCACCTCTGTCCCTGGTTTAATGACAATTTTTTGTCCTCCCCAGCTGGAAAAACCCTGCTTTTCTCTTCCCACCTGCAGCCTCTCCTCTCCCCTCAGCCTGGCCGTGATTTTTTCCTTTCAAATAACAGCTCCAAGCCAATTACGAGTGTCTCGCACAGCCCTCGCTGTGGGAGATCACGGTGCTTTTAGCTGCTATTGTTTGTTAATAAAAATAAATGCTGGGCACTGTGGAGGGAGGAAATCCCACACGGCCTCGCTTTTCCCTTTTCCTCGGTTTTTTAACCGGCGGACAGCGACAGCCAGGGAGGTTCTGACAGGTGATGTCGGCAGGGATGTGCTGGGGGATGTTTGGTACCCAAAGTGCAGATCATTGCAGTCACTGCTGGGCTGGAGGGGGCTGAGGTCCAGGAAAAACCGGGGCTCTGGGGCTGCATCCTGTCTGTCTGGTGGAGCTCATCCATCCCAGCAGCGATGCCAGATGATTTTTTGCCTTTTTATAAACCCTTTTGTACGTTTTTATGCCCTCTTTGTATTTTCTGTACCCTTTATACACTTTTTGTACCCTTAGCCTCCACTCTTGTGATTTTTATAGTTGGATATTCCAGCTTAGTTTTGGGGTCCTGCAGGGCAGAAAGACCCAACATCCACAGTAGGAAGCCAGAAATCCCTCAAAACTTGAAATCTCAAAACTCGAGGTTTCAACCTCGGTTGAAACCTTCTCTCTGGAACCTATTTTGTGAACTGGGCTCTAGCTTCATTTATGGGGAGAATTCTTAGAATAAGGGGACAGTTACTTTATTAAGCGTCTTATTGGGGGATTTTAGGCAGATATGCTAATTTGCAAAGTCCATAAAATCGTATATGCGTTACATGGGGTGTGCATCTCGGCGTGTTCCACCTTTCAAGGGCTGTGCACCTAAAATCCGATTAAAATACCGAGGTAAAACCCTTTTACCCCTTTAACCGTGTCTGCCTCAATTGTAAGACCAGCTGAAAGGCAGCGCAGCTGGCTCTGCCAGGGAGGGTGAGCAGGGTTGCACGAAACGACCCCACAATTCCAAATATTGGGGTGTTTTCCCCCCAGGGCTGCGTGCATCCATCACGTTGTGTGTTTTCTCAGCAGGATTTTCCTGAAGGCTTTAAAGGAGGGCAGGAAGTCAGGGCACAGCAGCTCAGAGCTGCATCTCTCGGGGCTTTGCTGCCAAAATTCCCGAGCAGCTCAAACCCACACCGGGATGAAGCGAGCTGCCCCAGCAAATGAGTTTTGATGCTGTAATGGGATTTTTGCGAGCAGGTAGGGTTTTCACGCCCATAATTCACTCTCTGTGCCGGCAGAGCTCTCAAGTATTGACCCAGCCGGGGAGGGCTGATGGGTCGTGTGATAAAGCCGAGGAGGAGAGGAAAATTGAATAAAGATGTCCTGTGACTCAGCCTCACTGAAGTCTCCTTGTGCTCCCAGGGCCGGGGTTGATAATGCTGGGGGAAATCGGAGATAGCTGAGCCTCTGTGCAGCCTGGCTGAGGAATTAGGATGGGGACACTTTTATCTCTCAGCAGGGATGGGAAAAGTTGATCAGGCTTTGCTAATTCTGGGGAGGATGGAGAAGGGTGAGATGAGAGGGCTCAAGGCTTCGGAGGGAGAAAGTGAAAGGAAATAATCCACAGGAACGAGAAATGTCAGGAATGCGTTTGTCCTTCTGCTTCACTGCCTCCAGAATTCTTTTCTCCTTGAAGTTTTCTTGCTTCTTTTTCTGGAAGTCACGAAGGGTGGAGGAAAAAAATGGCAAAGAGAGGGATAAAAGAGCTCAGCTAGGAGAATGAAAATTAAAAAAGAAAAAATCCATTTTCTGTATCAGCTGAGCAGGTGTTTGTCACTAATGTCACCCTCGCCGGGCTGTCACCTGATGGGACGGGATGGGATGGGATGGGATG
>VZTX01009606.1:0-42143 GCA_013400915.1 Pardalotus punctatus
AGGTTGACTAAGGAGGGGTGAACTGGCCCAGGTTGGAGATGGAGCAGGTCAAAGCTCCCATGGTGGTCAGTAGCGGGATTGCGCTTGTGAATACCCACTCCAGTCTAGTATTGATGGCGGCCTTAGCTTGGATGCCCGCTTGGCACAGCGCACGGCAGCCCAGAACTCCTGGGCTCAAGCGATCCGTCGGGCTCAGCCTCCCCAGCAGCTGGGACTACAGGCGTGCGCCACCACGCCCAGCAGTTTCTCTCGGCTGCTGGATGCAATTAAAGCTACAGGACCACATTTCTAAGCACATATGCAAACGATAGAGAATACAAGTATCATAACATCACCCCAAGACAACCTGTGTGAAAGCCAAACTGAATAGTCAACTTTTAACAGCGTGAAATCTTGACAGTTTCATATCAGTTGTGATCTGTCTCTTCAGAGAAATGCAGTTTGTAAGTTTCTTTGATAGGACTCTGACTCTCAGAAGCTCCATTTGCAACGCCTGTATAGATTTCAAACCACAATAGTAAACCCCTGTTCTCAGAAACAACAGGGTAGAGCAATTTAGCATTTTTCATGCAATAACAGTTTTCTCTAATTTAAAAGAAAATTACCTGTTTTGTCACTCTTAAATAAATACCCACAAAATAAAATGATATATTTATTCTAATTTTTTGTTTTTTTAACCACCATTATGATGGTCTTCCAGCTTTGTGTGTGTGTTGGTTTTGCTTGGCCTGGTTTTTGGTAGCGAGGGGGCCACAGGGGTGGGCTCCAGTGAGTAGCTTCTGGAAGCTCCCACCATGTCCAGCAGAGCCAATTCCTGATGGCTCTTAAGATGATGGACATGCCTCTGGCCAAGCCTGGGCCAATTAGAGATGTTGGTTACACCTCTGTGACAACATATATAAGAAATGAAAACAAAGAAAGGCACAGTTTTTTCTAGCCAGAGAAGAGGAGGAGGTGAGAACATGTGAGGGAACAACATGGAGACACCAAGGTCAGTGGAGAAGGAGGGGGAGGAGCTGTTCCAGGTGCCAGAGCCGAGATTCCTCTGCTGGCCGTGGTGAGGACTATGGTGGAGCAGCTGTGCCCCTGCAGCCCATGGGGTCCACAGGGGATGCAGAGATCCCCTTGCAGCCCATGGGGAGGTGCCCACACCTGAGCGGGTGGATGCCTGGAGGAGACTGTGATCCAGTGGGAGACCTGGTAGAGGGAGGGGGCCCCTGCTTCCAGGCTGGAGCAACCTGTCCTTGGTGGACTGCTCTGCGTGGATGTGAGACCCACACTGCAGCAGTTTTGGGAGGACTCTCTGCCTGTGGGAGGAGCTCACGTTATGGCAGTTTTGGGAGGACTGCTGCTTGTGAGAGTGGACCCATGCTGGAGAAGTTCACAGAGAACAGTCTCCCGTGGGAAGGGACCCCAAGGGATCCGCACAGAAGGGATCCTCTCCTGAGCAGTGGAAGAAGATCTGGGTGATGAACTGACCAAAACCACCATGCCCTGTTCCCTGCACTGTTGGAGGGAAGGAGGGAGGGGTTTGGGAGGAAGAACAGTGTTCTTAGGGGCTTATTTTACTTCTCATTTTCCTCCTCTGATTCTGTTAGTAATAAATTCACTTTCTAACACTAAATTGAGCCTGTTTTGCCCTTGGAGTGTTTTATCCTGGTCCTTATGTCGACACACGACACCTTCGTTTACTTATTTTTTTCTCTCCTCTGTCCAGCTGTTGCAGGGGGAGAGCCAGTGAGTGGCTGTCGTGGGTGCCTGGTGTTTTGTCAGTGTCAAACCGTGACAGTGTGATTTCCTGTAAGATGTCAGACTAAAAGGAAAATACAATGGAATGTTGAATGACCTAGGGCTTCTTGTATTTCAGATGAATACAGAGTTGTTTTGGTTATTTGGGGTAGCAGAGAGAGAGATCTGCTCCTTTTGAAGGAAACAGCAAAGAAATCAGCTACATCTCTTTGGCCTCTTTATCTAGCAACATGAAAGGCACTTTTAATTTTATGTTTGATACATAAGTTTCTGGATGTGTCTCTTGAACTTTTAAACCATATTATCCCTAAAAGACAGGTTTCAACCTCTCAGGATCATATAATCAAGGGCTGGCTTGGGCTAAATATGATCTTAAAGATCATCTAGTTCCAATCCCTGGCCAGGCATGGGCAGGGACACTTTTCACTCAGTCAGGTTGCTTAGAGCCCCACACAGCCTGGCCTTGAACACTTCCAGGGATTGAACATCCACAACTTCTCTGGGTAACCTGTTACAGTGTCTCAGCACTCATACAGGGAAGAATTTCTTCTTTATATACAGTCTGAATGTACTGCTCTGTCAGTCTGAAGCCATTCCTCTTGTCCTATCACTTCATACCCTTGTAAAACACCCCTCTCCAGCTTTCTGGTAGCGCACTGTAGTTATTGGAAGGTGTTGAAGCCTTCTTTTCTCTAGACTGAGCAGCCCCAATTCTTTTAGCTGGTCTTCATAGGACAGCCTGTCTTCATAATTGTTTATAGTATTCTTCTGTCATGGGAGTAAATGTGAACACTGCAAAAAACTAAACACGCAGTTTATTCTACTTGCAAGGTGTGAGATGCAATGACTATGTCACGGACACAATTGAAGCACAATTAACTGGTGTTTCTGGTCTTTATTGTTTTTTCAGTAGGAGTGCTACAGCAAGCACCATGGGAGGAGAACACTAGAATTTAGATAGGGGATGGCTTTGCTTTTGATAATGAAGTGAAACCCTGAGCATCATGCTAGTGGGAGTGAGAAAGGGAGGGCTCCATATATAAGCATTATAGAGAAAAGACTGCAAAACTAAAAGATCAGTCACACTCAAGAATGCTTAAGAAAATAACTTTATTTTATCTTTTCAATTGTTCCTCCAATACAATACCGACAGTTGGTATGAATCTGGCTTTGGCAAAACTGTGTCATGGATAATCTATTGTTCAATGCACAATTAATGACACCTTTAGTCAAAACACCTATTTATCATAGATAAGCATTCAGTTCTGATGACCTGTGTCTTCTGAAGGATTAAAATAACTTTGAAAATATTTTGATCTTTCTATATAATTCTTTTTCCCTCTTTTTCTTTGGTCATTATCTCTTATGAAAATTATTTTTTTTCTGGCCTTTGGCATTCCTTCCCCAACTTCTATATTATAATCTATTTTCGTTCCCAATTATGTTTTCACCATCCTTCTTTCATTCTACATGGTTTTTATTGTTGAATATGGAGGTTGGGCAGGGTATTTTTAAAGATTTTTTACTGTTTTCCTTGTCCTTTTCTGCTCCTGCCTTATAATATTGGTCTGTAAATATCTCTGATGCTTTTAATACCTCTTTCTGTGTTTCCCTATCTTCATCATGCTGTTTTTTGGATTAATGTCAGCTTCTTTTTCGTAATTATCATCTTTAGACATTACTTATACTTGAGGACAAATTAAATTCTTGCAACATCTGAGTAGTTGTTTTCTGTACTATAAATGTGTCATGCTGTTCATACAATTCTGTAAAGGAAAGTGCTTATTGTAGGTTTATTAGTACAAACAATCACATAAGTTGTACAAAAAATTATCTCTATTCTTGCCCTGCTTTGCTGCAATCTGGGCCTATCATTCACCTCAGCTGCAAAAAATCACAATTAGGTTCAGTAGTTTTTGGGGTGGACTTTGGAGATCAAGTGGCCCCTAGCTGTGCTCTGTGCATCAAAGGGTCCCTAGCTGTGATTTGTAGGGGAAAAGATACATGTACTACATAGCACCAAGTAATGAAGATGGGATGCTGGCAAATGAGGTGGTTCAGTCACAATAATACCCATTTTTAAAGGTGATTCAACCTAAAGAGAGACAGAAGTGAAAAGCAGTTAGGAATAGGAATATTTATCATATATTGGAATATATGATCCAATGCGTGACTGTTTTTACTTTCCCTAATCTCAAAATTTGGAAGTTCTTTTGCAATTCTAAATTGCTGATTACCAGCACAATTTTCTTCCTATCAGTCAAATGAGTCATTGTATTACCATTATGTAAAATATTTTAAAGTATAGTGTTAGTAGCAAAATGTCCCATTTGATTATTTGTGTCATGTGTTTTGATCTCATTTTTTATTCCATATTGAAAGAAGTTTAGTAAATAACACTAAGGTTGGTATTAGTTATGATGTTAAATTGCTTTTAAATGAATGTTCCTATGTAATACCTTAAATTTGAAAAGTAAATCACATATACCATATCTTTTTCAGTGTAAAATTCGTAACTTTTCATGTTAGTAAGACAGAAAATTTAGCATTAAATAACACCTAACCAATATTGAATATCGCATATTTTAATAGTCTCCTTAGTCTTAGGAAACACAGGTTTGGTTATAGATGAAAATGACCATGAAAGAGCTACCTGTTAATTGATCTTTTTAAGGAAGGTTAGAAAGTTTGGATTCCAGACTACTGAGCTTGCCTTACCTGGCTGGGCACTGTTCTGGGCAGCAAGGAGCAGCACTTTTGCCTAGCCCAGTGTGCTACTCCATTAACAAATAAAATTTGAATCACCCCTTGACACGGAAGCACCACAACATCATATTGGGACATCTGGAGAGTAGAGAGTAATAAACAACGTGTTGCAAAACCTTAACAGGAACAATGCCATATTTCCTCAGATCACAAATTTCTTATCTGGTGTGTGCGTGCCTCCTACCCAGTCTCTTATTTACTTAACACTCGTCAGTTTTAGTCTCTGCACTGCACTCTTGCAGTCTGTATATGCAGATTGAAACTGCTCTGTTTACTGAGTTCTGGGAAAAGCACATATATTTGTTGAGAAAGTGAAAAGAAAATTGCTGTATAATTTTTACATTTAGAGCTTGGATTCTGACAGAAATGTAACAAACACAAACTTCATGCCACAGTTGTCAAGGCAGCTGTATTCTCCTCTTGACAATCACAATCCTGCAAAAGATTTTCTGCTTTCCTAGTGCTCTTTAGCGTAAAAACAGGAAAGTTGTGATTGTCATCATTTACTCAGTATTTATTTCAATATGATAAATTGTACATTTCTCAAATAGCTGTCCTGCCATGGGCTTCTCAGATGACCAGCAAACAAGCCAGTTATTTGCCCATTCTTGTAGTGCTATTAGCATTTGCCCACTGTGAGCTGGAAACTAATTTTGTATTAATGATTTAACAGCTGTTCACAAACAGCAACTTAGAGATTCTGATTGTGAACATCTAATCATACAACTCTTGTATGGACTTCAGTGAAACTGCTGCCTGATAAAGCAGTTAAGCTGTTTCTTACGTGGTGATATTTGTACTTGTTAAAATAACCTCCAGTTTTGGAGATGAGAGAATCTGAATGACATCAAAATGAGCCAAGTACAAAACTTCTGTACTGATATTCCAACCTCTGGATTGTATATTAGGACTGTAAATAGCATTTTGTGTCATGTGAAGTGTTGATTATGGATCCTTGGGTATCTAAGCAATAAGAAAGATGTATCTTAGCACCCATTTTAAATAATAAAATTTCAGAGCAATATTCTAAGTCCAATACATATAGTCCTCAACAAAGAGAGGTTTTTTTACACTTACCCTTTTTTTTTTTTCATTTTCTCACTCTCTGTGTTAATGGTAATGGATTAAATGTTGCAGAGCATCACAACTCATAGATATTCCTAAAGAGGAGAAAGAAAGGGCTGCTGCTTCTGTTAGGATATGTTTGACTTTGTAATTTTTATGAAGATTTAATGTGGAGCTGGTATTTTTGAGGTGGTTTTAGAGTTATTGTTTTTCAATACCAACATCATTAAATTCTCTGATGTTACCAAATCATCAGAATGGTGAAAGATCATTTTAACGGTTGTCTTATGCTCTCCTGGCTCTTAATTACACCTAGTGAGATTATATGAAGAGACATAGTCTTGACATATGAAGAGGCTTTTGCTGCTTCTGCTTTGCACATTGAGTCAGGGCTCTGCTGCCTGTCTCACCTTACTCTTTTATCATTGCAGATGCTCAGCTAAAGATCAGCTGTTCAGAGAGGCTTCAGGATGTCAGCAATCACATGTGTACACTCTCACCGAAGGTGAGTCTTCAACCACAAGAATTGGAACTAAGAACTGAAATACACGTAAAGACAAAACTATATGTATTTTAAGAATCATTTCAGCTGAGAACCACTAACTTCCAAACAACATTCTGTTTTGCAATTAGGAACAAGATCAGTTAATATTTTTAATTATTTGTGCTTACCACCATATTTCATAATTGGACTTCTTTATTTTTTGCCTTTTTTTTCAGTGGGTAGCATGATGTGATTTAGATACTGTTATATATGGGTGTTGAGTCTGGCATAACATCTGTCAAGGTCATGTCATGGTCATTATCATGATAAATTCAATGCTGTAGAATTTGGAGAAGAGACACATAAATTTAATTTAAAGAGTAGCAAAGAATGTATGGACTTTTATTAATGAATCATTATAATAAATTGAACTTTTATTTTGATATAAACATTAACTTATTAAAAATCAATACTGAGACCAATGAGCCCAAGAAATGTGTTTTATCTTAGGTAAGAAAACTGGAGGTGGGGACGGGACATGAAAAAAGTTTGACAGTTTAAAGTCATAAGATAAAAATAGATTTTTCTAGTGACACTTATGTGCTTTTGTATTGTTTGCTAATAATACTAATATGGAAGGTAGACATTTTTCCAGTTTGAGTGTGTATGAACACTACTGAAATGCAACTGTGGAAAAACTTGCATGTTCTGATAGTCAACAAATACTGATTTGCTGTTTGTATGCTGACCATTAAACCAATCACTTCTCTCACATTTTGTGCAATGTCCGTGTTTTATTAAAAACTGATTTACTGATTTAGAGCTGATTTTCCATTAATGTATAATTGTGCTGTATTTGTAATAAATTTTATCTTGCATGAGTAGATATGTACTCAAACATTAACATTTAAACTTGATTATCAGTATGATATAAAATAGATTTTTTTTAAATTAAAAACTCTAAACCTTTTTTAATAAAAAACCCAAACCCAAACAAATAAACTGCCACTTATACATAATCCTTTTTCTCTCTCCATTTCCATTCTGTCAGCACTTTTTCTCTCCTTCTCTGGAATGCAGCTGACATGGCTTTTTAACATATCCTTCAAAGCTGTCTTGTTTCCTTCTACTTTAATGTATAGTCATATGAAAAATCCTTGGTAAGCCATTTTATGCCTTTAATTTTCCATCATTTCTTCTGCCTTCTGACAGGGTTGAATATTTTGTTCAAGGATTTGCCATTTAATCAAATGTTAATATTAAAAAAAAATGTGTTTCTTATATTGATTCTGTATTACTGGTGTTGAAGCTATTCTGGGTTGAATGTTACCGTTATCACAAATCCAAATAATCTCTGTCAAGGTCATGACAGGCTGTATTTTTATTCTGTTCCTGATCTCCTGTTCCTGACTGGGACCTTTCCATGTTTTTGGAGTTGAGGTGTGCAGTTTACTTGGCCTCATTATAAGGGTCTATGTAGAGCCCCTGATTCCACATCATGCCCAGTAGGGCTTAGATATCTGTTTTGAAATTGAAATCTATTGACAGGCTTGTGACAGCCTTTCTAGAACAAGTGTGGCGGCAATATAGCAACGAAGTTTTTCTATGCAGCAAGAAGTAAATCAAAGACATTTGCCTCCATCTTTTTGTTATCTTCTGTAGTGGACAAAATCTTGTCCAGTTCTTCAAGTGTCTGAAAAGCTCAAGAAGGTGAAATTCATTATTATTTATCTCCATTCTCTGGTGCTTCCATCCACTGCTCTGAGAACAGTTTCTAAAGACCTTCTTGTCCTCCGGACTCTCTCTCTCTCTCCTCCTTTCCTTTTAGTAAGTATGGCACCTACTTGCTAGAAGAGAGGCAATATACTGCTTCCACCAGCAGTTTTTAACACTTTTCTTTCCTTAAAAGACAGGTCAGTAGATACAGGCCAATGAATATGATAATACAGGTGAGTGTGCACTAAACACAAAAGAAACCTCTCCCCTTTCCAGACAAGGTGCCAGTATCCTTACATCAGTACAAGACCTTGACCTGACATCCAGCTCCTTTCAGGACACTATGTATAAACCTTGTTTAGGTCCATGTCCTGGGAGTCATTTTACGTTAATTCCCAGGCCTGTGCTCTGTTTCACCTGGAAAAGGGGTGGCCAAGTTCTCCCTGCATGCAAAGGGCTCAGTGACTTTATTATGTCCCAGTAGAGGAGGACAGGTTTGTGGCAGAGAGTACTGTCATGGTTGGGCGCCTGAACAACTTCGCAGTCCCATTTTATTGCAATCTATAAGTGGCTGTGCAGATGGATATTTGTCTAAGCAGGCACTTGCAAAGTATTTGCTTAGGACTGGGATTTCAGGTAAGTGACTACTCAGTTCTGTATGGCTGGGGTAAGCATGTTTTCCAGAGAAATATAAAGCCATATTCACGTTCGTCCGGGGGAACAACAGCTCTCAGATCTGGGACTCACAATGCTTGTTTCACAATGCTGGTGTTTGCACCTGCCTCTTTTAGCCCATTTTTCAAAACTGCCATGTTGTGCCGGTAGCGTGGGCTGGACCAGCTGACCACCAGGGATGGTCAGCAGCTCATCGGCGGTGTCTGCTAGTGTCCCTGAGTGCCAGGTTCACTGCAGTCGGGGACAGTCTCCCCCAGCTGCGAGCCGCGCTTCCCTAGGACGGCAGCCACGCTGTCCCAAAAACTGGAGTGATGCAAAGAGAGTGTTCCCTCACCCGGACCCCAATCAGACACGCGGTCACACGGTGGTCAGGTACTTGGGCTCAAGGGCGAAAGACCCCAGCCTCAGCAGGGCATCAGATTTTTATTCTGAGGGTAACAACCAATCTCAGAACGGCACGGGGGAGGAACCAGGGAGGGACAAAGGGACAGGGACCAATCAGGGAGGAGGAAGGGAGGAAAGAGGGAGATACGAAAATACCATTATGAACTGAGGGACAGGGGGAGCTCGACCCCTCTCTGGGGCAAGCTACCTTCGACTCTACCCCAGGGGGGTTTTATTCTCTAGGTCTCCACAGATTCCTCAGGGGAGAAGAAACTCTCTGGGCTTGACCCACCGCTACACCATATGTCTTACAAAAAGCAGCTGTTGGACAGTATGTCTGAAGATATATAGATCACAAAATAAACCATTTGAAATGTCTGTGTTATATATAGTATTCAAAGGAGGGAATAGAAGACGAGGTTGCAAACTAGTTCTGGTGTTGCTGCTACATTGCAGATGCATGAGTCATGAATCAGATTAGGTAAGTAGATCTCACTGCATTGGCAGAGAAAGCAATATCCCAGAGGGGAAAAAAACCCCAACACTATTTCATATTTTACTGAATTTCTAAATCATGCTTATAATCTCTTCAAGCTTATCCAGTGCTTCTAGTGAAGGTATTAGACATCAAAGCTGAGTAAAACCTTCATTTATTCACCTATGATATCAAATGAGGTGAGCATTGAACCTTATTGAATCATTAGCAGAAGTGTTCTCAGGCAGTGTGATATGTATGTACATATATATATATATATATGCAGATACTTGCCCACAATTTCATATTCAGGTGCCTGCCCTCTTCTAATAGTGCTGACTGCACTGAGAACTGCCTTCTGTGTAGGTATTGCTGCGCACGGAAAGCAAAATATGCAGACTACAGGAATTTAGGTGAATATACATATATGTATATATAAACTTATTAGAAGGAATATGACACCTTGGATTTTCAAGACAGTTGTGAAATATATGGTTTAGTTTCTAAGTGAACTTTAAATGGTCCAATACAAGGAATTAACTCACCCAAAACCCAGCATTTTTTTGGCACGCTAAGCAAGCGAATGAACATTAATACAAAATATTACATAGAACCTATGCTACTCATCAGCTCAAAGGGTGGTTTTTTGCATTGAAAAATGACAAGTTTTCATAGGTACAAGATTTTATGAAGTCCATCTAAAAGGCAAAATTAAGACAGGCAGGCAACAATATGTGGATGTCCTTCATTCCACCTACATGTATGTTTTCCACAATATTTGTCTTCCTTATGTTCTTCAGAAGATTTCAGAGGTTTCAGATTTTTTTGGTGTTGAGAGAAAAGCCTATATGTGCAATTTTCCCACTGGAAAATTTCTCTTTCTTTTGTTGAGGCAAACATGTTGTATTCTGCAAATTTGATGTTGATCTTTGAAAGTAGTATTGATATTCTACAAAAAATAATTTACAACAATTCATGCTGCAATATATGTTTTTGATTATTTTAAAAAATGGATTGTTTTCAAGATTCCACCTGATATTTGAGGTGTGGGACCCAGGATTTTCATTAGTAGAAAACACTGTTCAGTGTAAATTATAACTGACTGGCATGGTATTATGATGAATCAGACAATACAGCAAGTTGAAATGGTGGACTCTAGTGATTTCAAGCAGAAGTAATTCAATGATGATAATTTAGACCTGTTGGTGACTGGCTTCATAGGTTTAATGTATCTGTTTTTATTTTCCATGTTCTCAGCTCAGGGGTTGTTTTATTAAGTGCCAGCTCAAATCACACTGTGCATACATGAGAGATTTCGTAATATATATAATATGGCAGAGAGTGGACTAAAAGGTTCTGGGAGATTCAACAATGAGGCCAGAATGTAATTCAGTACTTATTACATATATTTCAATATTTTTGCTGGAGTTTGAAGAACTTCAGAAGTGAATATGGGCTACTAGTTGTTCAAACAGTATTATTGATCATATGTATCAAACAAGACATTGATGTTGTTGTTTAAAAATGGGGTAATTGAGGCACAAAGATGAGATAACTGGGGGTCATCAAGAAAACAAAGACCAGAAAGGTATTCAGTGAAATGTAGTTATCCAATTTTTACTTTAAACTAGGCCTTTGCTCTTAACCATGCAATCTGCTCTTATTTACATGGCTCATGACTTCATTGAGAAAAGATTTGGGAAAGATCATTAAACTGAGTTGATAAGGCTTGTGAGGACCTGACATAGAAAGGAAATTAAAATTACATTTTGTGGTACTACAGTAAGCTACTTCTCAGGAATTTGCAACTGACCTAAGATTTCAGGTATGTGGGCAATTTTTCTACATACTTCCAAGAAATTTCTTAAGGCTGTTTAGCTTTGGTCCTCCCAAGTGTTACCAATCTTTCTTAGTGAGTATTAAAATGGTGTTCAGAGGATGAGAATCTGGCACTGTGGGAGACAGAAATGACACTAGCTGTGCTAAAAACAGGGTCTTAAAATTCTTAGAGTATGTCTCTACAGTTGAAAATCTGAGTTTCAGAACACATAGTTTTTTGTTCTGCCTGCTGATAATCAAGCAGGTTTTGTACCTGGGTAAGATAAACAGGATATTGTGGTACCATGGTTGGCCATGCTTAAGTTATTGCCCATTTCCTTTGGATGTCTGCAGCTAAATAAAGAACCAAAGATATCTGTCCTTTGTGTAGATGAATCTGTGCCTTGGTTTGAAGACAGGTGTCTGCTAAGGAAGGTGTAAACCTCTCTTAGAACACACAAATGTGAATCCCCTTCCCTCCGAATTATCATAACTTTGGAATCAAGGGCTTTCAGGCAAAGATATGGGAAAAGGAATAACAGTTCTTTACCAGTATCTATGGCAGGGCAAACAATCAATAACAACAGTAGCAACAACAAACAAACAAACAAACAAAAACCAGAAGATGGGGTGACAGAAGTCTCTGAGCTGTCAAATGCGTTTCCCGTTTGGTGCAGTTCCGGTCCCAGCCAGCAGGGGCGCTGTCGGGCTCCCGGCCGGGCAGGGCGGGTGCGATGACTCCNTGCCACAGCCAGGAGGATGTGCCCTCCAGGAACGTCCCCTTCCCAGACGAAAGCTCACTCACCAACAAGAAGGAAAAAAAAACACAGCGCAGACCCGAAGAAACCTTTTCTGCCGCTGTAGCTAAGGAACCTGCAGTTCCCCCTGCTGCCTCCTCTGTAGCCCATGGTCGAGTGCCATAT
This sequence comes from Pardalotus punctatus, assembly GCA_013400915.1. NCBI lineage: Eukaryota > Metazoa > Chordata > Aves > Passeriformes > Pardalotidae > Pardalotus > Pardalotus punctatus. Next base: position 12,056 of record VZTX01009606.1, read on the forward strand.
CTGATGACCACTTCTGCTCTTCCCTCCCCACGCCCAGCTAGCTCTTTGTCTCTTACAAAAGAAGTTAATAGTCCTTAAGTATCCAGCCATTAGTAACCTAGCGCCCAGAATGGGGAAAAAATTCCACACCCCTCAACCTCCAACAATCTGTTTGTGCATAAAAATTGTATATTAATGAAACTACCTTCCTCAAAAGCAACTAGTTAACATAAATAAATAGCTTCAAAAACTCACCAGCTGCTGATGTTGCCAAAGGGAAAAGGAATTATATTCACTTTAGGTGAGCACAGGATTATGTCCTGAATAAATCACCTTTCAAACAATCAGTTTTTTTCCGACATGACTGTCAGGAAAAACAGAGAAAAACTTTTAAGGAAAAAAGTAACTTGCACTTACCCTTTGACAACAGTGTGCATTACAGTGATTGAACTTCACTAAGAGAATTGTTTGCCAGTCCTATTTGTCTTTCTTTTGACAGCTCTAGCATAAATATTTAATTTAATTTATGTTTCAAATTAAAAAAATGTCCCTATGAAGACTGAGCAGTACATGCCCACTATGAAAAAATGATGCTTCTATATTGCAGTGCCATTCACAGTGAAACCTTTCTGTACGAAAGCTGACTGTTCCCTTGAATCCTGAAGTTTTAACTGTTTCCTAGGTGGGCTGAAGGAGAAAGCTTGGAGAGCTGGAAAAATGCACTGATGAGTGAAAGAGAAGCCTATAATTGGAAACTATTTTCTTCAAACTAAGATGTTTTTCTTATTTTTAGCATAATATTTCTCTACGTTTGCTACATTATCTCAAAGCAGACAGAAAAAATATATTTTTCTAAAGACTTATACTTGGGGGTAATAGAAGACCAGGGATGGTAGTGAATATCATGAATTGTTCATTCAGCTAGGTGTGTCAAGCTACCTGAGTCCCAGGAGCAGTAACTAAATACCCATTTTCTAGAGATTTTCTTGTACATAATTACATTGCATTCCTGCCATTTTGTCCCAAATAGCACTGGAATCTCCAGCCACATCTTCTATCTATCTATTTATTTATTTATTTTAAAAAATTCTTAATATGTAAGTTCAGCAATTCAAATCCTGTATAATCCTGAGTTCTGTATTCATACAGTACTTTATCCATACATACAGTTTTTTCTGTCAATTTTCTTTTAACACTTTAAATGAAATCATACTTTTCATTCATAATGGGTGCTCCTCATGACATATAAGGATGTGAACCTGTGGCACCAGAAGAATGAAGATTCAATTTCACTGACAAGGAGGAGATTGTAGAAATGGTTTTACTTCAAAAACCTGGAGATTTCCTTTCAGGACCTGAAGGACACATACAAGAAAGTAGGAGGGAGACTATTTACAAGAATGTGAAGTGACAGACAAGAGGAAATGCTTTCAAAGTGAAAGCTAATATATTAGGAAAATATTCTTTTCTGGGAGGGTGGTAAGGCTCTGGATCAGGTTGCCTAGAGTAGTTGTGGATGCCCCATCCCTGGAAGACCAGGTAGGATGCAGCTCTTAACAACCTGGTCTGGAGGAACGTGTCCCGGGCCATGGCAGGGGGTTGGAACAAGATGATTTTTAAGGTCCCTTCCAACCCTGGCCATTCTATGATTCTAGGGTCTTTCTTAGGTTGTGCTGAATTTGATGCCTCTAAGTTTTGTGAGTGAATGTGCACTTCTGAACGCAGCAGTGCAGGAATATGCTGTCACATTGTTTTACATCCAGGATGTTCTTATTAAGTGAGACATCTCAATGTGGGAAATAAATGCTAAGTCATCTGAGTTGAGCTCTCTGAAGATTTTCCTCTGCCCTTACTGTATTGCTAAAGAGATGAGAAGAGAGAAAATAAATACTTTCAAAAATAAGAATCAATGCAATGCACAATTCCAGTTGGTTTTTAAGTGTCCTCAAGTGCCCAAGAGACATATTTTCACAACTTGTTATGTTTAGGAATTAAAGAAATCAACAACTTATTATTTTCACAAATAGCACCTACTTACAGGTTTTATTTCTACTCTCCCTCCTTAATATGCTGCCTAAGCATAAACAATCTTTTGTACCCAAAAGAGTTAATTAACTGACAGTGTCCCATCAATATACAATAAACTTCATATGATAATTTTAATGGGTAAAATGCATGCAGGGTAATTCAAAACAAACTTTTGTCTTTTTCAGACAGTAAGTTCCCCCAGCTGGATTAGTACTGGTGTTTATTTTTGGTTTAACTAGAGTTTAACTGAAAAGTTTTATATTCTGAGAAGTCCTAACATTTGTTTTTTTAAATTACCTTGTGCATATTTGACATCAGTTAAACAGACAACTGATGGCTTGGGTACCAGCTCTTTCATACAGGAAACTCATGATGAAGTTGAAACTCTAGTAGTTCATCATAGTGAAAGCACTTCCTTTTTCTTCCTTTTTCTTCTGCTGCAGACTCATTATTGCAGAGCTGAGATATCCCTCAAATTATGAATTAGATTGGAACCATTAAAATACTGAGACTGCATTCCAAGTTGTAGGTGTCTATGCTTTCATGCATATGAGGCAGAGAGGGGAATTGATGCAAAGAAATAAGAGTGTTAAAATACTTATTAAAGTTCTTTTAGTTTCCTTTGACAACTAATACAGCATTAAAATGGTAAGAAGGGAAGATTCCTTGAAATATTTTTTCTGGGCAATATTACTGAAGATTTGAAGTGTGCATGTTTCTTCCCATGTGTGGCAGTAGGCTATAGACATATCCATATGTAGGAAATGTGGTATATTTTTAACACTAATGACAACCTGTGCAGATAATGTGCAACATCTTGTAAATCTGCATTAATTCTGAAAACCTTGAGTAGTTTTGTTTACAACTCTATTGTTTTTAGAATAATCTATGGCTGATGACACCTTGCTGAAATCCCACTTAGCATAGAAGTTTTCAAGTGTCTAATAATACAGATGATTATATTCTCGCCACTTAGATTAATTTAAGATAATCATAAATCATGTCAGCTCATTCATCTAAGATCTTAACCACAAAGTAAAAGTAAATTTTCCTAGTGACATGACTGGCTTGATTTTCTCTGTAGGACCAGTTTGTTTTATGACCTTTTTTGTATGAGTCAGCTGTCATTAAGGCCACTGTTGCCCTTTTGTGACCACAAGAAGCTTCATTCCCTGCTAGAAAGTGCTATCCCAAATATATTCCTGATCTTACTTAAAAGTGCTGCAAAATCACACTATCTCCACACTAGACCTGCTCTGCAAGGCAGTTGTAGCACTTTCAGGTTGTGTCCTTTTATGTTGGTTTTTGTGCACCTCTTATGTCTCTAAGCCGAATCTCTTCCAGAGGGAATGTGCATTGCTGCTTTAGCTCTATCAGTGTGTCTCGTTTGTGCTGCTAATTTGTCATCTACAGCTACAGTAGCAGCCCAGCCTCTGGGAAGGTTCTGTTTCTACAGTTAGTGCTCTATTTATACTATAGGAATGAAAACCTGTTAAGCATTTTCATGGCACTCATTTTGTATAAACAATATTATGTTGAATTAACACTTTGAAGTGCACAGGAGGTTTTCAAATACACACACACACATCTGATGTGAGGATTAATTGTATGGCTTTGTTTAAGTTAAATAATTTTATTCAATCACTATATATTTTCTATTTTCTTATGTGTTACACATTTATTTCATGTCTGTCAGCTTCTTCAATACAGTTCTCCTCTGCTCTCTATTTATGTCACATCTTGGTTGTCTAAACGTATGCATAGAAAAATTTATTCAGTGAGTGGTTGAATTTCTTTCCTTTTTTTTCCTCTTATGTCTGTATAGATTAACCGTTTATTTTGATGAAGTTTTGGGTTTGGCTGCATTTCTTCTTTTTTGTAAGAAGTGACACTGAGTACAGTTTTCTCCCATTTTCATCTTTCTTCCTCAACCCAAATGAAATTTGAACCTATGGATCAACATAAAAATTAGCAGACTGGTTGATGTCTCAAGAATAATGGAGTTTTTATCTCTGTGAAAACAGGTATTCAGGAATTTCTGAAAATCCATGTAAATAATAACAGCAAGGAGTGGAAAGCTGGGAACAGCTGTACTAGGGACCCAAGACTTGTTGAACCCTTAGAATACGTCCTTTTGAATGTTTCAATTTAAGATGAAAAAATATGTCAGAGCAGACTTCTGTTGCCTTAACCAACTTTACAACATTCCCAGTGCTGTTGTGGGGAAGGACATGATTGATCCATGGCTGCATGTCTTGGTTTGAAGACAGGTGTCTGCTAAGGAAGGTGGAAACCTCCCTTAGAACCCACAAATGTGAACCCCCTTCCGTCCAAATTATTATAACTTTGGAATCGCAAAGATATGGGGAAAAGGAGTAACAGTTTTTTTACTAGTATCTATAGTATCTATAGCAAGGCAAACAATCAACAACAACAGTGGCAAAAACAAAGAAACAAACAAAAACCAGAAGATGCGGTGACAGAAGTCTCTGGGCTGCCAAGTGCTTTCCNGAGGCGGCAGCTGGGCCCCTTCCGTAGAAGCTGCTAGCACAGCTGGGGGGATGTGCACCCCAGGAACGCACCTTTTTTCCCAAACGAAAAGCTCACTCACCAAGGAAAGGAAAAGTGGCACCGATCCAAGATCTTCCCACAGCTGTCAGCTGAGATCCGCAGTTCCCCACTGCTGTCTTGTGCTGTTCCTGGTGGTTGGGAGTGTCGTATCAGGATCACCAAATATCTCCTCCCCTTCCCACACCCAAGCCAGTTCTTTGTCTCTTACAAAAGGAGTTAATAGTCCTTAAGTATCCAGCCATTTGTAACGTAGCAACAGGAATGAGGGAAAAATTCCAACCAACTCCCAACCTTCAACACTGCAATAACAGGCTGTGGTTAAATTTCAAGATGCCAAGCTTTGCCTTCTGCCTAGTTCAGGGTTATCCTCCAGTTGGATAAATATAAACAGAAGAGTCAGTCTGTACTTTCATGCTCTGGCTTTCTTCCAGATCTCACAGGGCTGTGTCACTGAGGGCCCAGGACTGGTACTTTATTTTTCTTTCGATAAAAATTCCTTCTAGAAGAAAAAGGGCAAGATAAATATTTTTGCAGCAGCTTATGCTTCTGAGAAGGGTTTTATGTTATTTGTAATTTTCCTTCAAGGCCAGCAGCCATTTGTGTTATTGCAGAAGATTTTGGGGGCTGGGGATATTGAGTTGATGGGATTCAAACCAGAAGTGATGTCAAGTTGTGGCTTTGCCCCAGTGCACTGATATCCCTGCTGATTGAGTCTGTATTGTATTCATAGTCACAGAAGCATGTGTCATATGTACTGAATTGTAAGGGACGCATCAGCATCATCAAAGTCCAACTCCTGTCTCTGCACAGGACACCCCAAGAGTCACACCACACACCTGCGAGCATTGTCCAAACGCTTCTTGAGCTCTGTCAGGTTTGGTGTGGTAACAACTTCACTGAGGACCGTGTTCTAGTGCCCAACCATCCTCTGGGGGAAGAACAATTTCCTCATATCCAACCTAAGCCTCCCCCAGCTCAGCTTCATGCCATTTCCTCAGGTCCTGTCACTGGTGATGAGAATGAAGAGATCAGAGCCTGCTCCTCTTCTTTCCCTCCTGAGGAAGTTGTAACTGCAGTGAGGTCTCCTCTCAGTCTCCTCTTCTGACCAGACCAAGTGACCCCAGCCACTCCTCCTTAGTCTGAGGAGCAGTGTGGTTCATTCAGTTACAGTGTCATTACTTGCTAAGATTCATGAGTCATAGGGAGGCAGTATTTGTTAGGAGAGCACATATACTATGTAAGGATTAGAAAGTCCATACAAATTAATTCAGAGACTATATAGATGTTTAAGAGACTTACAAATCACTTTTTTGTGGACCCAGTGTTACTGGTGATTGAACAGTGGTTATTGCATGATTTATGGATGTGCAAGATAAATCCAGTTAAATTAGGTGAACTGACAAATGAATCTGTATGTTTGAAGAAATATCCTCTGCCTGTAGTAACAATGCCAATTTGCTTCACTTTTAAATCTGGTTTTAAAAAATATAAAATATTTTAACCTCTAAAATCTCCAAGCTGCATATTTTTAAACTCACCATCTTTAGCTTTCTATTGTAATAACTTAGACACAGCATGGATCATTATAAACCAAGATTGGACAAAATAATTTCCAAATAAACTGTTATTCTATAGGGTTTACTTAGCAAGGTTGGGGATGTTTGTATTGCAATCAAGACCATCACATATTGGCAAAGGTAACAATTGGGCAAAGAATTAGCATGAGGCATTGATCTAAGAAGATGAAGAGACTTGAAAGGTTTAGAATCCTTCTGCCTGGAGACAAGTTTGACTTTATGAGAAAAATGGAAGAATTTTCCATCAGTAATGAAACTTAAATAAATACACCTATATAGTAATGAAAAACCAATAAAAGTCATATAAAAAAAATTCAAACAGAAGCAAACATGATGCCAGTAACTTGTTTCATCAGTGACTATTTCCTACAGAATTATCCTTTATTTTGTAAAGTCAAATAAAGAATCAGTATGCAATTGATGCTCAGCTTTTCCATCCAATTTATACTCAAACTTGAATGCTTTCACTCAGTATCTTAATCTCATAGAAAACAGTGTTTTGTCTGCAAAAAGTGGGGAGCCAACTAATATATTTAATTTTTTCCTGAAGTGTAAGAAAAAATTAGGTAACCTCTTCTTTCTTTTACCTTCTTGTTGCTCTCTCTCCTGTTGGCACACACTGCTTAGGATTGCATCTTCTGATGAATGCACTGCACATTTCCTATAAAGCCTTCCTGTGTGAGATCCCCTGCATAGTGACCTCTCCAGGGACAGCCTTCACAGTGAATTTAAGGTCTGCCCAGCTTAAACAAACTGCAGGATGGAAATTTGCAGGAAAATGTTGCAGGAAAAAAAATTTGGTCATCTTGACCTTACAGAACCTAATCTGTTAGGAAACAAGTTGTGTATGTTAACCTATCTCAGGGATTTGTTTAGTGCATTATTTGAATTTTTATGTTAAATGTGTTTGCTGTAGAACAGGCAATAAATATGAGCAAAATATGACTCGGAAGTCTGGGAATTTTTGCTACTGACACATGTGCTACATTGAGATAGAGGTATTACTTGGAATGAGGACTTGACTCCCTCTAGTCCATGCAGGAGGATAAGAGCTTTGCAAGGATAAGCACAAGAGAGTTGTTTGCAATTGTGGTGGTTTTACTTGGCCCAGTTTTTGCTAGTGGGTAGGGAGGGGCACAAAGATGGCTCCTGTGTGTCCTGTGTGAAGGTTCTGAAAGTTTTTCACGCTGTCCAGCAGAGCCACTCTCTGATGGCTCTAAAGATGCTGGACATGCTGCTGGCCAAACCTGGGCCAAGTAGAGATGTTAGTTACACCTCTGTGAAAACACATTTAAGAAGAAATCAAAACAATGGGTGCATGCACTTCTTTGTAGCCAGAGGAGGAAGAGGAGGTGAAAATATGTGAGGGAAAACAGCATGGAGACACCAAGGTCAGTGGAGAAGGTGGGGGAGGAGGTGCTCCAGGCACCAGAGCTGAAAACACTCTGCTGGCCATGGTGAAGACCATGGGGGAGCAGGTGGTCCCCCTGCAGCCCATGGAGTCCATGGGGGTGCAGAGATCCACCCACAGCCCGTGGGGAGGTGCCCACGCCAGAGGAGCAGGTGGATGCCTGGAGGAAGCTGTGATCCAGTGGGAGTCCCAGCAGAGACTGAGAGTTGCAAAGGCTGTGGACGAGAGAGAAAGGCCTTGGCCCCAGGATGGAAACAGCCTGGCCTCGGCTCGGGAGCCTGCACCCCATGGACAAGCACTCGTGTTTGCAGCAGATTTCGGCCGGGCTGCTGCTCGTGAGATTGGACCCACGCCAAAGAAGTTCACAGAGGACTGTCTCTCGTGGGAGGGACCCCATGGCTGAGTAGAGGACTCTTCTCCCTGGTGGACTGACCCTGACCAAAGGGAAACCCCCATACCCTGCCCCACCCCGGAGCTGTTGGTTGTGTGAAAGAGGGAGGGGGGTGAGCTGAGAAATGGTGTCTTAAGAGGGAGAGGGGTGAGTAGAGAAACAGTGTTTGTAGCAGAAGAATTGTGGTGATGGACTGACTAAGGAAAAACCCCATACCCTGCCCCCTACCCAGAGCTGTTGGTGGTGTGAAGGAGGGAGGGGGTGAGCTGAGGAACAGTGTCTTAAGAGGGAAGGGGGGGTGAGTGAAGAAATGGTATCTTAAGAGCTTATTTTCACCTCTCATTTATCCTCCGACTCTGTTAGGTTAATAAATAACTTTGCAACTTAAGTCTCTCACCTGTTTGCTCATGTTTTTCGTGCGTCCCCTCCCCACCACTGCCTCATCTCAACTCATGAGTCCAGTGTGTTTGTGTTAGTTTGATTCCTCTCCTCTGCATAAATGCAGCAGGAGAGAGCATAGAAAGCAGACGTTGTAGGTCCCTGGCATTTGGCCAGGGTCAAACCACGACAGTGATTTAGATTTCATGGGCTTGCTCAGGGTCATTCAATAACAACAAGACACTTTTCAGCAATTTCTGCTCTGTGTTATTTTTTGGTTGTATCTAATGTGTTGTATGCTACCTGAAGAATTCATGAATAATTTGTTTTGTGAGATAAGGACTCTGCAGGAAAAAAAAGATCTTTTTTTTTCTTTAAATTTAAGGAAGGTTTCCCCTTACTGTTCTCTTTCTTTATGTGAAAAAGCACCTGTCAACACCTTAAAAAACTTGAAATCTGTTTACATGTTCTTATGTTTGCAAACTGTACTTCCTAGCGTGTTAGGAACTGTTAGGGAAAGAAATTTTACTCCTCAGATAGAGTGGAGGAAGAGCTGAAAGGATGCAGACATACAGTGGTGATGGAAACACCTTGGAGCATATAGCAGAGGAGCACTGTAATGGGTTAGAAGGCTGAACCTCAGTTCCCCAGTGTTTCTCAGCACCTCTGTATCTTCTCCATCTTCTTTAGATAACCCCTGCTGTTTAGCAATGTGCACAGCACTGCTTGAACAATTGGGTAGAAATGCAGCAAAACCTGAGAAGAGATTATTAATACAATCTCAGAGAACACCTAAACAAACTTGTCATCCATTAAGTCTGTGGGCCCTGACAGGGTGAGTCCATGAGTGCTGAAAGATCTGTCAAAGACTGTAGTGAGGTCACTTGTGATCATCTTTTAAAACTCATGGTGACCAGGAGAGATTTCTCAGGAGGGAAAGCAGATGTCACCCATGTATTCAAAAGGGGCAAAAAGGAGGACCCAGAGGACTTTACCTCAGTCCCTGGAAAGGGGAGGCTGCACCTTGTTCTGGAGGCCATCTCTACCCACATGGAGGACAACAAGGTGGCCAGCATGGATTCACTAAACGGGGTAAAGACCTGAGCTACCTGATCAGACTCCATGGCTGAGTCTGCTCTGGGCAGGGGTGTGAGTGAAGACCTCCTGAGGCTGACATTGACCTGAATTGTCCTGTCATACTAAATGGGTTAGCAGTATTTCACAATCTTAAAACAGTCACTGGCTCTACTCTGATCTTAACTACTGAAGAATTTGCTTAAGTCTGTGTGTTTAAGTAAAGCAAATGAAAAGGCAGTGAATGTTAGAGTTATGCAATAATATAAAAGAAGTAAGGGGAAGGGGGAAGACCGTGGTGATAAAAGATTTGTATTTCCATTTAACAGGACAATTGTTGCTTATCTTTTTAGATCCCTTTCCCCAAGAATTTGCAGTGTGAGATAAGAGAATACTATGAAAAAATAATGATGGTAGTTGGATGTAGTAACTACTTATAAAGAGGAAGGATTCTAGCACAAGAAAAATTCCAACAACAATCCTCCACAGGCAGAAAATAATTTGTTTGAGTGCATAATTAATCGATTTGTTAGAAAAGTACTTATATTGTGAAATACTGTGAGTAGACCTCTTTCTAGATGGATTAAGATTAATGGGTTCTCCAGCAGAGTATGACACCTGTTCAGTGGGGAGAATTTGTTGCATCTAGATTTGTATGAATTTTTGCTTCTTTACTCTCTTCCTTTTCTTGCTTCTATAGCTTCAGGGGAAAAGTTGGGGAGAAGGAAGACAAATGAAAAGAATGCTATTAATTTCACCATGGAATGGTGTCCTTTACCTAAAATGCATCTAAGCAGTCAAAATTAAATCAGATGGGCAATGTGAGGCTGTTTATTGCACAGGAATATTAATGGAGAGAAGGTGATATTATGTACAAAAGTGTTAAGCACTAGTGCAGTTCAGGGAGAGTAGCATCTCCAAACCACAATATTTAAAAATCAATTAATACCTTTCTATTGCAGCTTCAGCACTGGGGCAAGGGAGAGAAATAATTTGTGATGCCAAAGAAATAAGAGTGAACAGGTTATTCTCAGTTCACTATTAAGTATTTCTTCACTGAAAACATGGAAAGGCATTTGGAAGATTTTTATGGTTCAAGTCAAGAGAGAAATAACTAAAATATGTTAGTGACCACTACTTGTCACCACTAGTGGTCAAAATGCACCCTTTTAAGACAAAACAAACATCAGAAATGCCAGTTATCCATCTTGTTAATTTTGTATTTAATTTCTGAGTGAGAAGGGGCAACATGAAAATGTTATATGATGTACCTCTGACCAAAGAAAAGAAGCAAATTGTAACTATTGGGCAGGTGAAAGAGGGTGATTTTGAAAATGTCTGTCAATAAAGAAAAAGCAGCTGCATTTGTGCCAGTAGTTTTGGAATTTTTATCAACCTGTGACCCTTTCCGTTTCCTAGAGAAGGCAAACTCACACCAGTGTGAAAATGGACTATATGTGTGAGCTTGCTGATTGGTCCCACATTCCTGAGAAGGCAATAGCACAGCTGCTTAATTTTGCCCTACGTAAAAGTACTCAGATAATTTTTAATTTTCTTTTGTTTGTTTTTATTGCATGTGCATGCTGAATGTTATTTTCCCCTCCATGTCCTCTTTTGTAATTTCTGTCTTGGTGTGGAATATCTTGAACTGAGTGGAATTCAACATTTTATATGTTCCCCTTTAGACTGAAAATACAGTTAAATCTGTTTCTAATGGAGGTCTGTATCAAAAACTCATATCAAAAGGCATACATATTATAAAAATTATACTTTTTGCCCATTCCATGTTTAAACTTTATGGTTAGGGCCTGCCTCTAATTTTTGGTTTTTACTTTTTCTTGGCTTAACATGTCTCCAGATCTCTTTGAATGGAACAACATTTTAAAATGTCATTGTGTGGTAAAAAAAGTCAGAAATTAAAAAATCTTTTACCCATGTGCTGTATTTTTGAATTTTGTCAGCTCTTTGTTGAGCAATGTAGCCTATTTCTACACTTAGATGAGTCCCAGACCTCATTTCTGGGCCTTTCAAGACATTCCTGTGTGTCATGTCTAAAATATAGACAAAATAAATGTCACAGACATAACATTCAGAGTTCATCAGAGGATTTGCTTTATGTTGCATTTGTCCCAGACCAAGGTTGCACAGAATGAGTTCTAGGATTTAATCATGGAGGTTAACGAGGAAGTATTCTAAGGACAGCTTCATTAATGGTCTTATGTTGGGGAAATTAAAGTTATTCTTTCAATTATATCTAAAGATTTAGACTGTTCAGAAGAGGTGGATTGCAAGATGAAATGAATTTAAGTTACCTGCATGATGCTTGGACTCTATTTTGCTCAGATTTAGATGCTGGTTAGGACACTGAAACTAACCTTCATTGATGTCAGCTGCTCCCAGGGTTCCAGGAAGGAGAAGAGGCTTGGCTCTCCTTGATTCAGAATTTATCATTATAAATGTCTCTTGGGATCTGCTGCAAAACAAAGTTTATGAAACTTTATGCAGCATTTCCTGCTTCAAACCAGGCAATTTGTGTTTGAAATACAGGGCAGGAAAGTGGTTCTCTGGAATCCAATGCAGTGGAATTTTGTCACCAGGTTTCACTAAGTGGGTTGGTTATAAGTTATTTTTCTTGAAGTCAAATATTACAAAAGTAATTCTGAAGATGACAAGATTGTCATACTCTAGTCTTTGATGGAAATTAAGTACTATGTGCCCAATGAATTTCTGAATTAAAAGAAATTGAATGGAATTAAAATAAAACTTCATTTTAATTTTCTGAAATTAAGCGGAAACAAATTAACCTAAATTACTCTTGGGCCATGATTATTTGTAAATGTATTTCACTTAGCAACATAAGAGGTAAATATATGGCACAGGTATGTCAGTGCCATGACTCCATACCATGTGTCTTTCAGAGGAGATAATCCCTGATGCCTTTTCTCCTGTAGAGTCCAGTGTGTAGGAGAAGCCAGAGAACTGAAAAAAACAGTTCAGAAGACTCAATATGATGGCTTGCAAATGCCATATTCACTGAACTTATTTGACATAAACTAAGAAAAATAATTGGACAGAAAAAATGTCCATGAAAATACAGGTTCTTTTAAAAATCTTCCTGTCAATGTTAAAAGTCTGTGACAAAAATCTCCTGTATTTTTGGGGTTTTTTTGAGAAGGCATTTCACAGGAAAACTCCTGGCCATTAGTCTTGTTGCATCATAGAATCAGAATCATAAGATAGTTAGGACCTTAAAGATCATCCAGTTCCATCCCACTGCTGTGGTCAGGGACACCTTCCACTAGATCAGGTTGCTCAGGGCTGTATCTAGCCTGTCCTTGAGCATTTCCAGGACTGGGACATCCACAGGTTCTTGGGATAACCTGTTTCAGTATCTCACCACCTTTGGAGAAAATAATTTCTTCCTAATATCAGCTTTTAACCCACTGAAATCAGCAGGCTGGTGGCATGTTCTTGCTGTCACTTTTTTTATGGAGCTGCAATAGGGAAAAAACCATTATGCTAGTATTTGGAATTCTAATTGATATTAAATGAAAGCATGAATTAGAAATCTAAATACCTTTAAAATTCACCCCTGCATTTTTTGGACTCTGTTTTTAGCATCCAGGCAAACAGATATGGTTCAATTTTTTTTTGTGTTAGAATAATCAGTATATAAGCATACTTTTCTCCTACAATCTTTGTAAGGTTTTTGTTTTGTTTTGTTTTTTTTTTTCATATTTAAAAACCCTTCAAAATCCTTACTCTCCAGGTTTTGGTTTTTTGTTAAATGTTGAAGAATGGCTCAAGGAGCAAGGCCATGGATCACTGGGGGCCTTGTGTGAGCAAAGCAAAGTGTAGGCCAGAAGTGTACATGACTCAAGCTGAGGGTCACAATGACCCTGAGCTCTGTGGAAAGTACCGAAAAACGGACTTGTAGTTAAATAAATGAGGAAGATCCTTGAAAACAGGGACCATAGGTGGGAGAGGTATACAAATGTAACCTGTGTGATTAGCCAATGATAGTGTGCCTAGTATGCATAATTAGTAGTAAGAATATATAAGGCGCTTTGTAACACAAATAAACTGAAGCTTGCTTATAAATCATATTGATTTGTGTGTCATGCTTCCCTCACCATGGCAGTTAAATGTCAAGAACTGGAAATTTCAAAAACATCTAAAAGTAGTCTTCCTGTATCAAATTCTGCCGCTTAAATGACTATGCAAATTCTTCTGAAAATGGGATTAACATAAAAAACAATATGAAATCTACTTTATGGTCCAATTTACTGTGTAGAAAATAACAATTTGTGTTGTACTCCTTAAATAACAGTGGTTATTTTTAAAGGTTAGAGAAAAAGCAGTCGAGTAGATTATTTTGTGCATATCCCATTCCTTCTGTGCCTGCTGATAGCAGTTTGAAATGCAGGTAGCTTTGCTCATTGCAGAATTAAGGATTTTGAAGAAGTTTGTTTTCTTAGCTCCCTGTCTCTTGAGAAACATGAGGTTTGCTTCTCTGCTATCTTGAAAAAGTTTAGATCAATTATTTGAGCCATCTTGGTTAACTAATTACCCCATAGGTCTTCAATCTCTTTAAAAGGAATATAGAAACATTTGGAGAAAGTGATCTCTAGAACCTGCAGAATTCTAGGGAAAATTAGGATCTTATTCAAAGGCTTTTTTTTTAATTGAGTTGACTGCACTTATGTGTATTTAATATATATCTAGATCCATAGATGAACAGAGGCCTGACTCCCATGTATCTGGTTCCAGAGTTGAAATGGCAGACTGAAAAATTAACCTCATTCTCTTGTGCAGTACAGTGACAGATCTAGGACTCAAAATCTGCGTCCTGACTGCCAAATCAATTTTGTGTTGACTTTCAGGCTTCAGGAAAGGAATAACTAAGTCACCAGATAGGAAATGGCAAAGAACGTGAGCTACCTGTGAAATTCCACCCCTTTGCAATTCTTCAGAATCAACAGCCTTGAATTAAACTCTACATGGCTCAAGAATTTGCAGTTTAGAGAGGTTCTATCTATAATGCTCTGCCTTTACCTCAGTGACAGACACCCTGTTGAAAGGACTTAATCTTCAAAATCCGAGACCCTTAAACTGATCATTGTGACTGAGCGTATTAGTAGACTGTTTAGGCTAGTAGGCAATCTATAACAGATAAGGAAAAAACATAGTTGACTGGCTGAGCTGGCAATGGGCTTAATTCACCCTAAGAAGAAGAAGAAAACAGGGATGGCTCTTGAGTGCTATTAGCTTGTTTGGAGAAATATATCATCAGTTGAAATATGTATTTTTATTTTACCATTCCTTAAAGAGAGTTTCTCCTTGTGTCTTTCCTGAAAGAAATGGTTAGAAAAATTTTGTGCCCTTTCATACACTTCTGAATATTTTTAATCTTATTTGAAGCATTCATTTAACTTTTTTTTTTCCAACCCAAACAAGTCTATAATTTGGGAAGTGATTTTTTTTTTTTTTTAAAGTCATGTAGAAGTCATGTGAGTGCTATAAAATAGCTTTAATTTTACTTCTGTCAGTCCAGATTTTGCTCCCTTTAAGGAATCTTTTCTTATATTTTTTATTTATATTTCACAAACTTTAGAAACAGGAGGAAGAGGAAAGTGCTTGGGTGTTTCATAGCTCACTGTCTTTTGTATTTTAACCTTATTTTCATGAGTCAAGTGTGACCCAAGGCAAGTTTTTCACCTGTTCTGTATGTAGGTGAATACCTGTATACTTTTTCTCAAATTCTCATTACTGAAACTTGTAGCTGATACAATAAAAAAATTTGAAAGACCTTGCATAGTGTTTTAAGTAATCTAAGTAACTAACTGATAAGACTGCGGGTCACCAAGCTGCTGGGGGAAAAAGAGGAAAAAGAATAGAAAAATGGAAAAATATCTGGGCCATCAGCATTGTCCCCTTTCAAGCAGAATCAGATGGGACTCCTAACACAGAGTTAGGAGACTCCTAACAGATCCAAACAGATCTTACAAACTTTTGATGCAGAAGCTTCCATGAGTTCCAGATTAGGTATCCTAGCTATGGAGAAAAAAAAGTATGCCTCAAAGATGAGGAATTTAACATACTATTTTTCCAGAGAGTATCATTGACAAAATTTGCCTTCTGAGAAATCGTATAGGTTAAATAACCAACCAGTAAAGGCAATACTTTTACAGAAGGGTAATAATGAGGAAGATTACTATTTAGGCTGCTGCCTTTCTGGAAGTCTTGAGATACCTTCTTTCACACAAAATACAGATCAGGAGGAGCTTTCCTTTTTAATGTCCATACAATAAACATCTTTTCTGGTTGTTAAGTTGCGTGGAAGTCATCCTTTTGCAGGAGTCTGAAAAACCAAATTTACCAGGCCAGCAGTTTCATCTGTGTTGTACTGTCTTGCCTTCTTCCAGTACAATGGAGTTTACAGAAATCTAGTGCCTTTAGAGGTGGAATGACAATACCTCCTTAGCTCCATCTCTAACTTGGAAATATTTTGCTCTGATTTTTACAATTTTAATGAACTTTTCATTCAATACTATATAACAGATAAAAATAAACATATTTATTCTATAAAATGGTTTGTATCCTAAACTTGCATTCAGAAAAGTTTATTCTGACTGCTTAATTTGCCTGATAAGACCAATCAGATTGATCTATGCAATGGTTTCTATTTTAATCCTCACAAAATTTCAGTCTGCCTTGTTATAACCAAGGTAACACAATACTAATATATTGGGCTCAAAATTGGAATGAAAAAGAGAAGCATAAATCATACTGGCGCTTTTAAAATTTGTTTTATTTTGTTCTGGTTTGTTTGGGAGCTTCTTTCTTGACAATCAGTCCCCGCTTAACTAGTATGATTCAAGTGCATCTTAAATGTTGACTTCTTGAATGGAGCATTCCAGATCTGGACTCCCAAGGCCACACAAAAAAACAGTGTCTAAGAGCTACATTTTCTGTCTCACTGTTCCTGGAATATATCTCAATTCCCAGGCTGCGCAGTATAACCTTTCCTTTAGTTCCAGTTCTGGCACTGCAATGGGATCAGAGAGATAGTCTCCTTTTCCATGACACCAGTGCTGAAATTAGGACCAAATCTGACACTGAATCCATACTACTCAGTTCTTAAAACTTCTAAGCCCAGAGATTTTTAACTGCATTAAAAATTCTCCATCGTTCCTTCTACTGGGTGAAATATGGCAATCTAAGTAGCTTTCACAGTTCCAGTTTTAACTGGAAGATGCTTTGTCAAAATATGTTCAAACAATTTTCAAGTTATGTGTAACAAATATTAATAATTTCATGTAATAAATCCAAGTGAATAAATTAAGCTGTGGCCTGATCAAGAGCAACTTTGACTGTAACAGCTAATGCCTTGCCATATTTTGCTTTCAGTATGACTTCATGTCCTCCTGGTAAATCTTTTAAAATGACCACTTTGTGACAGTGAGAGCCTGCAATTTTAACAGGGCAGTGGGTGCCTAATTTCCAAAACTCATTCTAAGATAAGTTAGAAAAAATAAGAGTTCATTAGAACTGATGTATCAAGGCTAGAAGACCATTTTCTATGTGAGCTGGCATGACCTGCTCAGAAAACTGAAGTTTTAAAGAACAAAATGCATTCATAGAGTTATTGGAGAATAAGAAAACATGTATGAATATTTCTTAATAAAATCTAATTTAATGTAAAGAATGACATTGTTTTTCTATTTATTTTTGATTTTCCATTAACAAGCAATCAGATTTGTATCAATTCAGAATTTTGAGAATTAGCTATTAATCATTTTTCCTGCTAAATAGCTCACCATTTCCCTGTCTTACTGCCACACTGTCTTCCTAGTCAAAAATAAAGTTCACTTTTTGGAAAGGATCTTTTTGTAGGGCATCACAATGAAATAAACTGACCCACAGAACTAATGTAAGGCAGGACTGAGCTTAAAGCTTTCAATTTTTTGGTCTAATAGTTACTCCTTACTTGCAATTAAGCTGGATGTCAGAAATGAAACATTACTTTGAAGATTAAATGGATTACTGACAGTGGGCTTGCTGCGCTTACCCTGTTCCTAAGCACTGATATTTAAGCTAGTGTTATTTTTTAACTTGCTTTAACATTTTTCAAAATCAGAAAAACAATGAAACAGATTATGCCTCTGCTTAGTTCTTCAACTGTGTCTGCTTTACTGACTGCCATAAAGAGTCAACAGGGTTTAAATCCATGAAAGATTCACGGGAAAATGTTCTTAACCTTTATTAATTTTCCAGCCATTCTTTACCAAGGGAATATATTTTTTTAAAAAACCATACCATTTTGAGGGTTTTTTTGTGTCTGTTCTTTTCTGTATCTGACTGATACTTTGAATTCTGTTTAAGTAAAATGAACTTAGCTCATTTACACCATTGGAGGACCTGACCTGAACACCAGCAGTTTGTTATTGTTTAGCATAACTCTTAAATACCAAATTGTGTGAGGTGAAAGATGGGGAACTAATCCCTTTTTATTTTTTTTGTGACAGGTTGCTATAGCAAGGCAGCCAAGCAAGAAGCAGTATCTACCCTTCTATGAGAGGTTAAGGGAGTGTTATGTACCCTGTACAGAAAGGTTGTAATATTAAAGTCACTTTGCTATCTTGTAAGAAAGTAGAATGTTTCCTGTCCTTCATTTACTAAACAGTGTGTATTTTTACTATTCGACTGCAAAGTAGTGTAAAACAAGAGGTTTAGGTTACAGCTATCTCCATGCTTTAATTCCTGAAATTAGTGTGCTTTCCCTCTTCTCAGGCTCTTGTTCTGCTTTCTAGGTTGAACCTCTCCTCTCATTGTGTACTTTTCCTGATTTAACTTAACATTACAAATGCACATATTTAAATTACTACATAGGAGCATGATGCCTTTCTGGGCCCGGTATTATGCCACAGAGATCAGTGAAGTTTGTAGCAGTTCTTGCCAGGGGAAACAAGAGGACAATCAGGATTGCTAGGGACCATATTTTACTTGCTGAAGAGAATATAATTTTTTAATGGGCCGTAGTATGTACAATAGCCTTTCATAGAATCGAAGAGTTAAGAACAAAAATGAAGGAACATGATGGTTAACAATTCATGCATCCTTTCCTCATTTGGTGACCCAGGCTGTAAATTTGTATGTGTACATTCATACAAATGGAATGAAGTATTTACTGAACTAGTAAAGCTATCTTGGTTATCTGATAATACCTTTACACTATTTCTCCTGGGAAATAAAACTTGACTTTGATACTAGATAGCAGCTCCACAGCAAGATAGGTTGGAGGTCTGCTTTCCACCATTACATAGTGGCTAATGGAGCAAAAGTATTG
The DNA here is from genome assembly GCA_013400915.1 of Pardalotus punctatus. NCBI lineage: Eukaryota > Metazoa > Chordata > Aves > Passeriformes > Pardalotidae > Pardalotus > Pardalotus punctatus. The sequence goes on from VZTX01009606.1 coordinate 30,814, forward strand.
CTCTTCTGTTTAGGAGTGTTTGGTATCCATTTATCTTGAGACATGTATTGCTTGGATTTGAAGTGCAGATATTTCTCCTCTGAAAATCAAAAAGGTTCTCACAAATCTTGGATTAAATATATTGATACACTGATATTAATACCTTAAAGATGCTAGAAATGAAACAACACACTTTCGACACAGTATTTGTATAGAAGGTAATATAAAAGCTGGTCTTTATTGGAGGCCTCCAAGGGGCAAATATGGAAAAAATGTCCACAAAATCCCAACTCCAAAAATTCCCAATGGGTGAATACAGTTTTATAAGTTTGGCAAATTAACATATTTGACAAAAATCACCAATTAGGCCCTCAAGAAGTGAGGTAATTTTCCCCCAGTTCAACCCTCTCTAAATCTACCCCCTTGTTGGAGAATTCTTCCCCATCTTGGGAGCTAGGTTACTAATGGCTGGATACTTAAGGACTATTAACTCCTTTTGTAAAAGAAAAAGAGCTAGCTGGGCATGGGGAGGGGACAGCAGATGTGGTCATCAGATATGGCACTCCACCACTAGGAGAGACAACAGGGGGGTACTGTGGGCTCCTCAGCTACAGCTGCAGAAAGGTTTTTGGGATCTGCACTGTTTTCTTCTCGTTGGTGAGTGAGCTTTCGTCTGGGAAGGGGGTGTTCCTGAAGGGCACATCCTCCTGGCTGTGCTGGCAGTTTTCTGCGCAAGGGGGCCGGCAGCCACTGCCCTGCGCTCTCCCTGTGGGAGCACTGCCACGGCTGGGGAGTCCCTGCCACCTTCTGCCGGCAAGCCTGGGTGGGCTCGCCTCTGCCACCCCTGCTCCCCGCTTTGAGCTATCCACACCTGCCCGCCCTGCCTGTCCCACTGCAGCGCCCGCCTGCCTCCTGATCCACCACCACTACCCGCATCCCACAGACCTGACCGCGCACCACAGCACCACCTGCAGCTGCACGAGAGTCATCACACCCACCCTGCGGACTGTGGCTGTAACTGCATCAAAGGCACTTGGCAGCCCAGAGACATCTGTCACGGCATCTTCTGGTTTTTGTTTGTTTTGTTTGTCATTGCTACTGTTGTTATTGATTGTTTGCCTTGCTATAGATACTAGTAAAGAGCTGTTATTCCTTTTCCCATATCTTTGCCTGAAAGCCCTTGATTCCAAAGTTACAATAATTCAGAGGGAAGGGGGTTCACATTTGTGGGTTCTAAGGGAAATTCCCATCTTCCTTAGCAGACACCTGTCTTTAAACCTAGACATCCCTTTAGATGGAAGCTAAACTTTGTTTATGAAAATGTGTCTTGAAGAGCTGTTTTTCAACTTTGGTATCCAAGACAGTGTAGGGGCCCCCAGAATGTCTTCGGTCTTTCTGCCTAGGGAAGGCTATGGAAAAGTACTGGGACTAGCTATTAATGCAATAATAGGCTACAGAGCTACAAATATATGTGTAAAGAATACAGAGAATATATAAAAGAAAAAGGCAAAAAATCAGTATGGCATCAATACAGTTGCCTAGTACATCAGCCATCATTTCCAGTAGCATGACTATGCTGAAAAGCTGAATTTCTCTTTACTAATTTTTTTTAATCTTTGTCCCATCCTAAGACTGTTCAGGCTGCCAGGGACCTAAGGATATCCCCAATTTAACAACCTCTTGCAACAGCCTGACAAATCAGGCCAGGTTACCCAGGGCTTCATCCCACATGGGCTTTAAACTGTTCAAGGATGGAGATGGGGTTTCCTGATAAACCTGCTTGTTTGACTGAGTATGGGATGGCTAATTCTTGCCTTTGGAGGACCTTGACTTTAACGCCCTGCCAGCATCCCTGAGCTCTGGCCCTTCAGAACTGCCTCCTTGGGATCCAATCAACCAGCTTCCTGAGCAAGTCAAACTTTTTTTTCTGAAAACTCTAGTCTTTGCTACTTGCTTTTATTTACCTTTCCTCACAGAAAAAATCCATTTTGCATCTATTCATTCAGGATAACGTACTTCTGCTCCAAGTCAATATTACCTTTTTTGTGTTAAACGAACATACACATGCATCTGGAAATTTTTGATTTCCCCCTCAGGTGTCAAGCTCTCAGCCTCCCCAAGTAACTGCCTAGACCAGCTGGGTCAACCAGAGCCCATAGGGCCCTTAAGCAAATCCATATAAAATGCTTCTTTTTTTTTTTTTTAAATTAATGAGAGCTTCACTTGTAATATTGAGCAATCTCATTCTCAGGATTTGTGACAGAAGAGATGCTTTCATGAGCAGAGTTCTCTTCCCAGTGTTTGAAAATGATCTGCCTTATGTCTAGAACACATTTTTCTTGTTTCTGTTTTCCTCCATTTCTCAGGCAGAGTTCTTTCATTGTAATAAGAACATTGGAATAAGTGCCCAGTTTGAATATTCTACTAGTGGGGAAAACAAATTAGCATTAAAAATTGCAGAAGCATGCAATAAATGAAGCAAACTTCTTTAATAATGATATACAGAGGTGAAAACTCCTGTAGACTGAGATTTTGTCACTTAGATAAATAATGCAGTTTTATAACTTTCAGTGAATGTTTTTTTTGGTAGTTTTGTTGGTTTTTTTTTTTTGCGAAAACCATTGGGATTAAATTAAAAATCTGATCTTTGAATGACATTCTGGAAATGGCACATTCTAAAAATGCCAAGAAGGGTTGTGATTTTTGTTGTTTTTTTTTTTTTTTTTCATGGAAACTGACTGTGTGTCTTACTTGCTTCATTGAAAATGTGAATTATTTTGAGATATTAAATTAAAGATAGGATAACATTGCAAACAATGCAATTTTTCTGTTTTTCTGACTTTAATTAAAGGTTAGAAAAGGTTTTTTTGCTTAACTCACACACAGGTTAACAATACCACAACCAGTTTAGTTATGTATAAACCGTCAATGTTATTTTCTAAATAGACCATCAAACTCCTCCTTGGCAAAAACCGATCCAATTGGTTAATTTAATTATTCTGGTTGTTAAGAATAGCGCAAAAAAGAGTGGGTTAAGTGTTATTTTTCTGTGGAATATTGATCAAGTCTCATATTTTCTTTGCTTGGGATTCTGTTAGTAAAACTGGAAAGGCTACAGCTTCATGGGTGGAGTTGAACATTAGTAAGGAAGATGTGCTCATGATCTGACCCAGGTTTCAGGAGGGCTCGGTTCCAAAGCAGTTGGTGGTGATGCTGAATTAGCTAGAATAAATAATGAACAATTTAACAAAATCTGTAAGCAGGTGTAATTGTGGAGTGATTTGAGGGCTATGTCTAATGTGCTGTTAAAAAGATCAATAACTGCATGCATGTACAGCACTGTGGACAAGCATGGCATCAACACATCTCTGAATTGAAGAGTTATGATTAGTTCATGATAGAGTTACTAAGAAAGCAGACTGGATTTATTGCCTGCCTTGATTTATTGTTTCTTAACTGAGAGGGTCTCATGAGTGAAGTTGTGACTGGTGGCCACAGCAACCATGAAGAAACAGAATTTAAAACCTCTGTTGACAGGACTAAAAGTTCCAGGAAGACTTCAGCCCTGGACATGAGGAGAGCAGACTTCAGGCTGCTCAGGGAGCTCATGAGTAAGGTCCACTGGGAAAATACTTTTGAAGACATTGGGGTCCATCAGTGCTGGTCACTTCTCAAGCACTATCTCGTAATGGCATGGGAGCAGTCAATTCCAAAATGTTGGAAGTCAAGCAGATGAAGCAGAAATCCAGCTTGGCTGACCAAGAATCTTTTTTTGGAAGTAAGGCAAATAATGAAGGTGTCTCCTAAGTGGCAGTAAGAGCAGGTTAGGTGGGAGGAATACAGAGCTTCTGCTTTCCACTGTAGGGAAAAAATCATGCATCCAAAGCTCAGCTGGAAGCTGGCCAGAATGGTGGGTGACAATAAAGGGATTCTTTAAATATGTTAATGACAAAAGGCAGTGCATAAATTGCATCAGCTCATTACAGGATAAGGATGGTCACCCCACAAACAGGGGCACAGGCCAAGACAGAGATGTTTAATGCTTTCTTTGTCTCTGTTCTCAACACTAAGGAGGTTCCCACACCCTGAGCTGGAGGACCATGGCTGTGAGAGTGAGGAAATCTCAATTGACTGTGATGTTGTGAGGGATCTGCTGCTCTGTCTGGATCCCTATAAATTTACAGGGCCTGATAGGATTTATTTAAGAATACGCAAAGAGCTGGCTGGTGTCATCTCAAGGTATCTCTTGATGATTTTTAAGTGTTCTTGAGAAACCAGAGAGATTCCAGCCAACTGAAAGATGGCTAATGTTGTCCAGATGTTCAAAAAGGGCATGACAGAGAATCCAGAAACTACAGACTTGTCAGTGTCGCTTCAGTGCCTGGTAAGTTGTGGAGAAGATTATCCTGGAAGGTATTGAAAAACACCTGAAGGACAAAGCAGTCATCAGTCACAGCTGGCACAGCTTCATGAGGGCAAAGTCTTGCTTATCAAACCTGACTCCCTTTTATGACAGGGTGACCCACCCAGCTGATTAAGGAAAGCCAGTTGATGAAAGCTTTTGATACTCTCATAGGATGTCCTGGACAATGTGTCCATCACACAGCTGGACATCGTGATGTGTGAGGACCTGGCTCACAGGTTGGGTGGAAAAGGTTACAGTGAATGGGGGACATCAGACTGGTGACTGTCACTAGTGGGATTCTGCAGTGCCATGGAAAGGGACCTGGGGATCTCAGTTGAAGACAAGTTACATGTGAGCTAGCAGTGCCCTGGCAGCCAGGAGGGTCACCCATGTTCTGGGGGCATCAGACACAGCATTGCCAGCTGGGCAAGGGAGGGGATTGTCCTACTCTGCTCTGCACTGGGGCGGCCTCACCTTGAGTGCTGGGGGTAGTTTTGGGTGCCACAACACAAAAAAAAATATTGAGCTGTTCAAGAGTGTCCAAAGGAGGCCATGAGGATGGTGCAGGACCTTGAGATGAAGCCATGTGAGGAGTGGCTGAGGTCACTTGGTTTGTTCAGTGTGGAGAAGAGGAGACTGAGGGGAGACCTCACTGCAGTTACAACTTCCTTGTGAGGGGAAGAGAAGGGGCAGGCACTGACCTCTTCTCTGTGGTGAACAGTGACAGGGCCCAAGAAAACAATCTGAGATGTTTTAAGCAAGGTTTGGGTTAGATATTTTGTGAAGATGCTCACTCATTCCCTTTGCTCCTGGTGGGATGGAGAGGAGAATCAAAATAAAAGGCAGAAAGCACATATTGGGACAAGAACAGTTTAATTGAAATAAAGTAAAGCATAATCATCATCATAAGAAAAGGAGAGAGAAGAATAAACCAAATTAAAATGAGTAATACACAATACAATTGCTCTCCGCTCATTGGTCAATGCCCAGCTGGTCTCCAAGCAGCAATCCACAGCTCCTAGCCAATTCCTCCCAGTCTATACACAGAACATGATGTGGAATATCTCCTTGGCCAGTTCAGGCCAGCCCTCCAGGATCTTGTGCCTGCTTGCTGGCAGGGCATGGGACACTGAACAGTCCTTCATCTAGGGTAAGTACTGCTTGTCAACAGCTAAAATATTAGTTTGTTATCAACGTTATTCTCATACTGAATTCAAAACACAGGACTGTACCTGTTGCTAGGTTTAACTCTATCCAAACTAAAACCAGGACAAGTGGAAAATAATGCAAGATTTTGTTTTCTCAGTAAGGATAAGATTTTACTCTGTGCCATCACTTTCTACATTGTGAAAATAGAAGCAATGGATCAAACTTCTGCATTCTGAGAGATTTGAGCTCTCAGGAGTTTGTGGAAGAGGTGTTTAGAGAGCTACAGCAGGCAGGGTTAAAAGTGGTCATGACTGTACATGCAGCAATATTAATTGTTCTTAATTCTCAGCAGTTTCCCAAGTTTTCTGTCCCATTTTTGGCTTCTGGAAAGAAAGTATAAAATGCTTCTGCCCTTCCATTTCAGTATTTTAATTTCATACAACACTGCTTCTTTCCCCTGCTACCTGGCAATATTTGTTTAATATCTTAGTTTGTTCAGTGTCAGGCTTTTTCAGGATGGGATTCTCACTCAGCCTCTCAAATTAATAACAACTAGGACTACCTATAATCATGCATTCCTTCAGCTTTATTAAAACACTGTGAGATTTTATTTTTAATTTTTCCCTGTTTATTTTATGTTCCTCTGAGACTTATTTACTGGCATAGTTCAAAAATGCTGTTTTTAAAAGAGCAAAGGCAGTTCCAGAAAGCCAAAAACCTCCCAATCCCCATCAAAATCCAGCCAAAACCAAACTAAACTTCTTTTTTTCTATTTTGGCAGTGCGTGTAAGCCCCCTTTCTCATAAAACATTTGTGTTTCACATTTTTCAAGGACTGTATTATTTTTCTGTACTCACTGCCTTGTGTTTCATAACAATACATGGAGACAAACTTTGTACATAATTTCTGGAGCTTGAAAAAACTGCCTGGAGGGGGTGAAAACATATCCAGGATATTCCAGGGATGTTCTAGAAGCAGCAGTTTCGGGGGACATGAGTCAGAAAAAAATATTACTTTAACTTTTTGTAATTAGCTGCTGAAACTCTTTACGTGCATTACAAAAGAAGTGAGAGTTGTTGTTGGCTCTAATCTGATCAAGGGCAAAAGATGCAATAGGAGTGTGTTTACAGAGTTCAGATTATAGACTTGTTTCTCATACTACATTTTAGATTCAGGCCATGGTGATGGTTTGCCTATGTTTCACTATCAAACAGGCATTTGTCCTGCAGACAAGAAAGAAAGACATCTACCCTCCAAGATGTGAATGACTTTTTCAGAAAAATAAACAAAAATCACTCCTTGGATGTGTTTGCTTCACAGATGGAGGAGCTGCACCACCCTGCAGCCCTGGGGTGAGCTCAGCTGTAGTGCTAAGAGTTCAGCAGTAAATTTGCAGGCTCTTTTCTTTTGCGAAAGCAAATATTCTTCCCTCCCACAGGTGGGAACATCTTCAGCAGAATGAAAGGAAGGCAGAACCTAGTGCCACAATCATTTCTGCAGTCAGAAAGCACTTCCAGGTGCTTCCAGGTGCTTGTAGGGACCAAATATTAAGTGACAGAAGTGGATGTTACGCTGCACATAATAACTGAGGATTACAAGATGGAGAAATGTAAATTAAATCCTTTACTGTGACATAGGTATAAATTTGCATCTCATATGACTTAATGTTATTTCCAATGAGATGTTGCTGTGCCAACAAGGAGTTAAACGGTGCTTGAATTGTCAAAGCATGCTCATAGAAATGCTGGTGTTTTATAAAATAATGGAAAACTCTAGACAGGTTTTTTTTTTCTTTTTGAAAGGTACCAATCCAAGAAAGAATACCTCCTCTGGGTATCTTTTTCCTGTAAGGAGAAACGAGGTTGCTATTGGATCCACTTTGATAAATGCTCACTTTGACTTAAAAGGAGAAGCAGAAGAAGAATATGATTTCACTAAATGCCTCTCAAAGTATCTGCAAAAAAAATTACTAAATTCTGTTACACTACTAAAAAAATAATGATAGAGAAGAAAGCAGTAAATTTCAGTGACTATGTCATAGACAAATTGTTCCATCAAAGTCTGGCATAACTTTGCAATTTCCATGTTTTCAAGGAGTAGCTTATGACAGAGATAGAAAGAGGGCAGCTGCAGAAAAGGCAAGGACAGTTGGAGATCGGAAGTCAGAGATCAGAGAGTTGGACTCCTGCTCTTACGGTTGAAGTTTTCTTACGGTTGAAAGAGTTACTCTCTGCAAATTACATGAGTAGCTCCAGATTTATTCTTCCTTACTGGCTGTTGTGAAAAACTTGCTTCTGTTTTGCAGGTCAAAGTCTATCTTGAGAGATGGTCCCTCTCTGTTGCCTTTTGCTAGATCTGTAGGTCCTCCAGTGTGCACCAGGCAATGATATCATTCTGAATCTGAATCTGCCAAAAAAAGTCTTCCTGATTCCTATTAATTGAATAGCTAATTGTGACATAAGGGATTTTATCAGATATGTTACTGCGACTGGTACATACTACTTACATTTGCAATTTCCCAGTGAAATGTTTATGTTTTTATACCTTTACCAAACAGGTAACAAGAACTCTATGCTCTCACTCTTCCTCCATGAGAAAAAAGTCCTCAATGACAGGGGAAAATTGGATGGAATTATGTGAGTTTCTAAGTTACTGTAATTATAAATCTGAGTCCAGAATCTAGAGGGTTGGAAAGTGCCTAGGAAGTCTTAAATACTATGCATTCTGAGAAAAGAGTCAGGAAAAAAAAAAAGTAAAAGTAAATAATGCCAGCTGTATTTACAAGTATTTACACCTATTAAGAGACTCATGCTCTTTTGCTTTTCTGTCCAACACTTCCTGTTGGGCCTGGCACCTAAACTGAACTGTTTTGTGAATATCCAGATGGCCTCATCCTTATGTGCCTCCAGCCTAATCCTGAAGCAAAAATATTGTGGTGTTCTTGGGTAGATATTGTTAAAGTCTTTATGTTTTTTCAGTAGAAGTGCAAATTATTTGTTTCTTTATGCAAGTTGTTAATGGGAAGCAAACAGTACAAAGGAAAAATAATTTAGTCAATGAAAAAATAAATTCCTATGAGAAAAAAAGCCAAAAAACCTTGGTGCTGGATTTATAAAACAGTTAACTGCTGCAGAAGTGACTGCTGGTCAAAAAGAACCCTTTCGTGTAAGGTCAGCACTGTACACTTGCTTTTGAAGAGTCTGTACAGTGTGTAGTCTTCCTCAAGAGCCTGCAGCGCCAAGGAGATTCAGGTAATTCAAAGAACTGAGCTCTGAACATCTTGAGATTATGTCTTAGTGAACTTGGCAGTTACCAACTAAAGCAGACTTGTAATAGCAAACACCTAAACAAAACATTTTTGACAACTGTCTTTCTGCAAAGCAAATTCATCAAGGATTTCTCTGTGTGTTTTGTTTTGTGTTTTGTTTGTTTGCTTCTTGGTTTTTTGGTGGGGAAGGTAAGGTTTATATCATTGTAACAGAGTTGGCGGGGAAGGGACCAGATGTTACTTTAGACATCACTTTAGATGTCCATGCCTAGTTTCTATCATTCAGTGCCAGTCAATTAACTTTAAGAGTGAATGCTGTCAAAATGACTTCAGAAACTCCTCGGTACTGAACTCCTCTGAAAATCTCATGCTCAGAGAGCATTTTTCCTGTCAGTGTTGGAAACAAAACTTCGTGTTAACACTTGTACTTTAAGTATCCAGCTCTAACACTCTGTCTTCTCAGAAACATCATTTTGCATCTGACTTTCCTGTAACCTCATTCACCATTCTTCAGTGCATGTTTGACATCATTCATATTTCATTGCGACAAGCTCTCTAAATTCTAATACAGAATACTTCTTAAAAATGTCCTTTTATGTGATGGTTATCGAGTTTGGGAATCATAATTAATTTACTGTAACTTAATTCGTTAAGATGAATGATATATACTTTTTTTGGTAAATGACAGTGAAATATGTGGTCTTTTCTCAGGCACTAGTATTTCTCTGGTGTCAGTACATCTTTTGATACATAGCCCATTTATATTCCTATTTATTTTCTCTGGAAATCAGTCCTACTGGATATGCTTGCTTTTAGTTCAGTGCCCATTTAACTGGGTTGCACTGGAATCTCTTTTCTCAGTTTTTTTAAGCTCTTTCAGAATCAAACTGTATTTGGAAATGGTATGTTCAAAGGCACAAATAAGTTTCATTGGATTCTGGTAGACAGAGAGAAATATAAATGCAAAATAAACAGCTACAGAGCTCATATTGAAAAACATTTCCAAGGCTACAATATGCATGATAATTAGTTTCTTTTCTATATCCTGACCTTCATGTTCCAAGAAAGGTTCCTAATATTTTCCTCATCCTGCCTGAAACCAAGGAGTGCTGACTGTGGGCTCTCTTGTTTTAGCTCTCCCTGGGGGTTCAAAGTGTCACCACAAGAGCAGATAGCTTCTAGCTTTGGTTAGTGTGAAACCTTGGGAAGAACAAACAAAGAGGGTCTGGGCAGGAGCCAAGACAAAAGGACAAGATAAGGCTGTCTTTACCTTAAGGATGCATAGCTTTTAGCAGGGGATTAGGTGAGGAGATTGTTATCTGTAGTCTTTAGAAAGGCAAAACATGTAACCCTAAGAGCCAGGACTTTTGTAACTGCTGAGGTGCTGGTTTGTAACAGTATATAAGGATGGGCCTTGTACAATAAATTTGGCTTTACTTGTACCCAGTGAAGTCCATGAATCAATCACCGACAAATGGTGTCTGTCGTGTGAGGAGTTTATTAAACGCCTAGCTGTGCGTCCGTGGGTGAGCTCTGTGGGACTCAAAGTGCTCCTGGAAGAAGAAGAACTGGCCAGTGATTAATCCCTTCGGATTTGAAGGTGAGCCACAGATGACATGGGGATGGGTCAGTCCTCAACGGACCGCCATGTTTTTGAACTTATGTCTCTTTCACTTGAAAAACATGGAAAGTCCGTTCCTTCCCAAGCCCTTAAACTTGTGCTGTGTTGGGCAGTTTCCAAAGTGCCCATGCTAAACCTGAGCAACGCATTTTCATTGGAGGTGTGGGATGAGGCGGGGGTGAAACTATGGGATCGCACTACAAGAGATGAGGCGGCTCAAACGCTGCCTGCCTGGAGGGAGATACTTGAGGCTATCAAAGCACAGGAAAAGACTAACAGAGAGAAAGCTGATTCTGAAAGCAGTGCCCCTTCCATGGAGGGGACAGTGGCTGATGCTGTGTTTTCTCCAGCTGCCCCCGTACCCTCCGCTCCCGTGTGTCCTGGTCCCTCTAACCTGCCTGCTACAGAGGTTGCTCTTAAACCTCCTCATGCGTTGTTGATGAACTCAGAAGTTGATCCTGTCCTAGAGGATCCGTTTGATCCTGGACCTATTCATCCTACTCAGGAGCCATGGAGAACATGAGAACATGAGTAATAATATTACTACAGAAGAGCAGTCAATCCTTGACTTAAAAAAAATCCTTCGAGCCCAAACAGAACCTCTTATACTGACAGAAACAGAGACATTTTAAATGCTAAGCAAATTGGAGGACCCTCAAATCCCGATGACAACAGAGGACCTACTTAGTGATCTACGATTAGGTAGAATGCAAATTGCTACCTCAGCCTATGAGATTGCGTTGAACTGTGAGTATGAAAGAACCGGGAGGTGTCCCGAAGGCATCGGTGCATTTTAAAAAGTATTGCAACATAGTCTCCGCAATGGAGCAACTTCTATTATTCCTTACTGTATCCTGTAACTGTTTTAGGTTAACATCCGTCCTTCCGGGAGCTGCTCGGTGAGTCGA
>VZTX01009607.1:396-35615 GCA_013400915.1 Pardalotus punctatus
TGTTTTCCCCTCAAATATTTTCACTTCCGTCTCCTCCTCCTCTGGCTTAAAAGAAGTGTGTGCAGCCATTGTTTTGATTTCTTCTTAAATACGTTATCACAGAGGTGTAACCAACATCTCTAATTGACCTCGGTTTGGCCAGCAGCATGTCCATCATCGTCAGAGCCATCAGAGATTGGCTCTGCTGGACAGGGTGAAAAACTTCCAGAACCTTCACACTGGACACACAGGAGCCATCTTTATGCCCCTCCCCACCCACTAGCAAACACTGGGCCAAGCAAAACCAACACACTTAGATGCATCCATCTGACCTCCTCCATAGTTTATCAAAGGTTAGAAATTTGTTTCACATGGGGCCCTTCAAATCGCCATTAATGCTGTCATTGTACTCATATATGATGAATGAGGAACAAAAAGAGCTTGGTCTTGCACCCATATCTTTGTGCACACTGTATACAACCGGGGTTCGATCTTTATGCAAAAGTAGCAAAGAAGAGATTTTTTCTCTATCATTTAGCAACTGTAGATGTTAACTTTTTCTGTGATAAATGTCAAGAAAATTATAGTCTACTGGAACCATGGAAGTGCATTTATCCATAGAATTAAACATTGATACTATCAGTTGCTGTTCTCACGAGGCTTTTTGGTTATATTAATCTTGTCAGTTTTATTTTACCTCATGAGCTTTTGCAAGTAAAAGCTGGTGGAAATTTTCCTGTCTGATAGTTGAAAAGGTTTTTGAGGTTTCCTGACCTCTCTGATCTTCCTATATGCCTACGGAAAAAAAAAGAGGTATAACAGTTATAACAGTTCTAAAGTGGAAAACAAATTGCTGTCTGATAAAACCATCTTTTTCTTTTCAGTTGCCCTTCAATTTCTTTTGAAAAGTCAGGTGGGTGCAAATGTAAGATAACTAGATTTAAAAACAAAAAGCCAAGTGCTGCTATTTGGCCAAATCATTGTGTGCTAAAGGTAAATTTCTACTATTTTGTGTATTTGAAGACTGACGGCTACAACTAAAATGCCAAAACAGCATTAACTGTAGGAATTACAGTGAAGATGACTGTAAAAATTTTCCTTTAACTATTTACTGACATGATAGAACTATCCTAATTAAATGATTAAGACAAATACAAAGAATCACCTTTTCACAGTTGTGCTGCTGGTGGCTGAGCAGAGCAGCTGCCTTGTATCACTGTACAGTAAAGACACCAGCTGGAAGTGGAATTGCTGTTGCCAGCTGGGACACGGGCACTTGAACCAGAACACTTTTTGCTAGTGTTCAGCTCTTTTGCCAGACTTTTGGCATTAGACTTCAGGCGTTAGGAATGACTCTACATTAGTAGTTGAACACCAGATGAGACATATTCATGTAATTTAATGGGGTTAGAGGTGTCTTGAAAGAGGGAGAGGTTTACTCGGCTATATCCTCTTTCTTTCATTGTGGAGTGTTGATTGTCTTCAGCACCACCTTTCTGTATTTGCAGGGAGCACGTGGCTCCAGACAAGGGTCTCCCAAGCTTCATCCTGAAACAGCTTTTTTGTCTGGATCTGCTACTTCAGTGAACTGTCCATCAAAACAAGACCCTGAAGAAGACTGAAGCCTTGCTTCAGTAGAGGGCTGCACTAATTTAATAGGATATGGAGGTTTTGGCTGGAAGGAAAGCTATGGATGTCTTTGACTGTGATGTATTTAAATCTCTGAAACTGTTTTCCATTTCCCTAAAGATTATAGACGTTTTCACCATTTCAATAAAATATAGTCTGCTTGAGATTAAGCAGACTACAGTGCTTCTTGAGGGTAACACTGAGGTCTTCCCCCAATATTTGATATTCCAAATTATTAGGTGTCGTGGTTTGACGCTGGCCAAATGCCAGGCACCTATGGCAGCGGCTCACTTGCTCTCCCCTGCCACAGCTGGGCAGAGGAGAGAAAAAAAATTAAATGAGGAGGTCGCGAGCTGAGATAAGGACCAGGAGAAAACACTCCAAGAGCAAAACAGGCTCAACTTAGAGGTATAAAGTGAATTTATTACTAACAAAGTCAGAGGAGGATAATGGGAAGTTAAAGAAGCCCTTAAAGATACCATTCTTCCCCCAACCTCTCCCTACTTCCCACTGACAGCGCGGGGAGACAGGGCATGGGGGTTTTGGTCAGTTCATCACCTAAGATCTTCTTCCACTTCTCAGGGAGAGGAGTCCTTCCCCTACTTCGCCCTTCCCATGAGAGACAGTTCTTCGTGAACTTCTCCAGCATGGTTCCAATCTCACAAGCAGCAGTCCTCCCAAAACTGCTGCAACATGAGTTCCTCCCACAGGCAAACAGTCCTCCCAAAACTGCTGTGGCATGGGTCACTTGTCCACAGGGTGCAATCCTTCAAGGACAGGCTGCTCCCTCTCTCCACAGGGTCTCCCACTGGACCACAGCCTCCTCCAGGCATCCATCTGCTCCAGCACGGGCACCTTCCCCAGGGGCTGCCAGTGGGTCTCTGCATCCCCCATCGACCCCATGGGCTGCAGGGGTGCAGCTGCTCCACCATGGTCATCACCATGGCCTGCAGAGGAATCTTGGCTCCTGGATTCCTTCTCCACTGACCTTTGTGTCTCCATGTTTTTTCCCTCATATGTTCTCACTTCTTCTCTTCTCTGGCTAGAAAACTGTGCCCCATCTTGATTTCCTTCTTAAATATGTTATCACAGAGATGTAACCAACATGTCTAATTGGTCCAGCCTTGGCCAGTGACATGTCCATCTTCAGAGCCATCAGGGATTGGCACTGCTGGACATGGTGGAAACTTCTAGTAGCTTCTCACAGAAGCTATCTCTATGACCCCCCCGCTACCCAAAACCAGGCCAAGCAAAACCAACATATTAAGCTTTTGCATTTCTTCTTAAATGGGGAGTGCTTGCTCTCAGTGCATGGAACTTGGATGATTCTTTTCAGAATTATTTTTCAAGTAGTACCAGGGGAGGTTTAGATTGGATAATAGGAAAAACTTCTTCACAGAAATGTTTGTCAAGCCTTGTAACAGGCTGCTGTGGTTGAGTCATTAGCCCTGGAGGTATTTAAAAGATGTGTGATGTGGCATTTAGGCATGTGATTTGGTGGTGGAATTGGCAGTATTAGGTTTACAGTTGTACTTAAGGGATTTTTTTTTTCTAGCCTCAATGATTCTATCATTCAAAGTGCATGACCATAATATTAAGACCAAGTAACTCTAAGTGTAATTATTTGCTTTTCTGACATGGCTTGCCGATTCAACAGTTTCTGTGGTCATGGAAATGTTGCTGTTAAGATGAAGTTAATCATCAAGAATGGACGTTATGTCACTGAGGCAGCTGACTGTAGTCCCTTTACAGTCACTAGTAGACAAAAACAGTTGAAAAATGGGATTTGTCTGATCCTTACAGGCACACTTACCTTAAGATGAAATAATCAATTCCTTAGAAACACCTATATTTCTTCTTTGGATACTAAAGAAATTTAAGTGACTATCCAAAATTGGCACCTATTATATCCATAGCGTAGGTGTAAAAAAGTTTGTGACAATTCTAGAATATAATTGTAGAATTAGCTGGAATGCCTCTCTGATTAAACTTCATTAGGAAAATTATTAGTTATAAAATAAATGCATAGATATTACTTGAATGACTACTCTGACCTCTTTGTTACCATGTTAATAGTCCTGGTAAATTATTTCTATATACAAATCCATTAGTGTACAGCTAGTAATTGCTACCTATCAGCATGCTTTAAGACTTAAGTACTAGCATTTTAAAAAAAGTTGTATTTCTGCCTTTTCTGTTCCTATGAAGTTTCCTGTGCTGCTCTAGTTTTTCATAGGCACTTACAATTATAAAATGAAAACTCTTTCAAAGGGTGTATAATAATCTTTGTGCTTCCTTTTGATTGCCTTGTTAAAATGGTTTTAAAGCAAGTCAAGGAATGGTTTGATATAAAATTTACAATTAAAGCATCTACTTGTTTGGTTGTTTGGGGTTGTTTTTGTTTTTGTTTTTGTGGGGTTTTTTGTTTTTGTTTTTTCTTTAATCCAGTGTTCAGCTCTTGCAATAGTTTTGAAGTACTCAGTATGTCTCTGAAAGCATGTTGTATTTTTTTGGCTCACTTCCTTTTTGCTCTCCCCATAGGAGTTTGGTTGTAAAGAATAAGTCTGTGCAATGTTTATATACTCCTACTGATGTCTTTTTTCTAAGAATGGGTCTCAGAATAGTGTGCAGGAGCGGGTATTTCTTAACTTTTATGCTGTGGGGGGTTTTGGTGAAGTGAATAAAGCATGGTTAAGTTGAACTTGCTGTCTTGCTGTCTGTATTTTCAGGAGAAAACCTGCTCCTTAATATGATTTATGGGAAAAAAAAAAGTACAATCTGATATCTCCAAAGAAGAGATGAATTTGTGTTATGAAATCACATTGACTATTGTGTTAACATGGAACTGAAGCTTTACAATTAAATGTAAAGCCTGAAGTGGCAGGGTTTTTTTGTTGTAGTAACAACATTATTGCTCGTTGACCTGACCTGTAAATTACAGCGAGGGTAATGGAATACACACACTTAATTTAATGGTTGTAGTCTGAATGTTCATTAAATGATGAATAGGTGCCTCTAACACAGCCAAAGCTTTATTGTTTGAAAACAGTTCATTTCAGATGCAACATTTCAAGACTTGATTAAGGTAATTGTTGCAGATGACTACATTAGCTTGTTTGATGTATTGCCTTTTTATGTTTTCTTCATCTTAATTAGAAAATATTTAACTATATCAACATTGTGTCTTTGAGTAATGAGAAGGAAGACCTGCTAGCTGCAAAGTTGTCTTCTGTTGCCTGCAGCTTAATTCTGAGAAGCATATGGCAGTAATCACACTGAAGGGCTTTGCCCCACTTGGGGTTCCCTGCTTACTTTAGACATCTTTATATATGAAAGAGATTCTGGGAAGGGTTGCAACTTATGGTGCCTCTTTACCTTTAGAGAGCAGGGGTGACTGCTTTGTTTCATTTGCAGTGTGGGTTTTTTTGTTAATATGGGGAAATTCATTGAAGTTTGGTCCCTTTTCAAGTCTGCTAACCAAAGAAAATATTCAAACTCAAGCTGTTAGTATTATGGAAGACTGTTCAGTTCATGTGAAGATTTTGTAGTTCTCTTTATATGCAGGTGTTTAGCTCTAGAAAAAAAAGGTTATTTTTTAAAATGCTGCTACCAAGAAAATACAATTTCTTTTGACTTTTGTTCTCAAGTTAAGTGATAGACATTTGTTGCTGTGGCAGCTGGAGAAAAGTAAGGAGTAGGTAAGTAGCTGATACATGTATAAAGCTGATAAGAGAGTTAAACGGCTTTGGAAAGTAAAATGATCTCAACTGATCTAGTGCTAGAATTAGTGCAAGATTAAAAAAGTCCCTATATAGAAAACAAGCTCACTGGGGTACAGCTAATGTGCTACCTTACCCAAACAGTAATAGTGCCTCTGCAGCATGAAGATGTGTACAAGAAAAAAAAATTATCTCCAAACTTGTAGCAATACAGCAATTGATAGTAACTAAGTATTTTGAATACTTGTGAAGCAAGTGAGGAAGAAGGGTGATTTATACTCACCATACAAGTATTCATGATGTTCTTCAGTTGATGTTTCTGTGTTTAGCCACCTTTTCCTGAACAAATGTGTCCTTGCATTGTGAAGACAAATTTTATGTGCTTGAAAAGCAAAAACAGGGAAAAAAATCCAGTGGTATACCTGACATAAGAAAGACCACTTGGAAAAGAGCACTAGAAAGGCTTATGGTTCTTCTGTGCTACTCTCTCCTGGCTGTCAAGTAGAAATAATTCTTCAAATATTGTGCAAACTGATATTGATAAGCTAAAGCTAAAAATCATTGAGCTTACCAAAGTAAGATATTTTTTAAAGGATGAAGGCTGTTTGGAAGATAATTGTAAACATAAAGTGAACCTCAAAGAGACAAAACAGGTCTCACAGAAAAATGGAAATATTTTAGTTTTGCTGGTTTCTGCTTCTTAAATGTTTCTCTAATTTTAATACAAAAACCATTCCTTTCAAGTACTTCTAAAGTGTTTGCTAAAAACAGAAATTGAGACACAAGTCCTGCAGTCATATTCAGCCTGAACCACATGACTGCTTGGCTTGCTGTGTGGAAGTCAGGGCAAGTTGGTGGTACTGTGAACTACAGTTGTGGGGTCACATTGGCTTGAGGTGAAGAGCACAGTACATATTAATATTGATGCAAATTAGGTCTGATGCCTCTTGTCACCTCTTGAAGTCACTCTGGAGATTAGGCTATAAAGGAAACAGAATCTGATTAAAAGCAAGAAAGCATATAATGTCAGTTTTGTTATTGGTGTCAGTTCTGCTCGAAAAGAGAAATAATGTCAGAGAGGTTCCTGTCAAAGGTTTGAATTATACTGCTAAAATCCATCAGTAACAACTTAGGGTGATTAGAGACAAACTCAGATAGAACCTGAGAGAACAGTTATTCAGATTTGTTCTCTTTCCCTAAACAACCCCTATGAGAATGCTTAGTGAAGTAAATTAGGCTTTTAAGGTCTGAACACTTTTGTACTTCGCTTTTTTCCAACTCTCCTCAACTTCTACATAGGTAATACCAGTAAGCTTGGTTTGTGTAGTCATCTCAGTGGAACACAGGAATAGCTAGCTCCTAAAATTCTCAATCTAATCAGCCAGCTCATTGCTGAAGGAAAAATTTTTACACTACCAGCCTTAGGCTGTATGATTTGAGTAAGGTATGCATTATCTGTTCAGCTTGACTTGAAGCTTCAGTTTCTGAAAAGGAAACCTTGTGTTTAATTTCTGCAGGTAATTATATGATTGGAAGACAAAACAGAAATGAATTAAATATAAATGGGAAATAGTTTCTCTGACTGCTGGGAGTTAAAGTAAATTATAAAGGAACAAATTATTTTTATACAAGGTAAACCGACCAGCAAACAAAAGCATAAACTTTATGGAGTAGTTACTTGAAGGAGTTCATCTTCTGCTCAAAAATGCCAAGGGAGTAGTACCTAAATTTTATTCATATTCATAATACTTGTAAAATTTAAGGAAGTGAGAGTGTTAATTCCCAGACTAATAGCAGCAAACACAGTCAAACAAGGGCCTCACAAAAGTCTGGAGTTCATGGTTTCTATCGAGTTGATGACTATATTCCCTTCTGATCTCTAGTGTAAGGTCTCTTAATTTAAAAATGGACAAATTTAGTATGCAGTACAAAACATGGACAGAAGAGACCAGCCATGTAGTTTTGTTAAGTGAAATAAATAGTTGCAAAGATTTTCACTGAGCAGACTGAAATGACAGCTTTTTGTAATGAGCCAGGGTCTTAAAGATGAAAGAAAGAACTGTGGATGTACAGCCTCTAGCCCTGGCTCCAATCAGCAGTACAGGGCAGGTGGTCCTGCTACCAGGCTCTACTTCACTCATTAAATGGAGTAGGCTGATGAAGCTGGCCTGTCTCACAGGCATGGATATACTCTGTGGTCTTAGCAAGGTATTCCTGCATCTGACAGAGCATTCTTGTTTTGAAATAGGTATTTAGAGAATATATATAGGCCGTGGTGCTCACAAAAAGAGTTTCAAGTTCCTTTTCTAAAATGTCCGTTATCTTAATTGTTTAGAAAGACATGTATAATTGAAAATTCTGTCTTGGGTGTTTACTCAAAACATTCTTGGTAGAAAAGAGGAATGTCTTCTCCTAAAACATATATTGATATGGCAGGACAGATCTGGGCAACATGTTCAGAAACCTGCTGAGTGTACTGTTTTGTTTAGGCTGACACAACGCTATAGGATGGCCATTTTATGGGGGGTGAAGGGGAAGCAGATTCTTGATTTTGCAATGCAAGATGAACACTGGGCATAGGGAAGGAAAGAGGACATCAAGATTGTCAATGCTGCAGGGTGTTTTTCTACTTAATTAATAGAATTATACAATGCTAAGGGATTGAAAGGAACCTTAAGGATCATCTTGTCCAAACCCCCCACTAGACCAGGCGTTCAAGGCTTTATCCAACCAGGCCTCCAACACAGTGTCTCACCACACTCACAGGAAAGTATTTCTTCCTAATATATAACCTTAATTTCCCCTCTTTCAATTTAAGTCCATTACTCCTCACCCTGTCACTGCAGTTCCTGGTGATGAGTCCCTCTCCAGCTTCCCTGTAGTCCCCTTCAGACACTGGAAGGTGCTGTGAGGTCTCCACACAACCTTCTTTTCTCCAGGCTGAACAGTTCCAACTTTATCAGCCTGCCTTTGTAGTGGAGGTGCTGCAGTCCACTTATCAATTTTGTGGCCTCCTCTAGGCTTTCTCCAAGAGTTCCATGTCCTTATGTTGGAGACACCAGAACTGAACTCAGTACTCCACATGATTTCTCACAAGAACAAAACAGAGGGGAAGAATCACCACCTCCTTTGACCTGCTGGCCATGGTGCTTTGGATGCAGCCCAAGATTCTGTTGCTTTCTGGGCTGGGAGCAGTCACTGCCTGCTCATGTTGAGTTGTTCATCAACCATTACCCCCAAGTCTTTCTCTGCATGTCTGCTCTCAGTAGCTTCTCTGCCCAGCCCATAGGTGTGCTGGGATTGCCCCAACCCACATGTGGGACCTTGCACTTCATTTTGTTGAACTTCTTGACATCTGCATGGGCCCACCTCTCCAGCCTGTCCAGGTCCCTCTGGATAGCATTCCTTCCCTCCAGTGTGTGACTGCACCACACAGACTGATGTCATCAGTGAACTTGCTGAGAGTCCGTTGGACCCCATTGTCCATGTCCCCTACAAAGATGTCACCCTGAAGGTTTTCACAATAGCTTCAGTGACATATCTTGTTGGAGCAACCCTTCTCTGAGTTAGGAATAATTTATCCAGGAAAAGAGGTCCTCCTACAAAAGCTTTGCATTGTGCAGTCATCCTCTGCATGTTGCATTGAAGAGCAGAAAAGTCAAGTAATAGAAAACCTGATTTATTATCAACTCCTTCACAAATTTATTTTAATGTTGTTTTTTTAGAGGGTGTTTTAGAGGGTGAATACTGACGAGCATGTCACAGATGCTTGCTGGTATAAATTAAGATCACATGAGGCCTAAAATGTTCCTCAGAAAATGAGTCTGCCAATAAGCCAGTGGAAAGCCTGTGTGAGCAGTAAAGCAGTATGTAGTGAAGAGATGCACATAAAAAGTGAAATCAGAGGCAGGCTACTCATGATAGCTTAGATTCTGTGGGCAACAATTTGGATTATTAGCAAGTTTCCAATCTGAAGTGTTAACTGGCTACTCACCTTTGTCTACGGAGTTTCTTCTGCTCAGCTGTGATTTGGTCCATGCGTAGTACACAGGCAGAGTTGGAGAATGTTGTTGTGTTCTTCCCATCTGGGAAAGGAAATAAATGTTTTTAAAGACCAAAGGGCATTATTTGCCATGTAAATTGGTCCAAAAATCACATACAATACAAATACACAGTATCTTGCCATTTCAACAAAAGGAAACTTTATGCTGGGCTTTGTTAAAGAGAAATGCACTATCTTGCACAAAAAACCAGACATTTGAAAGAGCCCAGTTTCACCACCAATTCTAAGTCCCACTCTTTGAGAAAAGTGGCCCAGTTACTGCCCATAAAGTAGCAAAAAGACTGATTAAAAGTCAAGAAAGAAGAGGAGGTTATGAGGACATTCTGAAAAACTGGGTTTTCTTGACTAATCAAAAGACTGAGTGACTTTAAGCCTTCAAATGAGTGTAAAATGTTGGGAATATGAAAGCTATGACCTACTCTTGCCCTACAAGCATGAGGTAAAGATGTCATGAGCTAGAACTGCAGCAAAAGGGTAAGACTGGGTTAAACTTTCCAAGGATTAAGCTAATTAGACATGGAATTAGGTTTTCTATGGAGCTGGTACAATATCCAGTAACACTGGTGGGAGATGAGTTTACACTTCCATCAGTGTGAATGATTTCGATCCTTATGGGCTGCTCCAAGGTGAGAACACTCCTGGGACAGCTTCCAAGGCTGTGTGACATTTCTTTTGCAACTTAGAGTATCCTCAGCAAGATCATGGTACCTGTCTTAGACCAAGGTGAAGGGATGCTCATGATAACTATAACAACCACATGCGTTATCTTCTTATGTTGAACACCACATCCTCATGTATGAGAAGCTTACTAATTTTTTCTCCAAGATGTTCCCTTGTTCAAACCTTTTTTGCTGTTGACCTAAGTAAGATGCCAAGTTTTGCAAAATCTTTGACAAGTGTCTGTGAATGATTGATTGAAATAACTTGGCAAGTTAAAAAATTGACATTATATATATATATATGAGAAAGATAAGTGGAGCTGAAAAAATTAAATTGCTATACTGTGATGATTTAAAACATCGAGAGGGTCTGTTTGCTTGTTTCCATGAAATTCAAATAAGTTTTCAATCTACAAAAATATTTTAAAGTTATAGTCTAGTTGAAGTTTCATTTTTACACTTCTTGTGACAGAACACTTCTTTTAATATTCCTATTAGTAAATTTTACTACTGAGTTGCATTTAGCAGCCAGTTATGGCTATTTGAATTTGGGAAAACCTTTATGTTCAACAGCTAGCTAAATTTTCTTAGTGTGACAAGGCACTTCAGAACATAGTCAGAGTCTCAATGTTAAGTAAATGAACCAGTGCTTGAAAACTGAATGGCTCCAGTGTGAGATTACTCAAGCCTGCATCATGGTCTATTTGAGAGCTCAGTAGCTGCTCTGAATTCAGTGTATTAAAATTTGGGAATTGAGTGCCACTTGGGTCTAGACAAGGAAGGATTGACTATGCCTTGTTTGGAAGTAGATGGATGAAGAATTAGCTGTCTGTGCTGGGTTTGACCCATAGTCCCAGCAGTGTGCAGAGTTTCTCTTTTCCTGACAGCACTGTCTGTGTTCAGTGCTCCTAACTTAACCAATAAAACGAGGTTCTCAAAAGCAAGATTAGCCAGGACAATAACATCCATCCCTGACCCATTAATACCTTAGTACAAAATCCCATGTACCTTTCTTGTTATGTAGTTGAAGTATAAAACTTCGACCAAAGCTTAAGTGCACAAGTTAAAAACACATTTGACAAAAAATGGCAGTTGGGGAACTATTGAAGTAGAAACTGTGGAGTTTTCTTCTTTGTTTTAGTGTCTTATTTTCTTGCATCGGTTTTGATCGTGCATGAAATACACCTTTGGCTCCAGGTCAAACAAAGAAAAGCTGTTTTGTAGCTCTGAAATAAAATGGAAAGGGCTTTTGTTTTATGTAATATTATTGTTCAGTCTTTCAGAAATAATATTGATGCACCTTTGCTCCAAATTCTAATATAAGCTTTTCAGGGATGTCTGAATTGTGCTGAATCTAGTAGAATAAACCCCAAAAAACCTCACTGCTTGATTATCTTTGTACCACTTTCCGAGAAATTTGCAGCTCTTAAATATTCTTGGCTTTAAAACAAATCTGAAATATAAATTGGTAGTGACAATATTTCTATTAAATAAATTATGCTGAATAGTTCATTTACATAGTGAATAAACTTATTTTCTGCTGTAAATCTTCAGCAAGGAAGAGGCAAGGAGACTGGCTTTAAGGTCACAAGTCAAGCCAGATCCCTTGGCTGTGATATGCTTGTTATATCTTTCTAACTTAAATTTCTGCATTTTTTTTCAGCAAGAAAAGGGTCCCTGTGCTCTGTTTAAAATATTTAAGAAAAAGATTTGGTCTTTATTTGCTTTGACTCAGTTTGCTGCATGTGGCTGTTTTATGTTGTATGTATTGTTTCAAATGTTAGATGTAAGAGTGTAAATTTCATGTATTGGTTTGACAATGTGCATCAGGCAAATTTTAGTAACACAGCAGTGTTACTTTTAATAGTAGTGCAGACAAGAGCATCATTGTCAGCAAGTCCAAAGGAACAATGTGGAAACACATGCTTCTGACTGTGTTTGCTTGAGGCAAGTGAGAACACTGTATACAAATAAAGCTTCTGAGGCTCTAGAGGAGTTAAAAAAGAAAATTTATGTATGGATTATTTTGATAGTAAAGCCTAGCATAACAAGCTTCTTGGAGTAGGTACACAACTTTTAGTGCCCATAAGGCAGACTGCATTATACTTACCTTGAATGAGTACATGGAGTGCTTGGATCCTGCACTACACTGCCAGCAGCCAGAAAATCTGGACTTTATCCATTGCATCTTTCTGTGAAACCACTTAAAGACCTGTTCAGTAATTAAACACTTAAAGTTCTGTATCAAAGTTTGAGCTATATCATATAGACAGACTGTTTCTTTACAGAAGATTTTCTGCCAGAGAGCATAAGGATAAATATATTTAACAGAACTCAGAGAGAGCAATTCTGGTCATAGAAGGGGAAGGATCCAGAAAAAAAAATCAAAGGTCTTTATTTATGAGGAGGAAAAATTATTCATTACTCTCCTGTCATTTACAGAAACACGCTTTATGTCCTGTCCTGCAGAATTTTACCTTGATTTAATGCAATAGGCTCTGGAGTCTGCTGATGATTAAGTAGAAAAGTATATTTATGGATGGCTAGGTGTAATCTAAGTGACTACTAAGAAAATCTATGCTTTCTATATTTATTCTGTGCAATGGAAATGAAATGTGAAAAGTAAAGAGAAAATAAGCTCGCCTGTAGCTGGATTGTTGCAATGCAAACTGTTTGAATTAAATGCTTAACTCAGTTATTGACAGAATTAGAAATTCTGATAATGGAAAAGAAAAATTAGATGAGCTTACAGCTTCCAAGTACAGCAGAAAAGTCATGCTTATTTTGTTCTTACAAGGATTTCTTCACATGCGTTAATTGATAGCTCCTTAGGTGTGATTATTGAAAAATTATATTCTATTAATGGTTCCAAACATGAGTAAAGATAC
The DNA here is from genome assembly GCA_013400915.1 of Pardalotus punctatus. Classification (NCBI taxonomy): domain Eukaryota; kingdom Metazoa; phylum Chordata; class Aves; order Passeriformes; family Pardalotidae; genus Pardalotus; species Pardalotus punctatus. The sequence goes on from VZTX01009607.1 coordinate 13,334, forward strand.
CTGCCCCTAGTATAACAAATCTGTTATATTTATGGTGATGATGATTAAACTTTTTTTGCAAAATGATCGTGGAGATCAGCATGAAGGTATTAATTGATCTCTAAGTTCATTCACTTCTCAATTCACTACTTTGAGATGTATTAGGAACTAATAAGCCAATGAAGTTAAGAAAATTACTATATTTCCAGACTTATGTCTAATAAATGTTTATGGTGACAAAGGTCCTTTCTTTTAGGCAGAGGCCTAAGCTATTATGATTACATAAAGTAAATCCAGTATCATTGATGACTGAAGGAATCACAGAACATTTCCTATAAAGAGCACTGAGACAAAGCAGAGATATTCTTTATCATGTTTCACACTGTTTAAAGACTAGTAGATTTGCATAAATATTGCCCTTTAAAGCAATTTTTAATAACTACTAAAATATTAGCGGCCAACTTGAAACTAGAAGATTTAATAGCAAGTTAAAACTTGCAGGTACAATTTTTCCTTAAGTGTATCTTTTTATTTTTATTTCCCCCTGAAAGAGAATAGGTGGGATAAAACACAGTTTTTGTTTTATTTTAGCTGATTTTTTAATTGTTTTGTCTTCTACTGGACTTCCTCTATACCAGTTTTTGGGTTTTTTGACTATTAGTTCAACAGACAGACCAAAAAGTTGACAGCTACCTGTAATATACACTTCTGTCAGAGGATAAAAAAAGTCTGGTTTGAGCTCTTATCTCTATAGCAGTAATAGTGTATATTGAAATAACATATAATAAAATTCAAGTAAATCTCAAGTAAATTATGAGGAGTGTAAACTAGATACTTGGAAACCCTTAAAGCTTATTAGTACAAAATAGTTCAAAATACTTGCATAAACAGAACTTCCTTCTTCATCAGAGAACCTTAATATGTCACATGGAAATTGATTATTTCTATATAAATGAATTTGTTATTAAGAATAAATGTGCTGCTCTAAATGCCATCCAAATCAACTTTGAGAGCCCAAGCAATTTTTAAAATATCTGATTCTGACCCAAGGTGTGGTTTCATCCTGGTGAGATTTAACACTGCTTTTTCACATGCCCTGTGACGTTTTCCCAGTTGCTCATCAGTGAGGGAGTGAATTTTATTAACTTGATACAAATACATGTATTTTTAAAATTGTTTAGCTTTCACCCAATATAATCTAGTGGTTTGGCAGTTCCTCCCTGCTTCAACTGGAAATATGCCCACAAAAGGCTAGTTAGAAGAAACGTTTAGAACTTAGTATTTTGTACGTATAAATATATTTTACCTCATTTTTTTGTTATTCTTGGACATTGAGCACGGTGTCAAAAACTTACTTCCCAAAAAATCAAACGGTTTCATTACAATTTATATCACAAAACATGAGGACTTGTTTTCCTTTCTCACAGTCTGCCAGGTATTGGTAATCCAAGTTTAAGGATTTTTGCACACTGGTGATAATTCCATGGAATTCTAGTTTTTGAGAGGACTTTTTAGTTCCTTTGTTCTTTTCCCCCACAAAATGCAATAGAAAGGAATGAATGAAAGCAACACTAAAACTGAGAATGAAGCATGTTGATACTCATGACTAATCTTGAAATAGACCACTTAAACCCTGAAGTACTAATAATCTCATTCACTGGAATTTGTCTTGATTAAGACTTGTCTTTCCTGAGGACAGAGTCTGACCAACAGCACTTAATTTTAAAATCTTTTACATTTTTGGCTTCCTGGAACCAAGACATGTCCATGTTAATGAGAAGATGCTGTCTGCTCAGCATTTCTGTAGTTATGTTATTTTTACTCTTTGAAATAATAGGCATTGAGTGGGAGTAGGTGAGATCTTGCTCAGAAAATATAAACTTTCAGTTACCCACGCAGGAACCTTTTAAATAATAAATGAGATAGCTGTGATTCAAGGTTTTTTTCTTCTGAGATCCTGACTAAGCTACCTACCTACTATCTTTCCCTATCAAACAGATACTGCTTTTGTAGAACACAAAGCCCCTTCAAGGGCACCTAGAATTCACTGACCTACTCGTGATTTGGGCTTCTGGATTTGTCAGCATGGCTTGTGTTGTGTTGGCTATTAATTATGGATGGAAGCAGGGATGGAGGGAGCTAGAGGTATGCCACCCTCATCTGAGCATGAAGACAAGGTGTGCTCTCTCGTGGTACTGACAAACCCTCCTCTGCTTGCAGTAGGAGCAGAGATCTGTGGGGTTATTCTGGGTGCTACTGAGAGGTATTGACAGCTGAAGGAGTTGCACAAATGCTCTCATGTTTAGTGTGATGACACAAGATGTGGCTTTTCTCCTGATGTACCCTGAGCAGATGAGAAACAAAGGCAAAAACCTGATATTTTTATACCATCTAGTATAAATTTCCATCTGATTTAATTGGTATTACTACATTTGTGTCCTAGATGTGATTTTAAGCAAGCTTCCTTCCTGACCACATTTATCTTTCTGAGAAATTCAAGCCAGTACAATTCAAGTACAGTGTGAACCAGCTGGATTTAGCAAGCATGAGTCTATAGATCAAATTACTGGTATGTGTACTAGAAAAGTAACAAGAATGCATGGGCATTTTGGTGAACAACAGAGCAAAACTACCCCAAGATTTCATCTGAATTAGGTTTATAGCTTCTAATTTGAAATGTTCATACAATACGTAATACTTTCCAATACCCTGATCCCATGAATATTCTCAGTTCCACAAAAAGCCCTTTTATACCATTGTATCATACTGCTGAAAATATAGACAATGGAAGTACTTGCTTGTACTTACAGCAACATTATTTGTTATAGTCACATCTTAACTCACTGCTTTGGGACTAGAATATGCGTGGCAACTAAAACATGACATTCAGCATACATTTTCTTCTGTGAAGTTGTTCAACACTTTAATCTACTGAACAATTATTCTCTTTTTATTGTTGCAGGTTTGGTATACTCTTTGCCTAACTTTTAAATATTTTCCTTAAGTTGAAAACAGTAGTTGCTGTTTATCTCGGAACAGTCTCTTATGTTATAGTTTACAAAGCATCACCTCTGTTACGAATGACCAGAGGGCACAGCATTATTTAAATATTTTCAAGTAACCTCTTAAACTCAACATGTTGCATATTTTCAATCCAGGTGGATTTATATGATAAAGTAGGCAAGTATAGCTGAATTTGAAAATGAGCATGGTTTGTACTGTCAATAAGGGAATCTTGAATTTCCTGGGAACTTGTTTGGCTAAGAAAAAGATACCAGATGAGCTGTATGGAAACTGAGGTTTCAGAGCACAAACATAAATTGCGTGCTTTGCAAACTCCTTAAAGACTAGCCTGAACAGAAAAATGTAAAAACACAATGTGAAAAATTTAAAAACACAGAAGACTTCTATGTTCAGGCTTGCTAGAATAAACCTGTTAAGCTTAATTGGAATGGAAACCCTTACAGAAAGGTTGATTTTTGGATACTATAATCTTAACTATAGAAACTGATGCAGAAATCTTTGAACATGTTAGTATATCCTTTAACTGAGAGCGTAGTGTTGTTAATTAAGTAGATGAATGAGAATACTTAAGTCCAGGATATTTCACTGCATTTATTGCTTTCTGTATTTTTTAGTAGAATTTAACACCTTTCTGGTTGTTTCCTCCTACAGATATTTCTTGTTTACTTAATTTTAAAAGGATGTGAGTTGATATTGGGCAGGTTGAACATGTTAGCTGGGTGAAAAATGATACTGAAAAATAACTTGAGCTTGGCTTATTTAATCCTTAAGATTTCTATAAAAGTTCTCTTCAGTTTTCTGTACCATCAGCCATTACCATCACTCATACTGGAGACCATAAATGATCTAACAGCACTTTTTTGTTTATATTCTTGCAGATTTTAGCTGAGCATATACCATATACCACTTCTTCACAAGAGATCTCAGCATTTTGCTTTCCTTTTTTTTTTTCCCTGGCTTTTAGTGCATGTTTTTGCTGGAACAATGACTTAAAATCTCACATGCAGTAAGTCTGCGATTCATGCAGTTAGGTAAGTAAATGATACAGTAAAATGTGTGCACAGTTGGGTTCAGAGCTTAATGCCTGAGCTATTATGCTGGTAATGAGTGTCTGATGTAACATAACATAAAGGCTTGAAGTACTGATTGCTTTAGAAAGGAGGCTGCTTTTCTTTTATAGTTCAGGAGTGTTGTCAGTCTTTCCTAAGTATCATAAAGCATCTAATGCTAAATATAATCACGAGTAGCATTCACCTAAATAATGTGTTGCATGGTGATGGGACTTTTGTGCCATGTGCACAGGCAGGGAGCTAAAAGATTAAGTTATATAAGTTTTCATTTCAAGGTCTGACTGCTTTGTTTGTATATTATTCACAAGAATTATGAGCAATACATCTCTTAAGCCAGAGCAATTGGAAGAAGATTTCAGTAGCTTAAATCCTGTAAATTGTAGCTGAATAAAATACAATATGAAGCTGAAGTGCCTCATCAGACAAGGGCTGAATAGCAAGAGAAGAGCAAAACCTTGGTTTTGGAGCTGGGGAGGTAAGTGAAATAACTGATAAGTAGATTAGGTGATGACACAGCACAAAAAAACCCTTGAAAAATAATTTTCTACTGAACAAATAGTTATTTACTTTCTGGTCAGTAAGCAGTAGCTCATTCTGTTGCATCTCAAAGGACTTATTTACAGGCAAAACAGCTAAAAATTTAGGTGTTTAAATGCAACTTGAAACAAAATTAGCCACTCTTCCCTGTCATGACTTTAATGCAGCAAGAGAAGGTCTTTCTGCTGCTTTGTGCTGCTGCTGTTGTGATGATGACAAAAAGAGGGAAGAGTGGAGAACAAACTTATTAAAGCCAGTGTAAGGTTTGAGAGGTGGAATGATGTTGAAAGAATAGGAAGGCATTTTTAGGAGCTCCTCAGAGCATCTAGGGAACAGTGAGGCTGGGGAAGAATTTGCAGGAACAATCAAGTTGTGTCTGTGGCTGAGACAAAGGATTTGTCCATGTGATCCAGGAGAGGTCTGGCTCTGAGTTTCCTGTCTGTATGTGGTACAGTTTCCAAAAAACATGGTAACATCAGGATAAGGAGCTAGAGAGAGATACAAGGGTAATGACCACATTGGCTGTCTTGACTTGTCATTTCACAGAATGGTTCTGGTTGGAAGGAACCTCTAACATCATCTGGTTTCAAACTCCCCAATTTCCATGAAGACAGCTTTCATCCAAGATGTTTCTCAAGTTCAAGCAGTTATAAAGTTTGTTCAGTGCAGTCTCTCCGTCTTCCCTGAAACAATCCCCTGGTAAGTACAACTCCTTCAAAAATCTAAACTCTCAATTGCACTAGAAACCATGCAGATAAAATTTTGATGCATAAACATATTTCACTTCTGATTCCTGGTGGACTGGTTTGGATACCAAATTTCATAAGAGAAAAAATGAAATATATAATGTTTGATAAATCCAAGGAAAATCTGGACTCAAATGGCAGGCTTTTTCAAAGGGGCAGTCTGAATTAAGAAGTCTTGTCTTGCTTCAATCCCTGCCCTGTATTATTGGGGTAGTACTTAATTTTTTCTAGCTGTTTTTTTTTCTAAACTGTGTAAGTAGTTGGATTAAAAAAAAAATAAAATTGTACCCCACATATTTCCAAAACATGTAGATCAAAGTCGTCCCATCCCTTCATGATTGTCCTGATACTAATTAACGATAATGATGTAATTCATTACTGGGTAATAGTAATTTTTTAATAGCTGGAAGTAAGTTCAAGTATCTCTATTTCAATATTAAAAATTATATTTTTAAGTTTTTGGGAGATAAAGAAGTATGGTTAGTGTTTTAAAATATAAAACAAATTTAATAAACTTTTGGACCCATTTTTTATAATAATGAAAGAAGCGCACAGTAGGCTGCTTTGTTACAAGAAAGTTCTTTCTCCTTAAAACACTGCTTATTAATTTATGCAACCTGTACTTGGCTTGTGCTCTCAATATAGTATTTTGAATAATATAATTTAATTTCATCTTAAGCTCAGAGAGTTCAGCTTTAAGGTCTTGAGACATTTAAGAAATATGCTATAAAGAGCTACAACATAACCTTCGGTTTTCTATATTGCATAGATGCTTTGATTCGGCAAAAGAATGCTTGCTTGTGAAAGGGACACTTCTATTTATTTCAGATATTTTCAGATGTAAGTAATCCTTTTGCATTCAGTATTAATTTAATATCCTTCTGCTTGTCTCTTGTAAGCATGTTCTTGTGGCTGTGTGCTCCTCGTCTCTGAACTGGTGCACTGTGAGTTCTCTATTGCTTAATGGGGACCTTCCTGTTTTTTAAGCCTTCTGTGTGTCAGAGTGAGGAGGTTACCACAGTGTTGGATTTCACACAGCAAGAAATGCTAGTAGAAAAAAAACCAAAGATATCAGTGGCCTGACAAAGCAATTGCATAATGCTTTTTATAAAGGAAACCATTAATTTTGTTCTATGACTCCTTCTCTAAATTAATTTCTTGCAAGTTTCAGATGTAATGTCCTGTAAGTTGTGGTACAAGAACCGTTGAAAACAATTTGAAACACTTGGTGATGGTCTAGGGAGAGACTTAATAGTGTGATGATGGTGCACTGGAACAGGCTCCCCAGGGGTGTGGTCACAGCACCAGCTGACAGAGTTCAAGCCACATTTGAAAAATGCTCTCAGGCACATGGTGTGACTCTTGGGGCTGGTGCTGTGCAGGGCTAGGAGCTGGACTTTGATTATATTGGTGGGTCCCTTCCAACTCAGGATATTCCATGATTCTATTATATTTTCTAAGTTGTTATTTTTCATCACAGTGTTTATCCTCAGTAATGATCTGGAGGGATGTTAGAGTAGTTTATGCAATTTAGCCAGATACACCAAGAAACTGGGATAGAGCTCTTTGAAGTGTGCTTTTAGCACATTTTTTAAAGACAGGAAATTTCCATGAACTGGAGAAAGTAGTTTCATTTCATTACTCAGAGCATTAGGAAGGTATTGGATAGGAAGTGATACAGGAAAAATCTGTAAATAACTTTCTCAAGAACAGTAATAATTCTAGGCAATATATCTCATGGAAAGTAAATGTTATCAAGCACATGATTTTTACATAGTTGTAAGTGCTCGTGAGACAAGGCTTAGCTTATCTGACTTTTCAATGAAAGGCAGAACAGGCTATTGACACAGTTCAAGTTTAGAAAATAAAAATGTTTGCATGATAAAATTGATTTATTATTGCAAGGATGGACTCATCCCGTGTGTGGTTTTATAGTAGATTCTGCAGTCTTGGGCTCTTGAATGCTTCTGATCATAATTTGGTCTTGGATTACTTAATGTTAGAAAAGCTTGCATTTGCAAGCTTCAGACAGACCTGGGGGAGCAATAAGAAAATAAAATAAAACCTGAGTGGGACCCATCCACAGGAGCTGCTGCAGGACACCACTCTGGATGGGGCTTTGGTTTTTCAGACATCGACTGGAAGCAGCACCACCCAATCCTGTAACAGCTGTCACAGGCTTCTGAAAGGACTAGCTCCTTTTGTGCCACTGCTGAAAGCAAAGGATAACTCTGTTTTTCATAACCTTGTGAATATCTAATAGGCAATTGTGTTAGCTGTACAGGTATGATAACATCAGGAACCTGGGGAAAAAAGCCACCCAAAACACAGCTAAACCTGCAACACATTCAGAAGAGGACAAAAGCAAGGCATGCCTTCCAATGAGGTTAAAATGTATTATTTGAAAGGACTGAAAGATGAACTCGTTTTAATCTAAGTATTTTTGAGGGGACGAGTCCTTTGACTGAAGAATGCTTTTGTAATATAACATTAAGTGATGAATTCTGTCATTGAAAGGTGAACATAGACAAATTGAGTGTAGAAATGAGGAATGTACTTAACAGTGTGAGCAGCAAACCATTGAAATATCTCGGCCATGGATATGCTCACTTTAACCTCATTTGACCTTTGAGAAATTGTTTATCTCAAACACTCTTTGAGCTGCAGGTTTGACTTACAGACTTCAGGCAGAAATATTCAAGTCACTTGGCTTGTACCAAAGAGGTCAGGCTCAGAGTTTTGCAATGTTATAGCTTTTAGAGTATAGGAATCTGTGTTACAATATATTGTTAGATTGCTTGACCAAGATCACAGCTTGTATGCATCCCAATTATTCTTCTGTACTCACAATGCAGGAAAGAAAAATTGACTTTGGCTGTTTCTCACCTGTGCAAGTGTTAAGTTTTTTTCTAGTCAAGTGTTCAAGGCTTTTGAGATTTTTATGGTTCATAGGATTGTGAAGGATGTCAAGTTATTCAAATGCAAGTGCTGAAAGAAGTCTGGCAATTAGTGTCATCATGCAATAAAATATGGAATATTAAATGAGTCTGTTAAATATTTGTTTAAAGATGTTTATATAAAGCAAAATTCTACCATGACTAAAGATACTTCGTGTCACTGTGTTTAAATAACTTTACAGAGCAACCAGTGCAGGAAACTAGCATGTTGATTACAGAAATTCATATTGTCACGCTTCTTTGATGTATTGCATGAATAAATATGGTAGCTTGAGGAATGCACATAGAAAATATTACTGATACCAGGTGAAGCCAGAATTAAACCTATTGAAATCTGCTTATGGCTTCTCATACAGTACTTGTCTGTAATGTTGCTAACCCATGGCAATCTGCTATGTCCATACATGTCCCAAGGCTTTCACACCCACTGGCTTGCATTTCCCATGAAAATCAATATAGAAACTTGAATATTTGAGTTGAATCCAGTTTAATTTTCCTTCTGTAATTAAGTCTAAAAGTGATACAAAGGATTGATTCTTACTCTGCAACTTGGAAGTTTGCTGTTTGAGTGTGGAGAATGTCCATGTAGTAGTAATAATAATAATAATAATAATGATAATAATCCTCCATATAGTGTAATTTCAGCTTCGCTACTGACTTAACAATATACATGTCCATGAGTTTGACTTAAAAAGTATTTAACATTTTTCAATATAGTCAAGAAATCTTGTATGTCTTGTGGTCACTGAACTACTGAATGGCCTTCAACCAAAAGATGCAGTGTGAGACAGTCAAAAATATTAGTGCTGGAAGAAAGGGAATATTTGGTACAGACTGTAAATGTGTATTTTTTAAGCGAGGTAGATTCTCAGCAGCTGTGTTTCTTAGAATATGTGAGCTAGAGAAGTAATTTGCTAAAATCTGTAATTGTAAAAATTAGAGTTTATATCCCCTTTGCAGCCTTAAAAGCATCATAAGATGAAAACACTGATCACTACTGAACACTCTCTGGGAGATCTAGACAAAAGGAACTTGAAGAAAAAAAAAGAAAATGCACCAAAAAAATCCCAAACCCATAAGTATACCAAGTCAGACTTAAAATGCCTATTCCTTTAAGTTTCTCAAATTTTTCTGTATTTCTTTGTTTGGTGCAATGTAATTTTAAAGGGGTGACACAGTTGATCTTAGTCTCATATCTCATATACTTAAATTCTTGACAAATGCTTAGTGATGACAATATTTTATTACAAAACTCAGCTTGGTTTCTTCATAAAAATACTGAACCAACTTCATCTGAACAACAAAAGCAGGTTGGTGAAGAAAAAATTGAGCCTTATGACTGGTGATTAATACCATTAACCCTGGTTCAGTAAAGATTTCTGATGAACAAGTTCAATTCTTTAGGTCAACTATCATTTTATCTAAATTATGCATATATAATGTAAATGTCATTATGAAATTATTCTGAAGAAAGCTGAAGACTTTAGTGGTAGAAATTTGAATCTTAATGGAAAGCTCTTGGGAAGGTGACATGTCTAACAAGATGCTTAGAGAAGAGCCTTCTCTCACATAGTACGTTTTTGTCAGAACTGAGTGTGCTTATTAGAGTTTTTGCCTTCTACAACACATTGCCTTACTATGCTGACAATTCTTAGTGAATAATAACAACACATTGGTGAAAAACTGTAAATGGAATCCTATGGAGTTTTTGTAGCCTAAAATTGATTTATCCTCGTGCTAACACAGGCTATAGTAACACTCTGCAATCTCACCCTTAAAGGGTGGGAATTTTGGTAGGCTGGTAATGAAAGCTGCTGGAAGAGATTTGTCTGTCTTGTAAGACCATTACCCACTGGCTAACACACTGGGTTGTAGCCAGCTAATGAAGACACGGTGGCATGAGCCCTGGGAGAGGCAGAAGAACAGAGCAGAATTTTATGAGCATGTGCAGCTGAGGAAACTGGGCTTAAAAACAAAAGCACAGATTTTAAATTCATTGAAAATTTCTTGAGAGCTGTCAAATTATTGTTGATATATGTAGTCAATTACTGTGGAAATTAACATGTCTTTTCAGTCTAATTTTGACGATCTCTTGTGTAAGTAGAAGAGCAAAGCTAAATCTTAATCTGAGAACATACTGCAAGTCAAAATAATTAAGCCAAATAACTTGTTTTTAAAGTGACTGCTAAATATTCATAAGTGCTAAAATGAAATTTTAAATTTTTTACATGACTGTCTAACTTTTAAATGGCCTAAATAATCTTTGATAGTGTGATTGGGGCACTTCAGAACATTTTCCAGTATAGGTAGTAATTACCTAAAGGTTGAAGCTATTAGCTGGTGCCAGCCTTAAAGAAAAAGCATTAACCAGAAAACAGACAATAAAATACTTGGCTAATGAATGCTATCCTCACCAGGAATGCCAGTAGCAATGGTCTATTTTATGTAAACCAGAAAAGATTAACTGTGTTGAAATTATGTCATGATTTTTTTTCAAAGTTTATAGAGTTCAAAACCATAGGTTTTACCAAGAAAGAAAGTTCTAGTCATGTCTTTTAGGGACAAGTGATTATTATTTTGTGGGTGGAAAAAGTTATCTTTCTGTTCAAATATATTGTTAGCTCTTCTTTATCCTATGCAAACATAAGCATGAAATTTCTTTTTTACTATTATTCAGAGAAAGCAATTCCTGGTACAGAACTCTAGATTTCAGCACCTCTATGCCTTTCTTCTGTAGCTTATAAAATGTGCATCTTTTATCTGTTTAATATTAGTTTGTATAAAGCATCTTTAAGCTATCTGGAACACAGTTTTGGTGTGATATTACAAAATATTATACCAGGATAGTAATTACTATGTCCATCTGGAGCAATTCTTGTTCTTTCTCATGTTCAACCCAGGAAGAAATTGGCTAAACATCTCATTTTTTCTCAGATTACCTGAAAATCTTCAAAGTGTTAGAATGCTTCAAACTGTATATAAATGTGGGCTAGATTGCTGGAGTCACAACAGAAATTTGACCAGTAAAACTGAAGCTTTCTTATGAAAAAAACTTGGAAAAAGTTTGTTTTGAAGATAGCAAAATATTCAGATTTTTAGACCATGAAGGATAACATAAAATACCAAAAAGTAATGTGCAGTGCAAATGCTGCTGTCTCTTTACAGGAGCGCTTTACATCAATGGCCATAACATTTGGGAATAGGGAGGTAAAAGATGGATTGCATGAGATCTGTTGCATTTTAAGGATGAAGGTGAGCTGCAAAAAACCCTGTAGGGCATCACTACAAGCTGAGGACCTGTGGCCTGGCCTGCAGGATGTGGTTGTGTGCATGCAGGCTGGTGTAGGCACCAGCATCCTAGTAGGGTGGCTGTCTCCCCCCAGAGCTATGCTCTCAGTCAGGATCCAAAATCCAGGACTGGTTCCGTGTTGAAAATAAAAGACCTTGTTGTAATGTAAAATGAAGCAATGCAGCTTTCAAATTTGAAAGACAGAAACTAGGGGTGATACAAAAGCATAGAACTCTTACAGTTTTTCTATCCTGCTAACTTGCTTCAGGCATTAGAGCAGAGGGACCATTATGAAAAATACACTTTTTGTCAAATTTTAGCTCCTTTTTCACTACACAGTTTATGAAACAAATGGTTTCCTGAATTTAATATGCTGTCAGCCTTTTCTTCTCATGTTCATTGTTATTTTTTCCTAGATGCAAATTCCAGTGACAGGATGATACATGTGGTAATTGAGACAATTGAAAGTTCTGGGTTGTGGGAGGAAAAAGAAGTATTTTTTGTGTTGGTAGGAAAATAGCTCTTGAACTTCTTATTAAAAGCTAGTAAGGAGTTGTATGATTTTTATTTTTGTTTCTTTCTAGATGGAAATAGAAAATCATGGAAGAGAGCCATCTGAAGATATAAGTGGTAAATATTCTAGAATCCCAACAGGAAGCAAATGACCACAGTCTTAGCAGAGTTGTACGAGATGGAGATCTATCTTCACTTTTCAAGCTGACAGCAATTTTTCCATTAAAGCAAGAATTGTGTTGTAAAATATTTTTAGACCCAGACCCACCAAATCCATTTCATATCTGATCTTAGTCCTTTTTTTCCTTAATTTCACTGTGGACAGGGTTGAGTCACTTCAACTGGCAGACATGGCAATACCATAGGGTTTAGACAGGGAATAAAGTAGTAAAAGGATCTCAGCTCACTACCAGCTTTTATCAGCTCTGATACAGAACAAAATGTCATCGGTTTCAACTATGTTTGCACTCAGTCTGATATTGCTACCCACAAGACATCTGTTGCAAGATTTAATTTTGTCACACTGGTAAGTGTTTTTACCAGGGGAAATAGTTGATTGTGTGTAGTTAATGATAGGACACGTCTGCTGTTGCGCTGTCAAAAGCATCTATCTAGATGTAAATATTTTACATAAGCTTAAAAAGACAAAGGCTATCTTGATTTCTGCTGTTTGTACACACATCAGTCTGCAAAGGGTAAAACATCAGTAACATTTCTCTAGAATTAGCTAGGGGTATGAAAATCTCTAATAGCTTGCTACTCCAGTTGAAAGAACATTTCTACTGGCCTCTCTTCATAAGATGCAATCTCTGCAGGGGGAAACAGATAAAAGGCCAGAGAGAGTAGAAGATAACATACTCACCTGCTGGAGATACAGAGTTGCTCTTCATTTTCCATTAGGTGCTGTAATGGATCCTGTTCATCAGACTAAGAATTGAATGGGTATGTGAGGGATACAGGGAAATATGTACCAATTAAGTAAAAAAGACTTTGGATTGGAGAACCATTTGAAAAAAGGTAACACTATTTGAATAAAGGAACAGCCGAAATGTCCAGCAGAGAACAGCCTGTGCTCCTAAGTGACCCTTGGCTGTTTAAGACACGCAGATCAGAACAGTCTGTGCTGTTTAACTGTGTATTGGCTTTGTCTTCAGCACTTGGATCTTAAGTATACTTCAAAAGCTTGAAAACTGAAATGATTGAAATAACTGGAATATGGGGCTTTTCTTCTCAGTTTTTCAATTTTCTTTCTATTTATATCAAATAATCATTTTTCCCTTTGTCAGTTAATTTATATCTGGGAAAAATACAAAACTTTGAAAAAAATGTGAATTTTATGTTTTTGGGGTTTTTTGTCACTAACAACTTGTTGTCATCTTGTAAGGGAATATGGGCTGCTAAAATTTGAATTCCAAGGTATGTGCCTGGATCATCCAAACGCGGGAATTATTTTTAGGCAAGCCCTATGTCAGCAGGCTAAAGGGAGATGTACACCATGCACTCCAGCGGACCTTGGGTGCACAACAGCTGTGTTGGCAGGGATGAAATCTTTCAGTCACATCACTGTGTGCTTCAGCGGAACACATTTTGGGAAGCATGTTGAGTAGGAGGTTCCAGTGTTCCTTCCTCCCTCTCAGATGAACCAATGCATCTCATACTTGGCTACTAGCACTGCAATTTTCTCCTGCTGAATGTTCCTGAGACAGTTTTCTTTCACAGTAAACCAGCACTTTCAAATCACATTTATTCCTTTTGCTGATCTGTTGCAAGTTCTTTCCTTCTAAAATAACTATTTTGTCCTGAAATAACAAGTGTCAAGGAAAGTTTAAAAACACAAATCTAAAATCAAGAAGCTAGAAGATTGAGAATTGTGTAAATTCATGGTTTTGAATCTTTCAAGTATGCACACTGTTAAGGAGAGGGAAAATGGAATTCTCCCACCTATATTGTAGATTGGTACAGATTTGACCCAAGACATTTTTTTTTATGAAACTGAAATTCACAGCCAAATTGAAGGCAGCTTCCCACATCGTCTTTCTTTCCAGTCAAATGTACAGGTTAATATGAAATGACTGCTTTGAAATGCCTGAAAATCACCAGACTCCCTAAGACTGATCACTGAGTGTGGTGTTCTGCATTGTTGTAAAGTCTTTGTTGTTATAAAATATGACTTTTCTGTTAGCTGGAAAGACACGTGTACTGTCTCGTAGGAACAGCACTGAGGGCCCTTAAAAGGATATATATATTCATGGCATTTGCCTGGTTTCAGTACTTTTTAAATTTGTTTTTTTACTTTGTGAAGATTTTTAGCACATGCCTTTCTTTCTGAACATAAAAAAATGTCTGTTCTTGGCTCTCTTCCTTGGCTATTCCACTTTCATTCTAACATACCTTCGTGTCTCCCTAGGACATTGCATTGGTAACTTCTATTCTAAACCTTGCTAGTTCTTTTTCCTCCTCTGTTGTTAGATAGCAAAAGGTTTTACATTTCACACATTCCTGGTAAGGAAGAATGGCTGTCATTGTTCTAAACATGAAGTTGTATTTTTTATTCATTATGCTTTTTCATGCAGGGCTTGGATGAATTAGCGTTTGTACAAGTGACACGACAGGGAGGATCATTATTTCTAGTGCTACCCTCTGGGGATTTCACTAGATCGGATGCGAAGATTGTGATGTTTTCAAGTTTAAGCATTCTGTTCTCTTATGGCAGATGTTTCCTCTCTTTTTTTCTCAATTTTCAGTTTTTTGCTTTCATGAATGTCTTTCTGTCCTCTGCAAGTTCTGCCAGAAAATCCACGTTAGCAGTAATGTTACATTTCACAGCATCCAAATATGTAATGAGTTTACTCACAGAGCCCAAGCTGCTGCTTACAGCTCTGAAAGTTGAAGTTTTTCCTAGCTTTACTAGGATATGGACAAATTTCTTAAGCATTTAAACTGTTTGAATCACAAAATGGTTATGGAGTAATATTTCATCAGATGACAGGAATTAATTCTCCAGTAGTTGAAGGGTGAGGGTTCAAACACAGCCATATGTAGTGTTTTTTGGGTTGGTTTGTTTGGGATTTTGATTTGTATTTTTGGGGTTTTTTTTTTAAGCAGCAGTTTCCTTTAGTAGTGCCCTTCACAAAAATTGGCTGTGGTAATCTCTGTAACACATTTTAGACAAGTCAAGTCCAACCTTCTGTCTTGGTTACACTTTTCCATGCGGAAAAGTAAAGCATAATAGGTCTGTTACCAAACTGGTTCAATTTTTTTTTTTAATGCCACTATAATCCCCATGTTCTTCTGATTCCTTCTTTATTACGTAGCTGTAAATATGTTCAACTTCTTTTATGGGGAAATACACACCTAAAAATAAGTTAGCTTGGGTAGAATTCCCACATCTAAATATAAGGTGCCTGAGGGAAGTGGAAGTGTTTCTGATAACTTTCATGACAACATATTCACAGGCATGGACAGCAAATAATCATAAACTGCTCTTGCATTAACAGTAATCCAAAAACACTCTATTGCCTTTGTGTCTTTCTTGATGATGAAGATGTGCTGTTTTCTACTTGGCTCTTCCGTGTGGTTTTGCCATCCCTATGAAATACTTTGTTTTACATAAAACCTGTATCTGAGCTTAAACACATCACAGATGTGTTATAATATTTTAAAATTTTGTCAGTCTTAAATGTGAGTTGTGTTTTCTTTAGTAATGATTGTTAGTGGGCATTTGTGATCATGACATTAAAGTGCACCTTGTAGCTATGCTATTAGATGCATACATCAAATTGATAAAATACTTTGTCAAAAACAAAAGAAAAAAAAAACAACAAAACAAAACCAAACTAAAAATGCTCTAGCAACTCCAAGCCCCACCTTCTGGACTTTCTGACATATTACCACAAACTGTTGTGAAATTAATCATAAATTAACAATCCCATCACTGGGAAAGCCCATCATTATCTCAATTTCTGTAACATTTCTTAAGCTGAGCTTTACACTTACAAATTCAAACTGTTTTAAGGTTTTAAACCTTAACCTTAGACAGCTGGGTTCAGTCTGAAAAAGTGTCTGTATCTTCTTGCTTTTTGTTTGTTCTTCTAAATAAGTACTGTATCAATATTAGCATGTTCCACTTATAATAGTCTGTAATATTATTATGATTGAAATAATGATGCTTGTAAAACAACCTACAGTCCCAGGATAGATTAACATTTTTATACTGACTTTTCTGTTTAGCTGTGTTGTACTTGAAGTCCCCACAAAGTAGGTATTTCATTTTAAGGCAGAACTAGCTCGTCTTTTTTTCCCATGCTGCAGTCTCATCTGCCCATCTACACTTAATCCTATAGGTATTTATGGATGTCTAAAGGCATTCTTTCTGAAGGAAGAATGCTGAATATTGTTCTGTCTAATATCAGTTGCCTTGGGAATGAATTGAGAAGTTTTACAAAGATTGCCATGACATTACAGAATTGCTGGTAACTGTGTTTCCTGCAGTAACCAGACACAAAGCCAGCTCAAGGTTCTCTTTTACTTTCTGGGACCTTGAAAGATTTTAATACTTTACTGGCTCACTGCTAGTATCTCATGATAATTAAACCTCCTTCATGGCAACATCTGGTGACAGGTCCTTGATCCTAGAATTACCTCAAAATAAGGGGATTTTGATACCCTTTGGCTTTTGGCTTTGGGCATCTTTTAAGAAAGGAAGCCCCAGCAGGGCAAAATTTCTAAGCCCATGTCTGTTTCATGTCAAGTCTCTAACCTTCATTATATCCACATTATTAAATTCCTACCTGTTGGCTAAAACGTTCCCAGCTTTCTCTTAAAGCCCCTCAGGCCGAACTCCAGCACACAGTGAGGAAGTGACAGTAGCTCCTGGATGAGATGCACCTTCTGAACTGTCCCATTGAAGCTGCCCCTGGGTAGCTTCTATTTCCCTAGAGATGAGGAGCTTGAGTCATTCTGTTATTGGTGCCTGGAGGTGTCAGGAGCTAAATTAACCTATGGGAAACACTAATGTCTGCTGTCAGTTGTTGTCTGGCTGCAGTTGGTAGAATTTCTCTGAAGATGTTAACTTTGCTCTATAGGGTCTTTTACTATCCCTTGCACTAGCAAGGCTCCAGGGGTGGCCTGGAGCAGCTTTGTTGGCTGCATATCTTCCCTTTTGAATGATGATACAAAGCCATACTCATGGTGTAAATGCCAAACCCATTCCTGTAAAGCTGACCTTGGCACATTGATATGGCAAGAGATCATCTGTATTGAATAATATGTTTGCTTTTAAGTTCCCTCTTTTTTAGGGTCTTGTTGCACCACCTGCAGTTTATCTAATGCGTATGAATACAGGTAGAATTTCCTGTGGTGAAGTCTTGCAAACAGCAACCCATGCATCTTTCCTTGTCTCCTGCAAAGGTCTTGCTGCACTTTATCTGCAGTTCTAGTTGCATTCTCCTGACAGCAGGCCCACATTTTCCATGGCAGGCATTTGCTGCTGCTTGTTGTCCTCTCTGGCTGGGATGTGTAACACCACCTGCAATCTGTACCCCACTTGGAGGTGAGGTCCAAGACCCAGATTAGGCCAAACATGGTATTATTGGTAGTCTTGTTGATTCATAATGATGCTGGAGACTAATGCTTGAGATGTCCTCTGTAATGTAATTGTTATTAAAAAAATAGAAATATGATTTTTTGCAAGGTGATCTAGGAGGGATGTTCTATTAGTCTGGATGGGATAAAAACCGACTGAGTTCGGCAACAAGTCTCTAGCACTCTGTATTTTGAAACAACATCTTTTAATTTGATGTTCTGGAAGTAGAAAATAGATGTGTTGAGAGTTTAGGCATTAAGTTGAGTACTGTGCTGGATAACTTAAAGTTCTAATTGATTTCACAGTGTAATTGTCCACCTGGACAGATAGCATTCTCCACCCTAGCAGAGCACTTCAATTACTCAGCTGCTTGACCTTCCTTCTCAGTCCTGTCCTTTGAGCATTCAGGTGATGGGATACAAACTTTGCAATGCAGTGAATTTCTTGAAACAAATACTGTCCTGAAATGCAGTCGAAATAATACATTGCATATTTTTAGAGGCAGCTGGACAGAGTGAGGAGTGAAATGAGAAGTCAAGAGCTAGAGCCATGCTGTTCAGGCTGTGTAGCCTGCACAGTAAGTCAAGATAGTATGGCATATCTCCCTTCACAATTGCTGTGTTCACCTTTTCCCTTCACATGCATCAGTGTTGCACGAAGCTCGACAGACTTTTGTAATTCCACTGACAGGGTAGTAAGGGCCATGCCTAATCTAAAACTTGCCAACATCTATACAGTTAATAACAAACCGTCAAGTGCTGATTAAATTGTATCTTTGGTGTCTGATTGGTATTTATTTCAAACACACAGTTTTGTGTGGTTACTCATACTGAATTCCAGAGTGGTGGACCAGGGAACACAAATTTTGGCAGACCTTGCTGGCCTATGCAGACCTGTGCCTTGGGTGAGTTCTGCTCACCCAATCCTGCCTCAGGGCTGATTGCTGCCCAGCTGGGAGCGGCAGCAGGGCTGACCCCCAGGTAGCCAGGTCATGGACTTGGTCTGTGTCTCATGCACTAAATTGGCATTCATTGTCTGTGCTGGAAAGCCAACTATTGCCTGGTATGATTTTTGGCACCTAATAACTAGTCTGGTCAAAAATTTTCTGTCACAGCTCAGATCTGAGCTTGGGCAAGGATATTATCAGCAGGCATTTAATGAGATTTGGAGCCAAAGGAAGTTTTCCAGCATAACTGTAGGATCTTTTATGCCAGCTGGCATGTTTAATTTATGTCCCTGGGTATGTTTTATTTGCTAGTATAGACAGAGCCTTTTCTTGTTAAATTTCTAACCCTTTCCTACTAAAATTAGAGACTTAAAGGTCAAAGTATTTTCAGACTACCTGAGACTCCACTGAGAGATTAAACTCATATTTTTGTCAAGTGGGATGGTGGGTACATAAAACTTTCCTCTCATCTGGGATGGTGGATATCTTGGGCTGAGGACTGTAGAGTCCCTGTAGGATTGTGTTTTTTTTTCTAGTCCTACTTCTGAGCATGTAGCTTATGTGTTTTTCCACTACATGAAAGCAGAGGAAATAACTGGTTTTTGAGGAAACTTGAGGTGATATGACCAGAAACTGGTAAAAGATGAACCTTTGGCTCTGAAATTACTTCTTACCTAGCTAAAGATCCCTTATGCTTTCAAAATCTCATAGAACTAAGCGTGTTGTTAATCTCTTGTTTCTCTGACATTGGAGATTTTTGGATATCTTGTAGAGTGGCATTATAGGAACCATCCCTGTTTTGTTGGACTTTGATTTCAAAAAGTGTTGGTCATAAAACCTAGGTGGGTATTTGAAAAGTCATACAAGGCTTCAGGTGGTAGGTATATCCATGGTCAATAGGTCACTTGAAAAGCAAAGAGCTCCTTAGGAGTCTGAAGGCAGTCAAGCTGTCTGATCATGCATGGCTAAGCAGAGAATTATGGCTTTGTCATCTAAAGGGAGGGGATATCTAAAGCGGTGATATCCACTTAATTTTTTTTTTAGCTTTGGGAAAAGAGCAATCAGCAACACAAAGCACCTTTGCACTAAAGGTACACTTCCACTGAAGAACCTCTTTTTGGTGAAATTTTCTAACATTTTATTTCTGCAACTTGGGGGGGGTTAGATTGAGCACAAAATTGCTTTTCTTGGTGTAGGACTTCTTTTTGGTTTGTTTGTTTTTTTTTTTCTTTAATTAACATTTCTGACTGCCCACCTTCAAACTCAGAAGTGACCCAAATTTTTTCAGTTATAAAGCTGCTATGTCACCTATCCCAGCCAGCAGACTATCTTTCACTATAGTCATATATGAAATTTTGTAGGAATCTTCAGATAGAATGAATATTCAAAACGTTTTGGAGATTACTGTGTGTTGTTGATTGTGTATTTTAACTTATAACTGTTATCAGACCTGTGTTATTAAATTAAAAAGCCAATCTTGATTCAAGTTATCATTAATTCACCTAGTGGTGTTTATGTTGTTTGGTTAAAACCTTGGGTTTTTTGCTAGGTAATTGCATGACAGACAAGAAAACTGTCATGAAAATAAACTTGTTGATATTTTGATATGAATATAGTAATTAAATGATTAAATTATTTAGCTAATTATATGTCATGCTGTAAATGTATTTGTACTTGGTACAGTATCATGCTTATGGCAAATACTTGTAACAGCCCTACAGGTTACATTCCCAGGGGTTTACATTCCCTGGGGAAGTGTTTGCCACCATAGTTTGAGAGCTTCTATACTTTTGTTGTTTGGACAATATTTTTCTTTAATTGAACTATAAGTTTGTTCTCAGCAGGTATTCATTTTTCAGTTAGCTACTGCTACTATTGCAGACTTGAAGAGCAGGTTTGCTTGCTCAAAGCTTTATCTATTTTTTTCCCATCTTATTATCTGATGTAATCAAATGGATCACTCTTATTTACAGACCCTTACACAGAAAAAAAAATCAACAATCCTATGCAGCTAGAAAGTGTCACCCCTGAAAATCCCAAAAGGTGACCAGTGTCATGCAGATGAAGAATTTACTTTACTTCTTAAATTACTCATGAATGAATTTTGCCATTATGATTCCCTTATAGATGAAGGTCTTGTAATGAAATAAGTGAGGGTCTTATGTAAAACGTGAACATGAGCAACAAAAATGTTTTTGCACCCAGAAAAAAAGCCTGAAAGACAGTTATTTTGACCCTGCATATAATTTGGGAGTTGCTTGATCTCCAGAAAAACAGCCAAGACCTCACTATTCCCTGGTCTTCTGTATGATGCAGTTGACCTTTTCTGCCTCAGCTTCCCTTCTGTGGCTGCTAAAGGCACAAAGGTGTTTTACCACTGGAGAGTGAGGGTGTAGTGGGGGATAAATATCCTGCCCCTCTTCACAACAAAATCTCCTTAGGGTAAGGGAGGGGTGATGTTTTTGTATCTTGGATTTAAACACACAAGTATGCTTCAAAAAGGTTAAAAAAAATCATTAGTTTGTGAAGTTAAACCTACTTTAAAAGAATCAAGAAAATTACTGGATACTTAATGCAGTGCATCAGTGAATGCACTGAGAGGGTGACGCAGGAAATGACAAGACAGCATTGGAGGTAGCTGAGTATTCTGTAAGCATTTTGCCAAGTGATATTTGTCAAAAAATGATGTGGTTTTAAAAAGTGATTGCACCTGACTTTTGTTACATTTATCTCGTGGTGTCTTAAGTGGACTACTCCAAATTTATCTTGTATTTTTATATATAAAATAGGTTTATCTCTTTCACTTGAGATTCACCTGTTGCCTTAGTTCACTCTTAAGATAGATAATGTTTTCCCCTTCCCTTTTCTAATGAAATATGGTATTCCTTTCTTACATAAAACTGCCCTTTTGGACCAATATATCTCCACTGACCTCAACCAAGGTGGACATGCTTGCTCAGAAATTCACATAGAGATAAAGTGTTTTTAAATAGACAAATATACAGTGCTGGCCCTTGGACATAAAAATCTCTCAAATCTGACTCTGACAGTTGGTATAAAATATCTTTGTGATACTTTTTCTTCTCTGTTGGAATCTGAAATGCTATGATTGTGTGATGTGCCTCTCTTTGGATCTTAGAACAGGATCTCTCTGTCTATAGAGTTCCCCAGACTTCACTCATTTGAAACAGAAGCTGAATAACTCATTGTGATGTTTTTTATGTTCCTTTTCAAAAGATGTATTGCTTGTTATTGTGAACCATTCCTGCTACAAAAAAAGAAATGAAATTTCCGTTTGTAAGAAATACTAAATAAAGCATCCAATATATTCAAATTCTGTTAGAACTGTTTATGAGTGGCACCTTATTCGGTACATTCTTTGATTAAAAGTATCACAGTTGTGGATAAATATGAAATCAGTAGACAAGTAGGATAAACAGTCAATCAGTCAGCCAGTTATGGTATTTTCCTCTGAGTTATGCCTTCTGAAATCTCAAATATTGGGATGTAGTTTTATGTGTTCCAAAGTAGTACGAACAGGTTAATAAAAATATTTTCCTAAGATCGGTCTTCAGAATATTGAGAGGCTTTTTTTCCCCAGGATTTTATGTTTTGTTTTGTTTTGGTTTTTTTTTTT
>VZTX01009607.1:35706-76250 GCA_013400915.1 Pardalotus punctatus
GGGCTTTTTTTCCCCAGGATTTTTTTTTTTTTTTTTTTTTTGTTTTTTTTTTTGGTTTTTTTTTTTTTTTGGTTGGTTTGGTTTTTTTTAAATTAAATCTGGTGAACTGCAGAAATGGCAGCATTTCAAACAACTAGCCTGAGGGGTTTAATACAAACCATAAAAAGAATAGTCAAAACTTTGTCTGCTTTTGTGAAGTCATTGGAGTGTCCTATCTGTTGTGATTATAGCTATTTACATTAGTCCAAATATTTATATAGTGCACAACGGTGAAAGTATGAGGTGCTAAGTAGAGAATTACCATTTTCTTTACAAGAGAGGTGCTCATTTCTGTGAGCAGATGAGGTCTGCATGTTTTTAGGGAAATTACTTCGAAGCATCCAAGATTTTTAGGAAAACGTGCATAGCACAATATACCAAGGAAGGAGAAACATTTGTGCTTTCTCTTTTAATTCATGCATCTTGTACTTGTCAGCTGGTCTTAAATGTAGAACAGAACCCCAAGAAGCATCTATAATTGCTATGCTAATTCCTTCATGTGAATCAGAGTGAGCTTCCCCATCTTCAGAGCAGTCCAGACAACTCTCTGAAAGAGGAGGCAAACCAGTGTTTTTAGCTCCTTAGCTGTGGCCCCACCTGTGGCTCTGGTGGGCAAATTCACATCCCCAGGGATGAGCAGGGCACAGGTCAGAGGCTCTTGTGAGGTGTTAAATTCACACCTGGCTAGAAGATAGTTTCACTACAGAGCTACCTCGTCTGTTGCAGTGTCTTAAAATCCGGCTAATTAATAAACAAATGTTTCTAAAAACCCCTGCACATCATTCAGTGCATTAGAGCTTTATGGTTTATAAATTTCTTTTCCTCTTTTGTAGTTACTGATTCAAATTACACAATTTATTTACACAATTATTTCAGCTCTATCGTAGACCAGAAAACAAGGTCCAATAGTGGCAAATGAAATACACTTTAAAAAAATAAATAAAAGTCCTTTGTAGGTCAGATGGGAGCAGAAAACACAATAAGCAGAGCAAACTAGGTCCTATTGGTAGTCCTTGTTTAGGACAGCTGGGTCTTCCCTTCCCTTCCCTTCTAACGTGGTTACCAGAGCTTGCCTTTTGTTTTCTGCATTCCCAGACATGTCTGAGCCTTGAAATGTGGCCTTAATGCAGCCATTTGTATTTACTTGAATTCAAATGTCCATTTGAAAATAGAACAATAAAGCAGTGTGGTACATCAATAATTGTGCAATGAACATCAATAATTGTGCCATGAAACTAGGAATTGGATGACGCTTGTATGGAGATGGCCATGTTACCTGGTGATTCTTGTATCAAAATATTTATGAACAGACAGGAATGATAGGCTTTGCACTTAGGAGTGAACAAAAATGTCAGCTGAGTGCTTTTAAGTTTTATTGCAGCTTTTTTAGAAAATCAAAGTTCACTGTTGGATCTCTGTTTTTCTCTTTGAGGCTCCTGGGATAGAAATCAGGTTGCACCTGTTATGTGGGCAGGTGAAGTTTGTGATGGGCACTAATTGATTTGATGGGCGTATTCTGAAAGACAGAAGGCACTTTCAGGAATTTTGTGATAGTTTTCAAGCTAAATAGATGAAAAGACATGCACTGTTGTGGGATTTTTTGCCATATTGGTCGACATTGTTAGCTTCAATGAATTTGACTGGGAATTCAAAACAAAACTTGAGCAGACTCAGAATAAATTAGAATAAAATCAAAGACAATACTTGCAGGATACCCTGTGAGGAAAATCTGTAAACTTTCGTACAGTTCTAACTGACAGAAATCCTGTTCTCATGCTAATATAGCCAATAATGAAGAAATGTGGGAACAAAAATACAGTGAATGTGTTGTACAAGCAGAATTGTGCTGAACCAGGCTGAATAATGGTGCTCTCTATGGGATGCCAGCCAGCCCTTTAATGCTTACTGCTGCTGCAAAAGCGCTTGCTAATCCTGCACTAGGAATTGTTTTTCTAAATCATGTTAGGACTTTGATTTCATTGTAATAGATGAAGGCAAGGGGGGCTTGGGTCTGAGGCTCAGGACAGACAGCTTGTCCCTTTGGAAGGAGGGTGCTTTGTGATGGTGTGTCATGCTGGAATTGCAGCTGACAACAGCCTGCACAAGGACCAGTGGCTTGAGGGAAGCACTGTCCAATTCCTGGGCTCTTTTCTCACCTGGCAAAGTTGTCTGCTGCAGACCAGGCTAATGGTGACTTTTGGGACTGTCTTGGCTTGAATGCTTTTTTAGTTGCAACACAAACAGTTGCATCAACACTGTAGGAGAGGAAGAAGGGAACAAAAGCTAGTCTGGCTGCCAGCACCTTGAATTTCAGGATTTAGCAATGCCATCTTACCTGGCAAGGAGTTTTCCTTAGAAAGCCAGGTTTTAAATGCTGTGGATAGAAATATCCTGGTTTCATAAGTATTTGGGTGTCAAGGAGATCTATCAGAAGACATGTATTCAGAATGGTTTCATTTTTCTCTTAAAATCCACACTGAACTCTGTTCTGTTTGCTGATCAATAGATGAATATTGGGATGGTGAAAGGAAGAGAGTTTTATTTAGCAACACAAAATGAGGATCTGTTTGTTGATGTATCTCAGTGTAAGAGTAGGGTTTTCACAAGGGTGGTAAATACAGAAAAGCTCTCATTGTTCCCTGCTGAGATTTCTGTTTTTAGGAGACTAGAGAACATGAAACCATACATAAATATGAACTATTGTTGAAGACAACTGAGGAGTTTGTAATAATGCTGAGTACATGTGGAAGTACTTTGCTCTGTGGATGACTCCTGTAGGAAATTATCTCTGCTTAGTGGAAGACAGGGTGGTTCAGCTCACATGGCTGCCTGGCAAGCTACCTGGGAAAGGCATCAGGATCCTTCTCCTGTTCCTTTCTTTTGTCCACTTTGTTGCTTTTTAATGCCAGTTTTAAGGGAGAGTAATAATTTGCAAAATTCTCAGCAGCCAAGCCCAACTAAGGTGGGCATTGATGAGCAAGGAGTGATTTCAGTTTCAGAATGTCAGTATAACTTTCTATTAAAAATACGAATCCAGCTAAAAAATACTTTCTAGTGATTATTTTAGTATCTCTGGAAATACAAAAATAATCTTGAAAAGTCCTATTTAATTGAAAATTAGAGAAGTTAATCTTTTTAGTTTATGTTCTGCTGGTTTGGGTAATTCTTGACTGGCTTTTGTTAGTTTCAGTGTGAGCCATCTCTTAGACCACTGTTCTCACCAACTACGAATCCTCAGATACCCTTTTATCTGACTTGAGCATCTTTATCTTGTAGTCAGGCATAGAATTGTACAGACAACTTTATTGTTCATAAACAGTTTTTAATTAAAAGTCTCTGCAAAATCAACACTGATGTGTCTGAGTGTTATGATTATAGGTAAGTTAATAAACATTAATTTGCATTGGTCCTTAAGAGAACCTAGCATTACTGCACAGCACTTTTACAACCACAGTCTGAAGCCTACAGAACTTCTTCATAAATCAGATTAAAAAAACACTTTCTTATAAAGCTAAGTGACCTTATAGATCAATGTTTCCAGATAAGATCCAGCATAAGCTACTCCAAAGACAGAGAGCATCAATCTTAGGTGATTCATTTCCTCGGCTACTCCCAATGCAATTTAGTGAATAGATAGTCTCTGCAATAAAAACTTTTCCCAGAAGGCTGAATATTTATACTAAGATGTTCTTAATAAGTACAAAAATTGCATCATCTCATGTATGAGAGCTATGTATGATGCATTTGAAAAATCAAATAAGAAAACTTAATGAATACAGGGTTGATTTTTTTTTTAAATGAACCATTTCTCCATCAAAACCAATGTTTCTCTTTTACTTCAATATGAAAAGCATAAGGTAACATTCTCATTGTGGCATCAACTAGTTTTGCTAGCTGACATTTTGCTGTTCTTCAGTTTTCCGGGAGATCCTAAATGTCAAATTTACTGCATGTTTAATAGTGCTGACTTGTACTTCCCATGGTTGCAGGACAAGGAACTCTGGTTTACGCGAAAGAACTGGAAATCAGGAGTGATTACCTTTTTTTTTTTTTATATTTCCAATACTGGTTGCATCTGTTTCCTGGGTGGAAGATAGGGAAATTAGTTAGTTACATGTCAAGAAATAGTTTCAGGAGTTTGAATGCAAAGTGTTTTGGAAATCTGGACTTAAAACCTAGAACTGTGAAATCCTATGTGATCTTTTTATTTTGCAAAAAAGTAGCAGAAGAAATCACAAAATGCTATGTCACTCTTTATTGTAAAACACCACAAAATTTTATTTGTGGAAAAAGTATGGTACCTAGAAGAATGTCTATGGGTGGAGCTCACTGCTCTTGTACCTTTCTTAGGTTGAGACTGAAGGTGGGGGTTCAGGAGTAGGGAGGCTTTGAGTGTGGCCTCTTGGAGATGGGCAGATGTGGCAGTGAGGGCTGCAGGAGAAAAGTTAGA
Organism: Pardalotus punctatus; assembly: GCA_013400915.1. NCBI lineage: Eukaryota > Metazoa > Chordata > Aves > Passeriformes > Pardalotidae > Pardalotus > Pardalotus punctatus. The sequence goes on from VZTX01009607.1 coordinate 40,196, forward strand.
TTTCCTTTGGTCTGTATTTTGGGGAGTGCAGGGTGAGCAGCCAAAAGTACACGTGGCTTAGGAACCAGGGTAGAATGACAGGTGATGAACAAAAAGTCAAACAATTTAGAGATTAACAAATAATTGTTTAAGAAGGCAAAAGACATTTTGTTTGGGTTTTTTTCACATTTTAGGCCAGTGTGTCAGAGCACATCCAGTCACTCACTATTACAGAATCAAAAATACAAGGTAGCAACCAGTATTTACAAAACAGGTCCTCAGACTTTGCTTCTGAGAAAAGGCTTATTAGCCACATTAGAAATCATGAACAAAAGCTGGCAAACTTGAGCTGATGAGCAGAATTCCAAAATAGTAATTACTCAATAGCAGTGATTTGATTGAAATGCTAGTATACATTTAAAACACCAAATAGTTTAATTTTTGTCTCTGGGTAATCTTATTCCCTCTTACTGTGTTTCTTTTATTTCCACTGCACAATTCAGAAGTTTCTTAAGTATAAACTAAGACGTAAGCCGTATAATGGTGGGCAACTGAGTTAGGGAGCAGGAGCAACTGTAGTTGGTCACTACACTGGGCAACAAAGAATTCCCATTGGTAGCCTGTGTCACTCAACAAAAAGTCCGGTGATGGTTACTTTTGCCTTATAAAGGAAATTTTCTTACAACAGACAGAACAAACTAACAAAGCTGGTAAACAGTGTGTTTGTGAAAGCAACTAAGAAAATCTGCACCAAGTATGGGAAAAGATACCAAGAAATGTAGATGCTGGGTTAATTTGCCAGGTTTCTTGGGGTTTCCGCTCTCCAAGTAGTTAAATTGTTGTTCTTCAACAGTTTAAATTTAGATATCAAACAGCAAATATCATACCTAGAAAAAATACTTTGCAGCCTTTGTATACCTGGACTAAGATCAGACTAAAGACACTCAACTTAGTTCTTGCTCAAAAAAGAGACTGGTGACCCTCTTGGCCTATTCCTCTGTCCTTTGGGCAGAAAACAGCCCAAAGGATTGTTCGTTTGGACTTGCATATGTGCTGTGCATTGACTCTGGGGGTGCTCAGAAAGAAATTAAACGAGAAATTTCTGAGGCTTGTGGCTTTTCAGCCATTAAGACGGTAGCTTGGATCGCTCCTTCTTTCGAGGCTGCTTGTCATCACAAAGTGAAAGGACCTTCATGACAAAGTCCTACCCCTCTGCTGCATTGGGCTGTACTGGCCCGATAAAAGCAACAGTTCCCAGTGACTCTCAAATTTGCTTTCCTTGGATAGCCAGAGCGAAAATGGGTTCTGGCATTCTGGGGTTTCATAAATAAATTGTATACATGGCAATTAATGTTTTGTGGTGAGCAAAATAACCTAAATAAATGCTGCTCACTGCTCTCAGCTTTTGAATCCCACTTAGCTTTGTTTTATTTTAATTTCTCTGGAATCAAGGTAGAATTGCTTTCTGTGAAGTAAGTTGTTATTTTTTTTTCCCAAGGTAGTCAATACCATTAATGTAAAAAAACCTTTTTAAATTTTTTTTATTTTTATAGTTCTATTGTTACCTTGCTTATGGCAAGAATAAAATAAAGTTGATATTTGGTAGTGCAATTGCTATGAAGCGACACCAACAGACACATGCACTGCAAGGCTTTTTGCTAACATGCTGCCTGTCAGTATTAAATGTGTTTACTTTTTAGAATTATTGTCACCTTTAGCTGTCCAGAAGGAAAAAACATAGCTATTAGCAGAGCTAATTTTCAAGGACATAACAATTAAGAGGAAGTGAGTCTCAGTTTGTTTAAATAGGTTTCAACATATGCTGTTTTTTTAACATTAACTACTTCTCAGGCAAATTAATCCTCTAAAATACAGCTTTCTATATTGAATGTTGCTGATTTGATGGTTATTTCCTATGAAGATAATAATAAATTGGGATGCTTGTGAACATGCAATTTGAAGTTTCCAACACAGAAACAGCTGCTAGCAGAAAGTGGTTGTGTACGCCCTGTCAGGAAGGGTTTACTGCTGCCCTGGGTGAACTATTTTGGCATTCCAGGATGTACAGCTTAATAGCTGCCCAATATTTAAACAAGGGAAACAGCTTGGATTTCAGGCCCTGAAAGCTCTAACGTTCCTTTCTTGCCCAGTCCCAGAGGGCCATGTGGTGCCTTTAATTGTGAACAAGTAAACATTAGTCTGGTGGCTTGAGCAATTCAGGAGATGAAATGAGACAGAAGTTGTCTCTGCAGGTGGGTTAACAGCTGCTGCCAAGTGTCTCTCTGTCTTGCTATCTCAGAGCAAGCAGCAGGAGTGATTTGTTCTGATTCTTGTGAAAAAGATTGATGCACTGTTTGTTTTTGAAGATTTGAAATTGAGAGAGAAAATCCCAGGTTTTTGGTTCTCCAGTTGTTTAAAATCTTAATATAGGTATGTAGATTCTATCTCTTTTAAAAATGTGGTTGCAAGGGGTAAGCAATTAACCCTCTAAATGCATCTCCCTATAATTTATCTATCAATTAACTTTGTCTTAGTACTTCAGAAACTGTTACAAATAAGATGTAGGATAATCTGTCTGAAACAAGTTCCTTGGAAATGTAATTACCTGGCTTATTTGTAGATTAATGTTTTTGACAGAAGCTTTAAGGAGGTGAGAGCAGAATATCATGTGGAAATAGATCTGCAAAAAGAAAACCACTTCTCCTATTGCAATCCTATTCAAAGATGAAATAAAATGCTCTCTCCCCATTTTATCTGTAGGTTTACCATGTTATTACCATGGCTAATATATCTTAAATGTACAAATATAAATGTATAAACATATCTTAAGTGTAAAAATTAGTTTCTCATAATGAGCCAATGGGAGATCAAGAAGAGAAATTATGATATATTAAGTAGAGGATAAAGGGGATTTCTTTAGAAAAGAGAACCTAGAAACTCTTCAGCATTTAGCTGAGCTATTGTCACTCTTCAAATGTCTCATGGCAAACTGAGTTTTCCAATTCACTTTTGTGCATCTCAGTAATTGAAAGAGAGGGATGCATTTGCCATCATCTATACATTGCATGCATCAGCAAGCCGTTTCTGTAAGTGCATATCTGTGATTGTAGAAAAAGGTTTGCTTTCTAAAAATCCATAGAAAGCAGGTCAAATATGTGTCCTCTATGCAACTGAATCCTGAGCTGGGACCTAGCTGGCTTTTATGAGCTAATGAGGGTCACTGTGGGTCAAGATTTGAATGGAAACTTCCAGGAAAAATAAAAGTCTAGTAGGAACTACTCTTTAATGCATCCATAAGTGGTGCTTACCCTTTGACTCAGTGATACAATATAGATTGAAAGGTACTTAAAAAAAAGTTTATGAAGTGTTCTGGGTTGGTGTCCAAACAGATCAGTTGCTTTTAGAGCATGGAACAACGGCTTCCCTATGGAAGGTGTAGCACAATGTAATGACAGGGCATCTAGATATCTGGTACTTCTAATGGGCAATAATGCAAGCTGGGGAAATAAAAACTTGTCTAAACTCTTCAAAAACAAACCAGCTTCATGGAAAGATTTCATTTTCTTTCATAATGTACCATTGGTGAACATATTATACAATTAAGAAGTAAATAGTTATATATTCTAGGAATATATTCTAAGAAATTTTAAAAGCTAAACAGCAAATGGATTGAGGAGCAACACAGTAACTTCATGAAGTAATTCATTAGTGGCTGTAACATATGAGTTTTGAAGGCAAGGTGCAGACCATGAACAGCTGGTTTGCCAAAATCTAGAGAATACACCAGAAGAAGGATCATTCTGTGCATGCCTTACTTCCTAAGCTGGTTTTCCTCAGTGCCAGCTCTGAGATAAAATAAATTCAGGGGATATTTTCCTAACCCCACCCATGCAGCCATTCCTACAACAATATGCACAGACAACAGAAAGGCTGTTTATAAAGCAGAATGAACTTTGTTTGGTTAGTCCATAGCTTTGAATAAAACAAAGAATTATGATGAGCTGGGAATTTGGGAACTGGCACTGGAACAAGGGAAGAGAAGAAAGCAGAAGGGCAAAACACAGTGTGTCAGGAAAGCTTTAAAGGTCTGTCCATATAACTTTATCTTCATCACAAATCCATTTATACCATATAAAACTACACGTAATTTACTTTAGTTAACTTTTATTGTAGAATAGATCTATTTCTTTTAAGCTTTAGTGAATGTCTTCTTTCCAAATCCCATTGCTGAAATTTTCAGTAATCTCAGTTTATAACCATGGTTTCCTATTTAATGCAGCAGATTACCAGGTGACAAGGACTTGGACCAAGATGCAGGTCTCATGCTGTAAATGCCATTCAGTCAAATGTGAGTGCCACTCTGCATCTGAGGAAACAGGACAATTAAGGAGTATTCTGTTTTGTTCTTCCTTGGTAATCATACCCAGACTACCTCAAATTTCCTGGTACCTTGAGAGAATTTCAGTGTGGAGTATAAGGCTTTCATCATGTTGCAATGTTACCAGTCCAGCATAAATATTGTATATAAACTGACAAAAAAACCAGTTGAATGGAAGCTTTGTTTAGAAAAATTATATTTCACAATGATTTAAACTTTGCTTTTCTTCCTTTGCATGCTAAACTTACACTTTCTCTTGACAGAGACATTTTCAAAGTTTTAACTTTAAAATTTCTTCAATGTTTTCATATTCAAAATAATGCAGTCTGAAGTGAAAAACTGGGCATGGTGAAGACACACTCTGAAATGAAAACCTTGAGATTTAGATTAGTCCAAGAAATTAAGCATGCATGCAGTTTTATGAAGAGTGCAAGTTCTGAATTATGTACTATCAAAATCTCTGGAATAACTTAATCCTATCTTTAAGCAGTCTTTCAAAATAGTTTTCTAATTTCAGCTGACAGTACAGATTCCTATTCAAAATGAAATTTTTAGGACTTCTCACCACTACCTTCAACATGTAAATGAATTAATGAAGCAGCTTCTGGTTTTCATACAAATTAATTTTAGGTCACCCATGGAATCCCCATGCTAGCCCTGAATTTTGTGCATTACAATCTCTTCCTTCTCATCTCTTGCAACTCTTCATGGGTATTAATATGAATAATTGCACTAAATTGATCAATACAAATAACCCATGCATTAGGAAAGGACTTCTGGTCTATAAAGCAGACTTACATTTCCCTTGGTAGCGTTAGGGAGTGCACAATGCGCAGCAGAAGCACCGATCATGTATTTACAGAGCTCTAAGTGCAGAAGGAAGTTTTACAGTAAATCAGCAGGAGCGCTCCCCATGCAGTCCATCTGAGCTGCTGCGGCTGAAGGATGAGACTGTTCAGCTCCAGGGGAGCAGGGCTGGGAGTGATAGGTACTCTTTAGACTGAAATCACTTCCTGGTGCTGATGTGTAAAGGTGAGCCTGGCATAGCTGCCTGCTGTCCTGCACATAAATGCAGTGGTTAATGGCACAGGTGTATACCTTCTGTATACCTTCATTTTAATCCTGCTGGTTCCCAGCGCTACCTGCAAAGAACAAACTTCTGGGGACTTAATAAATGAAAGCAGGATTTTCTTTGCCAAAGCAAGGTTTGATAGTGAATTCTTCTTCCTTCTTCAGAAGATAAATCTCAGCTTTTAATTAAGATGATGCACAGTTGTCCTTTGGTGCTTCCAAATGGGGGTGCTCAGTATCTACTGAGTGAGGTTAAAAAGAAACTTTCTGAGAGAGGCTTTGTGTTAAATGAGAGATAAAAACTGACCCAAAGAACCTCTCTCAAGCAGGCCAGTTTCACTTAACTTAGCTTTCTCAATAACATGGAAATAATGATGAAAACACAGGACACAGTGCTGTGAAGGGGGAAAAAGTGGGTAAGGTGTTTACATATAGCTCTACAGAGTTTTTAACCCATTTTGTCAATTTATATGTGCACAAGTATTGACTGGTACCAGTAAGTGAAATGTGCTGACAAACCCCTCCAGACCTGCCAGCCTGAATTTTCATAGACCAGTATATTTTGCTTTCTTTTTCTCTCTTTTTCCACAGCTCCTCTTGTTGCTACATAATGTTTCTAAACAAAAAAAGTCTTTCTTTTGAAGAAATTCTCACAGTACAGTAGAGAAAGCACTTGGTAAGGCACAAGAATTCTCTTCCTTTTTAACATTGCCCACAAAGTTGTTGAGTATTTGGCACCTCACAGGTGCCAGAAATATTTGTGTAATATTTGTGTGTCTTTTGATGAAGCATAAGAAATTGACATAAGCAAACTGTAATTTTAAATCCTGTGCTTGGGACAAAATGTGTGTGTGTGTGTATTTGAGTTTAATAAATATGATTTTCTGACGTAGATGTATGCTTGCTTAGAGATGTATGTACACTGTATCAGAAGCTATACAAAAGTTAATTTGGTGCCATCATGTAGGATAGTTGTTCATATAGTTAATTTGTTAAAATCTGTGTGGGGTTTTTTAACTCTCATTTTTGATGAAGAGGCAGGACCTCTCAGTGGCACAAAAATAATGTTCTCTGTATAAATGAGCACTGAAGCTCTGAAAGAAAGAGGATTTAAACAGAAAGCCTGCCACAGCAGAGCTAGCAGGAGAGGCTATGAAGTGACACATTTAAGATGCTAATTTTCTCAGTGGCAGTCAGATGACGGGGTCCTGTAATGGTATCTGTGGAGCGGAGTTAACAGCTGCTGTCTTCACTTGGTGGATGACCATATTAGAGCTGATTCCCCAGGCACTGCTAATTAGTGTATGGAGAGGAATGAGGCGCAGAGGATGGTGGTGTTTGTCATTCTTGATGCACAGCAGACAATGTTTAAGTCACAGTTTGATGGTGGAATCCCCAAATTTATTTTCTGTGTGTCTGTGTTTGTGTAATGCTGAAAGCTATCAAAACCTCTGTCTGAACTAGATGTCTCTTACTGTTTCTGCTGTATATAAACCCCAACATTCATTTGTTTACTGCTACAGAAACAGCAAGAGGCATACAGAAATGTCTTGGAAAAAAGATTTTCATTCCAATTCTTGTGCATACCAAAAAAACTCCTAAATAAATTATGTGCTAGAAAGGCTTCTTATGTCTCCTGCTAAATTTACATGTCCATGGGTATCATAAAGAATTGCAACTTCAGTATGCATGCTCGATTGTGTATATTACAGTTCATTAACCAGCCCTCAGGCTGACTAATTGTGCCAGATGGTATAATTTCTGTGTGTACTTGACTTGCCGTGAGTGTTACTATCTTGTTTCTAATATTTGTCTGTAGTAAGTGTGTGCAAGGGGGAAGGGTTTCTAATTCACAGGCACCTTCCCTGAAAAGACCAATTGCAGATGGAAACAATTTAATGAGTTGTGTTTCTAGATATATCAACTGGAATGTGAACAGTCAGCATTCATCAGGGGAGATGCTGAATAAAATGACAACCTTTAAAAAGCTTCTAATCAGTCTTTGAGAATGCTGCTTTGGAGTTGTGGGGAGGTTCATGAACATGCTGAGGACTGGCAGGAACAAAAAAACTGTGTTTCAATTTGAGTTCACTTTAATGACAAACCTCTAAAATCCATTGTTGCATTTTATGTGGTATTGACACACAGATATACTCCATGGTATTTTTGCACACTCCTCTGAGGAGCATTGCTCTTTAGCACTTGGGAAATTTGTCCCCTCCTGCTCTCCTCTTCTCCCCAAGTTGAGTTGTGGGTAAATTTTGTCAGTATGAACATGAGATTGCTTTCCTTAGGGACTCAGTACAACATTATGAGTTCCCTTCACTCTCAGATGAGAAGTGTTTTATTTATGTAGGTAATTATTTTTCATAACAGGTAAACAAGTCAAATCAATCCCAACAAAATTTCTAAGGGTGTTGAGTGGAACCACTTCTTTCAGCCTGAATTTCACTAAAGAAGTGAGTTACAAAACCTGGTGGGGCACTTTTGTTGGAATTATCCCTCCGGTGATCTTCACACAGTTCAGAGGCTGTGATTTCAGTGGGAAAGAATGATTACCCAAAGGGTTCCTTCTGTAAATATGTTTTGTTCAGGGAAAAAATAATCTGAGCCAGGGAAAAACCCTTCAACAGAGAGATAGTAGTATCAGCAGGATACTCTTCTATTTCTTCAAGCCTCCTTCATGTCTATCTGGCTAATAAAACTTTATACCTTTTTTATGAAATGGCTGTGTTTATATTGTGTAGAATATAATTAATTGTGTGAAATTTGCAGAAATCCAATAACTCTATGCTTTTTTATGCTTTATGCTTCAACATCTTCCTCCATAGGCTGTTTTTTTAAATATGTGTCACAGTGTTAAAATATTAGTATGCAAGGCTTTGAAGTTGAAGAGGTAGAGTACTTTGGAAGCAAAGTTTATACACCTCTGAAGACATTGGAGACACTTAAGATATGTGTTGAATAATCATGTTGATAGGCACAAGAAAATGGAAGGTAAAGATCCTGAGCTGTATTGGGATTGATTTTTAACAGACACAAATAATCGCTGATTGTGATACTAACATAAACAAACTGCTCTACTACCACATTTTTTTTCACAAAGAAATCAGGGTTGTAAGAAAAAAAAGTCTAAAATAAAAACTAAACTCTTATTTTGCTTTCTGATGCCTAACATAATTAATTATACCATCAATAACCGCCAGAAGAACAGTTTTTACAAAAGGCATATTAAAAATCAAACCTTCCTGCAAGCTACTTTAATTTTGTCACGGCACAGCACTTATCGTTTCATTTTAGTGGTAATTAAACCCCTTCTCTAGTGCATCTGAACAGAAATGGCATATTCTTAACAGCTTCTTGAAACATGTTGTACTTTTTTTTTGGTTTTTTTTGGGTAACAGGCAAGGATAGATAATTTAATTTATTTTAAAAATGTGGTTTGGACTTGTGCGCTTGGGAAGCTTGTGTGCCTGTTGCTAGGTTTGCCTTTCAGTGCTATGGCAACCGCCGGGAAGCGCGGCTCAGCGGGAGCTGGCGGCCGCGCCGTGCATCCCGGAGGACTCCGTGTCCTTGGGGTTAGCAGACAGGCCTACACCCAAGGGTTTGAAGGGAGATGAATGTTTTTAAGATCTTGCAGCTTCAGAACCACCTGCCAGTCTTGTTCTCGCTTTCCCTGGGGACTGAGACTGGCAGCACAACCTAAGCAGCAGCACCTCAGGGGAACAAAGCACACGGATAGGGAGAAAGAGCTGGGCAGTGTTCTTTGAACTCATCAGGACCATGCACAACCTCACCTGTCAGCCCCTTGAATTTTCCAGAACTATGTCCAAATGCAGCTCCTGGTATTTGGATGAGATACCTTGATAATTCCCAATATTTATTCCAAATGTTAATTACTGGCCTTCTGTCTGGTTGAAGTGCTTACTTTTCTGAGTGCAATAGTTTTCTATGAAAAGCTGTGTTCTTGCAAATTGTCACTTGAAAAATAGGTCTCTGAGCTGTGACTGTGCCTCTGAGAGAATAAGGGACAGTGAACTTGAGCACACAGCTCTGGGATGCACTCACTGCCCAGGGACGTCCCCTGCTTCTCTCCAGGCTTCAGTGTTTGCCTTGGACACACTTTGATTTGGGTACTTTGCTCCCTTTGCTTTGAGCTAGAGATTGCATGACCTCATCCTGTTAGTAAATGTTTACATGCATAGCATTCCCAAAGGAAGTGTGAGTTTATCCCTGCTGCAAAAGCGTGACTGCTGTGCTCCCTGTCCTTACCTTTGCCTGGTAGCTGAACCCCTGCCAGGCTTTGCTCTGACTGTCCCTGGAGCGTTCAGAACACAGAGCCCTCCCTCTCTGATGGCACCCAGCAAGGTGCAGTCACCCCAAGGTCTAGCCTGGCTGGAATGGGACACACCCCTGCCAGTGGTTGCTCCAGGGAAAGAATTGCAAGGTGTGAGGCAAAGGGTGTTAGACACCTGTTACAGCCCCTCTTTCTGAGAAGGTTTTTAATTTAGAGGCAGTAATTGGCTGAGAATAGATTATTGCATTGCTATATGGATTGGTTGTTGCTCCTCACTTTTTCCTTTTGTGTGTGATTTTGGAAGGTGAGTAACAGAAAGGGATTTGTTGCTTTATTGGGTTTGTTTGTTTTTTAAATATATATAACTGGGTTTTTCAAAGTCCAAGATGCTGCAAGCACTGGCTTCTGTGATGTTTTTTTCACTTGGAAGTAAACATGGATTTTTTTACTTATTTAAGGTACGTGTCCCTACATGGAAGAGGTTTCAAATGGCTGCTGCAGTAATGTGATTTGAAGCTTTCTAGTTACTCAATATTACTTTTGTTCATGAACTAAAAAAACCAAAATTCATTACACTACCTCTGTGTAAACTACCAGGTTCATGTTTTCTAATCCCTTTCTAGATATTTGTTCATAGTTGAACTTTAGTTTCTGAAAAACTTACCAAACATAGCTTGGGCTGTTTTTTGGGGTTGTTTTTCTATGTCTTAAAGCTGTGGTGTACCCCCCATAAAAATAAGCTTGGATTTTATTAACTTGGTTTATTTATGTGTAGTCCTGACACTTGCAAACCCTCCATATGTCCAGCAGCTAACTTCCAAGGCATGAGAACAAGTGTTCCATCACTCAGTTTTAAAAATTAATATATATAATTACTTTTAGAATTGAATATTCATCTTGGTTCAGATGGGCAAACCAGCTGCCCATGTCATGGCCTTGATTTTGGTTTTCTTCTTTCTTATTTGTCTTGCTTTCCAAGATTATCTGGTCATCATGATAGTCATGACAGAGGGAGCAGATACAACTTATAAGGAAATTTTTCCTCACTTTGAAGCCCCTGGTTGGTGCAAGGAGCAGCACCAGCTGCTCGACACTGCTGCCCCTGATTATTGGGCACTTATTGACTCTCAGCAAATTAGCACAGTTGAATTAATGCTGAGTTACTGATGAAGGAACAATGTCCTCACCCTGCTACACTTCAGTTACTTGCAGGAGGTTTTAACTTGTTTTCAATATGCAGTTAAACCCCAGGAAGCTGATGGCAGCACTTACTGTGTGCCAGGAGGAGGAAAATAGCAGCAGTACCACCAGTGGCAGCAGCTTGTCCTGTTCGGAGAGGAGCACCAGGCTTGCAATGAAGCTGGTGAATGCCTGACAGGGCTCCTGGGTGACCGAGGCTCTCAGGATGTGTGTGGGGAGGGACCAGGTGGCAGAAGGACACACAGCTGCTGGAGGGACCCAGGACACTGGGGGGTTGCAGCTTTGCCAGCCAGACCACCCGTCAGTGGCCATAAGGCCCTGCAGGGGTCTCCAGCAATGGTGACAGACAGCCACATCCTCTGCATCCCCTTGTTGTATCAGTGCGTGCTGAGCCTGAGGAAGATACCCAGACAGAGTTTCCAGGGGAGCATGCAGCTCTCTAGATCTCCAGCTGCATGATATGCCCAGTGTATCTGCTGCCGTCTGAGGTCAACAGCAACAGTGTCTGCAGGATGTGTGCCCAGGCAGAAGAGATGATCTGCCTGGTGACTGAGCTTTGGGATGCAGTGGACAGGTTGAGGAGCATCTGTGAGAAGGGGGCTGACTGATGGAACCTGCTGTCCCCTCTGGAACAGAAATGCAAGACCTGAAAAGGAGTATCCTGCACACACTCCCCAGGCAGAAGGCAGTGACTTGAGGGACTAGGGTAAAAGGAAATGCGTCTCTACTGGGGACAAGGAGAGAACATCCTCTTTGTCGCCTTGCCTCTCCATGTGCCCTTATGCAACAGATATGAGGCTCTGCAGTTGGATGGACTGGGACATGATGAGGTTGAAGATGACCCACCCATTCCTGAGGAGTCATCAAGGCCAAGTCAGCTTATTTCCCATGTTGAGAAATACATTCAGTGCAAGTAGATCCATTTGCAAGATATGGTGTGAGCTGCAGAGTGGCACCAGCCAGGTGACAGGACACTCAGAGACATGGCAGGAGCTGACAATCCCCAGACTATCACACATTTAGACTGTAAGAGTATAAAAAACAAGGTTTCATTTATTTGGGGTCCATCCTCAGAGGCACATCTGAAATGTTTGTGTGTGAAGGCAGGCGGTGTGTGGGATAAACAAGGGGAGATGGCAGCTTTGTCTCAGCCCCAGAGCCAAAACATCACTGTCATAAGTGAAACTTCATGGAAGAGTCCAGTTATGGAGTGCTGTGGTGTTTATAGGCTCCTCAGGGAGGTAGGTGGGGCAGACAAGGAGGAGGGGGAGTGCCATACATAAGGGACAGGCTGGACTATATGGCACTTGCAGTTAAAGATGAGAACTTCCGGGTATGGACTAGTAAAAAAAGTAATGAAGAAAATATTGTCAGAGTCTACCAGAGATCACTCAGCCAGTGTGGTAACAAAAACGTATTATACTAGAAGGAATTAAGGGAAATCACTACATCGGTCACCCTTGTCCAGACGGGCAATTTTCTCTTCACATGTATTAGCTAGGACTATCATACAGTAGACACTAACAGGTCCAGGACAATCCTGAACACTTTGAAGATTACTTTTTGATACAGGTATTAAGGGAGCTGACTAGCAAAGATGCCCTTCTGGATCTGTTGGGGGTCTGTGGATGAAATGTTAGTTGGTGTCTGTCTTGGCCCCAGTTACCACAAAGTGGTTGAATTTAAAGTCTTTGGTGATATGAAAAATTTCTGTTAGCAAAGCAAACATCCTTGGCTTTTGGGAGAGGAGAATGTAGGCTGCTCAAGGATCTAGTTAGTAAGGTCTCCTCAGAATCTGCTTTTGAAGGGGTCCATAAATGCTGGTCAATATTTAAGACTTCAGGAACAGGTAGTTTGAGTTCATTGAAGTATATGGACCTTGGAAGTCAAGACAGCTTTCACAGGAGGATGGTAGAGGTACTGCCACTGCCGGGAGAAAATTCATACAGATTAAGACTCCATTGGAGATGGAGCTGGGCAGTAGGGTGTGGGATCACAAAAAGGCTTTAATCAAGTTAACAGCAAAAGGAGGACTCAATAAAACCTTGGTCTGTTACTTGATGAGGTTGGTTAGTTCACAACTGGGGGTGGAGATAAAGCAGAGTGTACTGAGAGAGTTGTTGGTGTTATTATGAGACCTCTCACATTTATAAACAGTCTTGGGAATCTGGACATGTCCTGGGGAACTGGAAGCTGCAAATCATTCCAATTATTGAGAAGGGCAAGAAAGAAGACCCTAGTAGGTGTAGGCTTGTCAGTCTCATTTTTGCCTGGTAAAACTATGGAAAAAATTGTTCTGGGACTTAGCTGAAAAGTTGAAAGTTTCTTGGAAGACAATGCAGTCATCAGTCAAAGCCAACATGGCTTAATGAAGGCAAAGTCAGGTTACTAACTTAATATCTTCTTATGAGAAGGTTATCTTCCTAGGACAAAATGAAGGTAATGAATATATTGGTGTTTTGGTTGGTTGGTGTTATTTTAAGGAAGCTCGTGATACTGTCTTGGTATCCTTCTGGGCAAGCATAAAGCTAGAGATGTAAGCAAACATGATGGATGAACAATTGGCTGAAAGACTGGGCCGAAAGCATTGTAGTAAATGGGTAACATCTGGTAGCATCTGTGGTGTTCCCCACAGCTCAGTTTTAGGACCAGTTTTCTTCAGTGCTTTTATGAGTGACCTGGAGGTAGGAGTGAAGTGCACACTGAGTAAATTTGACAGTGCTACTAAACTGAGCTGTTTATTCCCTCATGGGTAGAGAGGCCTCACAGGGACATCTTGGTAGACTGGAGCCCTGGGCCATTCCAACCATATGAAGTGTAACAAGCACCGATGTCAGGTTCTGCATCCGGGGTGGGATTATCCTGGATGTGTGTACAGACTGGGGGACAAGAGGCTGGAATGTTGCCTTGCAGGAAGGGATCCAGTAGTTTTGGGTCATTGTCTTTGGGTGATGGTGTGACATACCTGCATTCCCTAGTGTTTGTGTGTATGCCCAGAAATGTGCTCCTGTAGCTTTAACGGCATTCAGCAGCCAGCAGTAGCTCTGCTGGGCTCAGGTTGTTTTGAAACTCTCCCCCAGGCTTCTCAGCCGAGGAGCGAGGGGAAGGAAGGGACATTCCTCTCTGGCTGCTGNGTTGTGGTGGGGGAGGGGGTGTTGGAAACCTTTGCTTTGGGGGAGGCGTTAATTCAGAGTGCTTTCCACCTAGAAAATTTGTATCTAACTGGAAACATTGATCAATATGACTAAGATCAATATGAGTCAACAATGTGACCTGGTGGCTGAAAGGGCCAACCCTACCCTGGGGTGGGCGCAGAGGGGGAAATGTCCCTATCTCCTCTCTGATGTCTGGTGATGGGGTGCCAGGGAATGTCTTAGAGCTGCATTGAGGGATGTTCAGATGGGGATATTAGAACCACTGAGAGAATGTTTAAGCACTGGAACAAACTCCCTGAGGAAGTGATGAAGGCTCTAAGCCCATCGACGTTCAGAAAGTGTTTGGACAATGCTCTTAAATACATGGTTTAACTTTTACATTACTCTGTGTGTAGCTGGGAGTTGGACTTAATGATCCCTGTAGGGCTCTTCTAAATCAGCAGCTTTGTACACTTTTCCCCCTTTTCCAGCTGAAAGAAGATGATGCACATTATGATATTTATATAGTAATGTAAATTACATTTGTTTGTTTTTTCCACATGCCTATATTTGTGAAGCAAGGAAGCTGTATTTCACATTCTTGTTTGCAATGCCATGGAAATAAGAAAGATCTGGAGAAAGAATATCCTGTTTCTAAGTTTCCTCATGATAGTTTTCAACACATTCATTCTTTTCTTACCCTCTGCCACTGCTTAAAAGAATAAAATCTGTTAACAACAGGCATATGTGATCAACAGCTCCTCCTACTTCAAATCTGTCTTTAAAATTCACTTTTTGGGAGTCCATCCTACATTACCCTTCTGCTAGAGTTTATATCAAACCAAAAATGCAGTAACTATGGTGCTTTGTAAATGTGTGTGTTTGTGAAATTGTGAACTTCTACATTTGCTAGTCTGTTGATAGGGTATTGCTGAAATCTGCTGGCAAAAGTACAAATGTAGGCTCTCTGAAAATTGAATGAACAGTTACTAGGAGATGCACAAAAAATTGAATTTTCATCCACCTAGGAATTAAAGCATTCTGATGTAGCTGATATTTTAGAATAAAGTGATATCTTCAGATTCTGAGGATTCAATTGTTTCATGATATTTTGGATAGGATTTTAGGGAATGTTTAGTTTACTTCTTTACAGGAAGGTTAACATTGCTTTTTCTAATGCTGGCTTTTAGAATTCTGTTCAGATAGGGGTGCTTGAGATTTTTGTGTTGATGACTACAGACTGCTTCATTCATTCTGGTCCATTTTCAAGGCTGCTCCTCTCTATCACAAATGTCAAATATCTTTGTGTCTTGAGGGATCTCTATCCCTCTGAGGGCTTTTTATTTTTCTTTTATTATTTTTTTAAGTGGAATATCTGAAAAGGAAAAGGATGTTGAAAGCCAACAAAAAAAATAAAAGATTTAAAAAGAAGCAACATACCCACAGGCTATCTCTGACTGATAAGAATTCAAGTGGCTGTGCTTTTTTTCCAAGTAAGTGACCAAATGAAGCTTTTCTGTTTGACATTCTCTCCTGCTTCTTCACCTGTGCCACACAAAGACTTTTAGTCTCCATCCTCTGAATAAAATCTATTTCTAGGTCAGGCACACCTCACACTGAAAAGGGAGAGATTTGGTAGAGATGAAGGAAGGTTCAAAGCTCTTCTACTTTTACTCCCAGACATGATAAGGTTAATCTGTTTACTAGGACAGGTCTGAAAACTAACGATAACTGTTTACTTTCTGAAGAAAATGCAACTCATCACCTTAAAGTCATTTCAGAAACAATTAAATATTTATGAGTTTTCCTTCATAGTGGGATAAAGGCTTCTTTTACCTGGTTGTGTTCTTAGACATATTCAGGAGAACAAGGAAGGTATCTTGCAGAGTGATGAACACCCAAATTTATTTTCTGCAGAAGGAAGAAAACATGCTGTGTGAGCCGACGAAAGAGTAAACCTCGAAGAGCTAGAAGGCAGCCCAATGTGCCTGATTCTGGAGTTCAGCTCTGACAGTTGTGTAAGACTCATTGTAAGTCACTGACATCTAACCCTTTAAAAATTATGTAACTAAACATCATTGCATTTGTTTTGTTTTTTTTTTGTTTTTTTTTTAACTAGATTCACATAGGGAAGAAAAGAGAGAATTCTACATAAAATCATAGGATGGGTTGGGTTGGAAGGGACCTTGAATATAATTTAGCTCCAACCCACCTGCCATGGGAGGGGACACCTTTCACTAGACCAGGTTTTTTAAAACTCCATCTAACCTAGCCTTATACACTTCCAAGGATGGGGCATCCACAGCTTGTCTGTGAAACACATTCCAGTGCGTCACATGAATGCATTCATGCAAATGAATTAATATTCTCTTATTCCAGATAGGTGTCCAGATAAAAGGCAAACTTCAAAGAAGGCTGTGAACCTCTGCCCTTCTTTTTTCTTCCTAGGCTATTTTCATGCTGCATATTCTGTCTTCAGCTCCACCACAGCCTGGTGCTGCACAATGCCATCCAGTAGCATTTCATTCTGATCCACTTTTCCTCTTTGTAAGAGATCAGGGTTGCAATTGCTCTAATATCTTTTATAATCACAGATTTTAGTCAACAATTGTTTGATTAAAAGCGGATTTAAGAGCAATACCCACAACAGAGAAGACTGGCATTTTTTTTAAGAAATCACACTCGTAATACCTGTCAAAAAAGTTATGTACATTTCTGGTTCAGCAAAGAAGGGAGTCCTGATTCTTGTGCCAAAGGTTGAGAGTGTAAATCTTTGGAGAAATTAAAAGGTAATCTTAATTTGATTTTTTGATGCATGGGGGTAGGGGTGGTGAAACTGTTTTAGTAACTTTTTGGTTTTGTTTTGGAGTCTCTTTTACACATAACTAATACTCTAGGACTCAAGTTTGTCTTTTTGTATATCAGGCTTAGGAACAACAATAAGTCAGGTCTGATAATTTATCAGATGGTGAAATATTATTTTAGAGGATTTTTTTTCCAATCTGAATCTAGCAAGGCTTTTTCTTGTAGACAAATGTATAGATAGATTTCAGTTAGTAGAGAGACATTGATTATGGGATTCTTAATTGTTTGAATTTTTTTCGATCATCTGTATAAAAGACAACAGTTGGAGATGTAGCTTGCTTGAAAAACAGGGAGGTTGAATTCATTTTGAAAAGGGAACCATGTACTTTTTGAAACTTCTAAAGGATACAAAAAGGCTTTTCTGCAAATATAAAATTATACCTTGTTAGGGTGAGGCACTTTAAACACATAGGGTTTGTGGTGTATGTTTTTCAAAAGCAAGGGCCAGGCACAGTTTGGACCTATTTAAAATAAATATTTCAGAACCGTGTCAGGTCCTCACTCAATCCTGTGCTGGCATGAATAACAGTCCTACTTCCAAAGTACTTTTCCCAACTGTGCTGAATACTAGAGGCAGTTACAGCTGAATACTAACAGGAGTTAGAGGTAATGTGTTGTCCTGGCTTCTGCATTTCAAGGCAGGTACAGGGAATTTAATTGCTGCTCTTGTAACTAGTCAAAATGACAAAGGGAATGCAGTAGTTGAGACTGAAAAACTTGTGACTCTGTAGTTCAAAGCAGAGATGTCTGTGGTAGGCTGTGACTGAGGTTTATAAAATTGGTGAAGGCAAGAGATGAACTGTTATTCACTAAATCTTACCACTAGGAAATGAATTTAAATATATTTGAAACAGATAAGTATGCTTTAATACAGTGCATAGTGGACTTCTGGATGTCATGGCGGCAGACACAATGTGAGCAGATGCAAAAAAAGATGGAAAAATTGTGAGGTCCATAAACAGATAGAGGATAAGCAGGGCTATTTTTTAGCATTCATAATCCAGTTCTTTTAAGTGCTAAGGGAGCACCAGAGGGATGGAGCCTAGGTAGTGTTGAGTATCATGTGTCCTCCTGGGATGCATGGGAAAGGTTCTCTGTGGGTCTGGCCCAGTAAGGTGGGTTTTGTGCTCTTAACACAAGTGGAAAACTTCATGTAGCAATCACTGTCTTTTTTTACCCCTGGGGTGGAAGGGGTGAAGTCCAAGATGCATTTTGAGCTTAATGCAGAGTTTCAGCTTGGGCCCCAGCTTGCTTACCTTAGCTGCCTCTTTTGAGCTGAAGCTGAGCTCCTGGCTTGTGGTTTGAAACCCCAAGCCCAGGAGTGCCATCCATTTTCATGAGCAGTACAGACAGTATGGTGGATGGCAGCTGTGGGCAGGGGCTGCCTGTCAGCCCTGTACCTGCTGCTGTGCTGATGGAATCAAAGCCAGGCTGCACGACTGCTTTGTCTCCTGCCCTTGTACTGGGCAGCAAAGGAAACCTTTGCCCGCTCTCAGCTGAGAGTGGTGCTGCTTGCGGCTCCCCCTCAGCCAAGGAGAGAATGAGGAGGAGAGAGGTCCAGGACTTGGCTGGAAGGCAAGGCTGCCCTTGCTACCTCCCAGATGAGATTTTCTTTTTTCTTGACTGTGTGAGTACATAGATCAGAATTGCTCTCTTGTTGCTTTTAGTCAAATCAGAGAGAATAAAGTGTGATGGCAGAGGAGCTCTTGGGCAAACACCTGCCTCACCTGATGATGATGATAAACACCGGTGACTGGAAGTCTCTGTTGAGACCAGAGTCTGGTTGTGTGAGTGCTTTACTGATGTCCTAAATTTGATTGCAGTTATTGGTTTGAGTGGAAAAGTTATTGCTGCCAAGAACAGTTGTCTCTCAATAGACCTGACCTCGGCATGGGTCCTAATTTGGAGATGGCATGGGCAATATAATTTTACAACATGATCAAAAATATAATGTTTACCTAACTGTTTGAAAACTTTGAAGTCTCATATTGAAATGTGTGCATAATTTATGGAGTTTAGGCAGTTTTCATTTTTTCTTTTTTGACAATTGGATACACAGAACTCAGCTGCTCACAGTGTTTATCCCAGCGTCAAAAGATGCGGCCTGAACAAGAAAATCTCATTTGCTGTTAGTGTAGATGATCACTAAAAGTCCTTCATCCTAACGTGCAGCAGCATGAAAATACTATTTACTTAATTTTAAAGTACTGGTGTGTTGGTGAAGACATGTTTGAAATGTCGAGTAGACTGTTTTTATTATATCTTGTCATTATCAGTTGTTGACCTGAATAACACCTTCAAATATGATGCAAAAATAATCACCATGCAGAGTATGCCATGTAGATTGCTTAAGCAGAAGAACATTATTTGTTCAGGAACCAAAACATCAGGAGATATTGATGTAATAAAAAAAGAAATTCTGCTAAAATTGGTTAGAAGCAGAACAGCTTACCATGGGGTCATATAATTAAGGTGTGGAAATCAATGGTGATGTGTTTGAAGTTNGAAATTCTGCTAAAATTGGTTAGAAGCAGAACAGCTTACCATGGGGTCATATAATTAAGGTGTGGAAATCAATGGTGATGTGTTTGAAGTTAGGTCTTCATGAAATAAATCAGGAAATTATATTAATATGGCTGGACTTATGAGTTATGGTATTTGGCTACAGCAATAAATTACAAAAATATTTTATTCTTAATTTCCTTTTCTGAAAGTGCTTTTTGCTGGTGCTGCTTGTACTTTGGGCAAGGCTTGGCTGCTGGTTGTACTCTGTGTGTGCCCTCTGTGGTGACAAATGAGAGTCAACCAAGGACAAAGGTGTGTCCCCAGGCAACATTGTTACTCTCCTAACTACATTCTGTAGACAAAAGCAACTGGTTTATTGGCCTGAAGGCACCTTTGTCTGTTTGGACGAAATTTTTGTAATTGAGATGTAATCTTCCACTTCAGAATGGTCTTGAGAACTGTATGCCATTTATGACACTTCGTTTAAAAAATAAGGGGAAGTTAAGACAAACAAGGCTGCAGGCAGTGGCCAGAACATAGCACTCTGGATTTTGTATTAGAGAATTAATCCTTATAGCTGAGTTTTCTTTCAGGTTTGGTTTCACATTTAAGTACTCAGCTGTTAGATATTGATATGCACAATCCTGAGTAACTGTTTGTGAGACAGGGACTCCTGTTCTTTGCCAGCTCAACACCCAGCTGAAATGATTTTGAAAACTCCTGGAGGTTTTTAAAGTAATATGAAACTTTAGTAGTCTTTTTCTAGAACCCAGGTCAGAAATTATTATTTGACTGCTGAAAACTAGAAATGTTGCAAATTGAAGTGTTTTTTATATTTTTTATTTCCAGAGGAGACTGATGTCCACTTTTTTGTAAGGACCGCCTCAGCAAAGCAACCCAGATTTTGAGAGGCATAATTGACAAGCCCAGCTTTTGAGGTGGATGCTGTCTAGAAATCCTAGATAGAACAGTTTTGACATTATTGTACCTGCATTTTAGCAACCAAAGTAGCCACTATTCACCTGGCAACAAGTCCTAGCAGTTTTTGAGGTGGAGTTGGTGTACTTGCACACCAAACAAAGGTCTTCTGCTGTGGCCTCTGCTTCTGTAGTGAAAAAAATACAAAAGTGTAAAACATTTAATGTAATGTTTCTGCTTGTAGCTTCATCACTTCAAATACTATGATAATACAGATGCAGAAAAAGAGAAGCAGGTTTAGTCAGTTTTCCAGTATTTTATAAACCCAAGACCTTCTGCTTGTCTCCAGTTGGACAGCCACAGACTTTTGGATATTCTGAACCAACTGTATTCACACTAAACATGTGTTCTTTTTTTTTTTACTTGAGAATTGGAGCTTTTCGGCTAGACTCGATGATCTCAGAGGTCTTTTCCAACCTAAGTGATTCTGTGATTTTCTAATAACTGTAACATTCACTTGGCATGGCAGTTCAGTCTGACAAATGTTCTATTCCTCATTTTCCTCCAGCTTCTATCTCTTCAAGAGTGTTGACATTGAGCCACAGCATTTTGTTGATAGATGGAGTGTTTGAGTGTCTCTGAAAATGAAATTCACAGAAAACATCTGAAGTTCTGGTGATTTTTGGGAGTATGCCCATTAGTCGTGCTGTCCTCATCCTCAAAGGTGGATATTTAGGAATCCTATTTGTAAAAAAAGGCTATTATCACGGCTTGAAATATTTGAAATACAAAGGATGCATTGATGGTCTGAGTAAAGTTTTAAGAGGGTAATAAGCCTATCCCTGTGATGGCAGAACATATGCCATCCAAGATAAGTTGTGAAACAATTTACCAGCATATTAACCATCTGTATTTCCAAAAATCCTACTTGATGTGAGAGCAGATAGATGCAGTACAGTGAAAGAAGTTGAAGTAACTCTGATATTTACCCACTTTGACCCTAAATGTAGGCCATATATGCTAGATTCCTAAAAATAATTTTAATATCTACATTAGACTAGTTGTCAGACTGTGTTTGGTCTTACAGCCTGCTATGTTTCAACATGACTTGAATAAGCTTTTAGACAATGGCTTTAATTCCAGAGATTTTGAAGTAGAACCAGTATGTCTTTTAAATACATGGGTATGGAGCAGCTGTTGAAAATAGAATACCATGGGTGAATAGACTTCTCTGTTACATACATAGGACTTGCTACCATTTTCCCTTGAAAACGCATTTCTGCAGGAGCTGGTACAAGAAACATGGATAGATTATAATGCATGGCTTAAATCAACTGTGCTGTGAGGAGCATGACTGTTGGCTAACCTATGGGCCCAAATGCCTACAGATTAGCTCCCAATAATCCCCAATATACCCTATCAGTGTACTGCTTTTGCATGTGAGTAAGAGCCACACATACAATTGGAGTGTAAAGTTGATACTGATCTGGGGAAAGGAGTTCAACTGGTGCCTACATGCTTTGTATCTCCCAGGCTGAGCCTGCAAGCAGGCTCGGATCCACATTCCCAATGAGACACACAAGAAATCATGGCATTAATAAATTCAGAGTTAACTTTGTCAGAAAATAAAATACAGGAACATGAATGTATGAGTAGATTTGGACCTGCTTGCTTTGCTTTTTTCTTTTCTCTTCTTTTGTTATGTGCAGACCTCACACACAGGATGAAAAACTTGATTTTATTCTTACTGAGTCTTTAGATTTATGTGTATTAACAAAAAGGGGGTCTTGACTTAAAAGCTCAGCAGTAAAGTATTGCTATTACTCCTGGAGTGAGTCAGAGGAGCAGCAAGTGCCTGCTTCTTCTGGGGAAAAAAATAAGTTTCCAGAGACATCATTATCTTGGAGATCCCACCCACAGCAGACCATCAAGAGCTATCACCAGTTTCTGGTTTTCTTTAGGTACTGGCAGCTACCCACAGAAGGAGATGGTATTATCATGCCTGGAAGGAGAAT
Source organism: Pardalotus punctatus (assembly GCA_013400915.1). Classification (NCBI taxonomy): domain Eukaryota; kingdom Metazoa; phylum Chordata; class Aves; order Passeriformes; family Pardalotidae; genus Pardalotus; species Pardalotus punctatus. The sequence continues at coordinate 62,558 of VZTX01009607.1, forward strand.
TCCATAATCATTCATTCCCATTCAATATTCATCAGGGGTATTGCAATCACTGAACTGGCATAGGTCCAGTACATTCAAACGTGTTTGAGACCCGACTGCTGACTGAGCCCTTTGAACTGTTGTATTTGGTTACAGCTGCTGCTGGCTCACCCTTAGGCAGGGCTAGGCACACCTTGCTGAGTGATCCTTGCACCTTTGGTCTGACCTTCTCCTTCAGCAAGTGCAGCTGTGAGTTTGTGGATGGCTCAGGCACAAGACGGGAGATCTGCAGAACCAGCACAGACAGCCTTTAGATAAGTGTGTGCTGTCTCCCTATCACTTCTCCCTTTGTTATCCATGCATGTGAGAGTGTCCTCCTGTCCCTTTCTGCTGCCAGGGAGGATGAGCAGGTCACAGCTTATGCTATAGCTGTTTCAAAGCCGTATGCATGCACTGGTTGCTCCACTGAGTCAGCCAGACTTGAAAACAGAGCTCAGAGCTCTAGTGACCCCCTCAATAGAAGCAATGACTTGGGCTTTGTGTCCTCTGCACAGCAGCAAATTTTCTCAGAACTTGTAGGATTTACCTCTTGTCTCTTCTCTGACAAATGATGCTGAAATTTCTAAATGAGAACAAAATTGTTGGAGAGATCAGGTTAGTGGGAGGCAAGGAGGAGAATTAGATCAATAGTTCAATCTTCTAAGTAATCTTTCCTTAGGACCCAATCTTTAAATAACCTTTCGTATCTTTCCCTCATCTTAGAGAAATGTGTTCCAGTTTTCAGTCTGGCAACAAGTGGCAAAGGAACATTTTGCTTTCATGCTGTGTGTTGAAGGATTGTTTCACTAGCATGAGTCCTGTGTTGCCCAAAGGAAGCCCTTGGTTCTGTTTCTCAGCTTCCCAAATTAGGCAGAGTAATGTAGGAGAGAGGAGGGGGAGTCTTCACAGACAGACCTGTGCAGCTAGTTAGGAGCCTTGGACTTAAAATCAATGACTTGAATGCTGAAATCTAAAAAATTCACTTATTTTTGACATAAAATCTTGGATCCACTCCAGTATTTGAAAAGTTTGATTCTGCTTTAATTCAAGATAAAGTCTTTTAGAAATGAGGTAGGTATCAACATGTATTCCCTGGATAATCTCAAAGTGGAGTAATAAAAAACAAAGCAAAGTATAAAATTTAATTCAGTTGAAATCAATATTTTGTGTGCTGGCAGGTTCAAGTGTTCTTGCACTAGAGTCATTATAGTTTGTTGGTTTCTTTTTCCTCTTTTATTGCCCAAGATCATGAGTTAACTGTGAAGTTGGCAGTGGAAAGTTTTTAAGTAAATGGTTCTTGTCTTCATTTGATTTGTGATATATTGTCTTCCCACTGAACAGTTGCAAAACTTCAGGTATTTTAGGAAACACAGTTGATTAGCTCTGTATTTTCAATGGTAATTTTTTATCCACCATTTGTATATTTTTTAAAACCATTCACGCAGAAACCAAATAATGCAGAGAAGCTTTTCCTGTTTCATCAACTGTAGCTTAAAACAGAAACAAAAAATAAGTTGTGAGGCTTTGTTGATGCAAAACAGAGGTCTTGTTTCTGCTGGGTTACACTTGCAACCCACTCTGCAGTATTTGGAAATCAGGCTCAAGTTCACTTGAAAGTACAAAGCAGATTGACCATGAAAGAATAAAAGCTATGGCCTGGTTAATAATTCAACAGCATAGTTTTGCTAGTTACTATTTAACATAACTTAGAAGACTATGTGGTATGGGAAATGAACATGGAAAGGGTCAATTTTTTAAGAAAATTCCAGATTGGTGTATAAGAGCCTGTTACATAGTAAAAAACATACATAGTTTGTAAAACAAAACCAAAGGGTTTGCTAACTATGCCAATAATTCCTCTTTCTGCTTAAAGAGAATAAGTAGAGAGTAATTTGTTGTTTTTAAACTATAAATAAAACAAGTGTTTTCAAATATATTGTCTTGCTGTTTAACTTTTTCACAAAACAGTAACTAGATATGTGTGCTAAGACTTAATGAAACACAATATCACAGGGGATTTCTTCTCATGGCTTCACAGTCTTGCTGACCTAACACTTGACCTTGACCAAGAAAATCCCACTTATATTTCATTTGATAATTTGTATGATGAAGTTACCTCCCAGGCACCCTCTTCCTGACAATGAACTAATCAGCAGTGCTGCACTAATTAAGCAGTGCTGCACAAGCCAATCATGCAGAAAGTACTAGGAACACACGGGAACAGTGGGACGATGGACTAAGCAGTGAGCCAAAGCCAGTGAGTGAAAATGCAAACTGAGAAATAACCTCCCTGTGAGAGCTCTCTGGCTAGGGAGCAGTGCCGCTTTGCACACTGAGCTTTGAAATTAATGCTGGACATCCACACCCACTGTAACTACAAAATGAAGACTGGTTCTTTCCAAGGCATGATTACTCTGTGTCTCAATCCTCATGTTCATGGAGATGTTGTGATGTGGAAATCAGAGTTACACCAGGTGTCTGTCACCTGCCCTCAACCAGGCCAGGCCAGGGCAGCATGGGGAAATTAATCTTTGAGACAATTTTGCACGTATAGGGGATGATTTCTTGAATGGGAATTTTTGATGGGAAGTTTAAAAAGCTCTTTGAGTGTTTGTAAACTATTAATGTATTTCCCAGACAATCTTCCCCAACACATAAACCCTCTATTTGTTTTCACAGTCGTGAGTTTGAGAAAAGACAGAATGGATCAAAACTAAGTATCTCTAATGGATTTTATTTAGTCTGAATTAGGCAGGAGTAAATAATAGTCTATGAAATATTTAAGTCAGAAGCTACCAGATAATGGTATTACACTGCAGTAAACAATTAAAATAGGTCTGATGGTTTATATGTTGATAAAATTAGTGACCTCAATTTGTTCCCTGAAGGTTCTTTGTGGATCTGGATTAGCTTCCCAAAGAAAATTCAGAGGACCTGACAGAGTACCTGTTGGTCAACTGTATTGAATTGACCAAGCTTCTTAATGTATACCAATAAGGAACTATAAAATAATCCATTTTGCTCTAGAGAGCACTTTTCTATGGGGGCATGCCAGCTTTGTAATGCTTACTGCATGTTTGATAGGGATGCTGGAGCCTGATGCTGAGAATTATCTCAACTTTGTGTAGAATGCTAGAAGAATCAGATGACATTTGGCCTTTGACTCCTGGTCCTGACTCAAACTAGCAGATTATTTTTAATACCAGCATCATACACTGCACATTCCCCATGCATCTCACTGTAAGTACTTTTTAAAAAATTTTTTAATTCTTGTCTGAATTAGGCTGGCTTCCCTTGTACTCATTGTTTGTTTCAATGAGAATGAACTCATCTTGTGTTTTAAATGGACACAGGACACATTCACATGGGGGTTGGAGTCAAAGGGGAGGTACTACACAGTTATTTATCTTCTTTCTTGTGTTTTGTTGGACTTACATTTAGCTCAATGATTACATTTATGTAGTAAGGGAGCTCATGGTTTAACCAAAGTAAATTTAGTAACAGACTGGTTAGAGAAAAAAGTGTGTTGTATAAGTAATATGAAATCAAGATCACAATTTCTTAAATGTTCCTGTAATTTTTCTCTTTTGTACAAAACATTACAGTTGCTGGGAGAAGTTCCATGGAAATGGGAATGCTATCTCTATATTGTCAGAACAAAATGGAAATCAGTGTAACCACTTCAATAGAAATAGCCTTCCTTAGGTTTAATTTTGTGTCTTTTACAGGTCAGAAACTTCTGACTTTCCACTTGGCAGCTCTATCTTTACTTAATATCCAAATCAATCTCAAAGACTAAATCAAGCCTTTAGTGATATGTCTTCTATTCCAGTCTTACCTTTGTGGCTCTTACTCCTGTACCATCTGGTACCAGTCAGAAATTTAGTAAACAAAGTTACACATGCATATAGAGATCTAGAATATAAAAGGCAACATTTGTGACAGTTTCACATGATTGTGATTTTCTCCTTCATTCAGACTACCCAAGTGTAATTAAAACGTTAATTACAGAGGAGGACAGGAGATACCAATTAGAGGAGCAGCTTTGTTCAGACTGAGATGAGGTTGTTCGAACATGATGGGGGGCGGGTTTTGAGGCAGAATGTATGGGTAAAGGAGACACCTTTAACTGGAACTGCTGTGATATGGCTGAAATAAGCAGACAAGTTTTTAAGCACTTTTAATTGTGACTGAAAGTTCAACATACGGGTTTCTTGTCTGGGTGCTAAAGAAACTAAAGTTTCTTACTAACTACTTACTGTAGTTACTAAAGAAAGTAGCTGCACTATTAATATTCCTGTGTAAAAGAGTTTTGCCAACAGATAAGGAGCTGTACGAAAAAAATAGAAAGTAACGACTTTTTGTACAACTCTATAACAGAACCTTGTGATTAATACTGTATTTTAATAGTTTTGCAGAGTACCATCTGTTGCCATTATGAGGGAAATAAGACCTAAATGACCATCTTGCTTCAAAGTGTGCATATGAATACATACACATACTGGTCATATTTGATACCTAATAAGTTCACAGTGTGTTTTGTTGTATTGAATGTCAATGCTTGCAATAAAAAGGTCATTGATATCTTGAAATTGTCTGAGAAGGGGATAAAAAAAGCTTCACTTAACTGATGCTTCCATTTTTTTGGAACAAAACCTGAACTGCAGATGCCTCAGAGGGTGGATCAGCATAGTCGTCGTGGATTAGTTTGCAACAATGAAGTGGGAAGTGACAACTGACTGGAACCCACAGAAGGAATATATTTGTAAACTGTGGGGTTTTAAAACTAAATTAAGTTGATATTTGAACAAAACTCAACACTACTCATGTACTGTAAAAGAGCTATGGGACCTTTGACCAGAACAAGGGCAGAAAAGAGCTGTGAAAAAAAGTCTAGATGATAGCTGTGCAGTACTGTGTATTATAACAGCATTAGAAGAGTTGGCTGGAAGCAGATCAGAGGTGGGGAAAGAAAAGCACTTCTGCAAAATTCAGCACCTTGTGTGGAGAAGGATTGTTAGCTACGTGACAGTTAAATAAAGCAACAGGCATTAGAGTTGAACTCCTGAGAGTTGCAGCACCATTACTTTCACTCAGCTCAATATAGCAAGAAGATTTTAGATCAGGAAATTCTAGTTAGCAAGTGAAATATGCATCTTAGTAATATCTCCTGGAGAAAGATGAGATCACTGGTTGAACACTTCACTCAACATGTAAATGAGGATACACATGATAAAAGCTGAACTACTAGGAAATAAATCCAAAAAGGTTGTTGTTTTACCCATTTGATTTTAAGCATAAGAAGGTTCATTTAGGAAGCAGAGAAGGGAATATAGGGAATTTCATCTCAAGTTCTAAACCAGTGACATTTTGTAATGGAAAAAGGTAAAACCCTGAAATATATTTGACAATGGGTTACCTCAACAAAGTAATAGAAGATATTTGCATTTACCCTTTGGTTTTTAGAGGAGATGTTTTAATCTTCCCTAGACTTCATTTCTCTGTCAATTTTTTTTGCAAATGGAGTTCCTTCTGAAAGGCTTAACACTCATTTTTGTGCAGCTGACTCATAGGCCAGTTCTGGCAAAAAGAAAAATGCCCTGTTTTGAGCATTAAGGTGATGCGTCACTCTTACCCTGTACACAGAGCACACTGCATGTTAATTAAAACAAATGATCTTATTTATTCTGCCTTCTCAAAACAAAAAAGTGTGTGGGGGAAGTGGGGAAGAGAGATGGGACTAAAGCAAAAAGTCTGTTAGCAGAATAATGATTTCCAGCCACTCCCAAATGTGAAACTTGGCACGTTAATTCTCTGCTTAAAATGTGCCATAACTTTGGTGCTGAGAATCTTGTCCAAACTCCATTTTTCATAAATATGAAGTAATTAAAAAATGTGTTTTAAGAATATGGGTGCTTTGAGTTTTGCTGTGGTTATGTGTAAAACCTGGTGGTGATGGGTGGCTTTAATGATTTTTCCCTGCAGTGTTGGGACAGATGACTAGAATCCAAGGAAATGTTAGTCACAGCAGCCTGTGGACAGGTCAAAGTTTGTGAGTTAAGTATAGCCCTGTATAGTCTCACTGCTTTTTAATTTTTGTTACGTGAGGGGCAAATATACTTCTGTCACAGTTTCACTAATATAGGGTCCCTCTGAATAGCTCTGCAGGTGCAAATGAATGGGTATTTTGGTTCATTTTATAGTGCTTCTTCAGGAGTGTAAATAAGGAACAACTCCAGCTCAGTCCAGAGACAGCAACCCATGTTATGAATTGAGGCAGATCTAGGCCTTTAAGAAGGGCATCACTCATGAAAGCCTGAAAACCCCGTATATTGGCAGCAGTTGGGCAGATAAAACTCTTCTTGCCAATTATTTGTGCTACACCATTCTGGGAGAGATGTTATGAAGTGTCTCAAACTAGGGGGGGTCACATGAATAACAGATTTGTCCATGATGCTTTCAGCATCTTGAAACAATGGACTTGAATTAAGATTGCTCTAGCAATTCCCTCTTTCCTCCCTTTCCCTTTTTGTGCCAAGCAGCATTAGCTCTGTGGTTTTGTTTAATTTGGTTTTAATGCTTATATAGAACCAGAAACATTTTCTGACTCTCCATGAAAACACGCAAGTAGAAATACTGATAACACAGAGAAACTCTTTTATTTTTAGCATTGCCAAAACTTGCCAGGAATAGCTATGTCTTGTAGAAAAGTTGAAGTCTCTAAATTGACCCTGGTTTGAGCAGAGGTTTGAACACAGTGACCTCCAGAGGTCCTTTGAAAATGAATTTTTTATGGTTTTATGGTTTTAGCAGTTCATCAAACAGGCCAGGGAGCTTACAGACTGGTTTGAGATGTAGGGTGTTAACTAGTTGGATCAGAAAGTTCTGATCTGCTGCTTCAATATAGTCAATGCCATGGGCTTACAGGCTGGGTTTGGTTGTCCCACAGTCCTCGAATCATGTGGAGGTGAAGTAATCAGTCTTTGATTCCATGGTTAATTCTTGTTTCCAATACTTGGTAGTTAGCCTTAGTGCACAAAATTCTGTAAGCAAGTGCTGGCCTTCAGGATCTTTGCTCCTCAATTGTTCATCTTATATATGCTTGGAAGAACCTGGTCTGCTTTGATATCTTCAATGTTTGGCCTCATTTCCTTGTTGTGACCACATTTTTATTATTTGATTGCAGATGAGCTTGAGAAAGTAGTTTCTTTTAACTTGTTATTTCCTTGTGCTTCTAATTTTCTTCTGGAATTTGTTGTTATTTTATTAAAGTGAGCTGACAGGCAGGATATGCTGAAATAACACTTGACATAGGAACACTACAAATACTCCAACTATCTATACTTTCTGAAATCCAGGATTTAATGGAGTATTTTATAGACTCATTACTGAGTAATGTGAAACTTGTGTTCAAATAAAATAGGAGCATTGACAATGAAAGCCTTCTGAGTGGTTTGGTCTTGTTGTTTGTTTTTTTGTAAGAGACTTTCTATCCTCTCATGTAACACCAGTTTGAATCAATTTTGATTTTATAATAGCTTTTGTGCAAAGCACTTGAAGGATTTGTATCAATACCCTAATATTTTATAGGAAATTTAAGCTGTGTGGTGAAGAATTGACTGAAGAACAGTAACTCCATTATAGTTTTCCAGAATTCAAGTTAGGTTTTTACATATTACCCTTTTCTTATAGATGATGAGTACCAGAACAAAAATAGACTTCTTTTTTTTTTTTCCAACATAGAGGTCAGGAAAAGTTGGTGTTCCAGGTCTTAGGAAGTGTAAGTTAGCTATATAAACACCCAGTAGTGTTATGTACTTTATTCACATTGATATGCTTCTAATTGAGTTTGGCATAGCAATGAAGTTGATCCTTTAATCTTGTGATATCACTACAGCTCCCAAAAGAAACCCATTTTACAGTCGTTCTATCTTGGTCTCTCCTCTTCCTGGTAACTTTTAAATGTTTTGACCAATTTTTTTAATTTAGGTGATTCGTGATTATTTTATAGTGTGGAACTGGGTGGGCAGGGAGAAGATGAAGAAAAACCATTAAATATGTTAATCTGAAAAGTATACAGTGCATCATTAGCTCACAATTAGACACCCGAAGGTTTAATGGAGCTGAACATGTTGAAACATGACTTGATAGAAAACTGAACTTTCTTACTTAGGTTTGGAGATTAGAATGAAATTTCTGGAACAAAAAAACGTAAAGCTCTTACTAAGAGAAACTGTGAAAATAAGTATTTTTAAACAAAACAATGGTGGAATTGAATGGTAGTATTCAAAGCTATGACTGTACCTACTAATCTACATTTTATTCCCTTTCTTATTTGATTTTTTGGAAACTCACTGGTGCTATAACTCAATGAGATTGCAGTGTGTGTCTATCAAGCCTGGGTAAATGCCTCCTGTAGATTATGGATATATTTGCATATTTTCAAATCTGGGTGGTCTGTCATAGGATAATTTATGTAAAATACATTCAGCTTCCCAGAAGGGTTGGGGTTAGAAGAGACTTCTGAAGGTCATCTGGTCCAAACCCTTCACTCAAGCAGAGCCATCTAGAACCCAGAACCATCTCTATGTCTTCTGCAAGATTTAGACTTATTCAGTTTTATTTGTGTTATGTATATAATTTATACACTAATATATATGATGCATTGATATATATATTATGTGATTAATAACATATATTAAAAGTATAATAACACCAAATTTTTTGATTGGTTGCATTACTTCAGTCAAAATTGGTAAATCTTAAAAACTACTTCAAGAAAATATTAATAACTGTGCATCTTGTTGTTGTCCCAAGAAAACAAACTTCTAGGGCCTTAAGACCTTTTAAAGAAATATTTAAATAATTATTTTTGTCTCTTTTCCTATTTCTCCTTCATAAATACAGCTAAGATATCATATAAAATTGCAGGATCTCTTTTGTTTAAAAATAACAGCTTTCAGAAAAGAAGTATTTTTGGGCTAAAAGAACTGTGAAACATAATTTTTTTAAATGCACTTGTTAGTAGCAATTTTAATGCAATGAGCTGTGGGTGGTGACTTAGATTTCTCATTTTTGCTGAGTATAAAGAAAGAAATGAATGCATACAAAAATGAACTTTCACAGCTGACTGAAGAAAAAGTACAGAGAAAGCAAATGATGACCATGAAATTGCTTTTAAGGACCTTCTGTGCTGCCAGCTTCCAAGCCCAGTTTGCTTCTCTAGCAGGCTCCATAAATCTTTTCTGTATTTTGTCTCTTATGTGAAACAATAAAATTAAGGAGAAAGTATTAGCAAACAGGCTAACTGTAACCCTGACACACTTTTTTTTCAAACTGAAATTACTTTAAAAGACATTTCAATTTAGATCTAGAGAACATGACCATTTTCTAAAAAATCACCAATTCTTTTACCTTCTTTTAAAACTTTTTTTTTTTTTTTTAACAGGAGGAATGTAGGATCTGTCACACCTTCGTGTTTAGTAGTAGAGAAGTGGAGTGTTGGTTGTTAGTTTAAGATGATAGCAAGTGTGGAGATAGTCTTTGTTGGCTGCTTAATTTGAGCAGTGTTGGACCAAAAGTTGGCTCTCACAGAGTAGCTGAAGGTGATTGCTCTCTTTTGAAAATATATCTTAATTGCATTTATTTCTTTTTTTGTAACAGCAAAGTATGAAATTCTTCATTCACATTTTCTTTTTTTTTGCAAAATGGGAATTTTTTTGCCTGAGACAAAAAGATATATATATATATTTTAATGCCTATAACTGGCATGATGTCCTGTAGGTTTTTGCAATAAACTTTCTACAGATGGCTACAGGAGACAGTAGAACACATCTCATTAAAAAACCTTAACTGATACTTGTAATTCTGCAGCCTGTTTTTAATCAAATATGATCTGCAGGATGAAGAAATTGAAACCTTACTAAGTTAGCCGGTTCTGATTATCTTAACAGTCAATCCTCTGCTCGTCCTTTCTTTCAGTTTTCCCAGTTCTTCTATCTATCTTGATAAAAGCCACATTAATCTACTTCTGTGCTAAAAGAAACAACTGGTTGTGTGTTTCACAGATGCAGAAACAAATCAAAAGAAAATATTTTATGTATCAGTGTTTTGAAGTATTTTGCAGCAGCAACATTTGCTGTAGTTGCACGCAGGACTACTTACAGCATTACAAACCTTGAATTACTTTTTCCATTCAGTGTCACTCACAGGTATCACGTTAGAATTAGGAAATTGCTATTGCTTAGTGCAGCAGTTTTTCTTGATTTCAGTCATAAACCAGTGATGATGAAACTGTATTCTGAAGAGCATGGTCACAGAGAGCTAGTGGGGTAGCTAGTCAGAATGTAGTATTCCTGAATTTGTAGTGCTGTAGTGGAATTTGTTTCATCTCACAGGTTTCTTACCTATAATTAGAGATTGGTTAGTAACTGTTTACATGTTCATAGTTGGGCAAGAAGCAACTTAATTAAATGCATCAGACTTTCTTCTAACTCTTTGGGTAGAAATAAGCTTATTTATTGTCAAACTAGTGACAAAGAACCATAGATATTTAAACTTTTCTAATGGCTGAACTCACTTCAGCATCCCTGATTTTTCCTGGGAGCTCATGTACTTTCACAGCAGTTTGTTCTGACAAATTAACTCTCGGATTTGGGGCTGAACAAAAATTAATTTATTCCTACTTTACATGTTCTAGCTGTGATGTCCCTCAAGTGTACTGATAACATGCCTGTGGTTATTCCATTGTGTATGGACTGATGGGCTCTCGAATATTGCAAATATTCTCAAATATTGCAAGTATTCTAGATTAGTTTCTAACAAACTGCAGGAATTTTTTATTTGCAGTCAACTTTCACAGTGTCTGTGGGGATCAAAAGCTTAAGCAGACATTGATGAACTGATTATGTCTACAAAGTCAGCATGACTGATGTAGCAACTTGCAGCTCAACTTTCTTTATGTTAACCTCCTAAAAACCAGATTGGATCCACAAACTTCTAATTGTAGAAGTGAGAACCCAGCTATGTAAATTGCCTGCAGTTTCATTAAGAGGTGTGTCTGTTGAGTGTTACCTTAAATGAACTCCATGATAGGCCTGTAATATGAAAACTATGATGGCCATGTGATTTTTCAGTATTAAATTAACTAAAGCTAAAATTAGGCAAGAGTGAAACAGGACTGAGTGAATAGTAGTTTTGATAGTGATTGGTCACCAGCAAAATTCAGCTTTGTCTTTTTTTGGAAATACATTTTAATATAAATGGTATATTTAGATTTTTAATTTGTGATGGAGTGAAATCTGTGTGTGTAATTTGAGTCCAAAATCCAAAAGTGTAAGAGAAACCCCCCCAAAACAGAACCCAAGAGAAATAGAACTCTAAGTTCCAAATCACAAGAATTATCACTCTATTTATATGCGTACATATGTGCTGCTCAGAATGGTAATGTCTTTTGCCACAGCTGATTTCTCCCCAAATCTGTCTGCTCCCAGTGTGGAGGGTTAACCCTGACTAACAGCCCAACTTCAAACCAGCTGCTCACTCCCCCCTCAGATCCCTCTGTCCTTAGCAGGATGAGGCAGAGAACACACTATGAGAAAGCTGAGAGAGATTGCTTACCAGTCATCGTTGTTGGCAAAACAGACTCATCTTGAAGAAAATAACCTGTTGTCTTCTAAGTGAGATTCAAGTAGTTGGAAAAAAATAGGACATGTTAAAGTTACCCCTTTTCTCCTGGCTTTCCCAGTCTCACCTTCTCTGTACTTGCAACTGCTTTACTCCCAGGTGTGTTGTTTCGTATGGGGGAAAGGTGGGGTTATGGTCAGCTTGTAATTGTTCTCTGCTGCTCCTTCCCATTTTTCCTCTGCTGTGGAGTGGGATCTTCACTGGCTTCAGGGGAATCTCTGCTCCAGTGCCTGGAGCTGCTGCTTCTCTTCGGGCAGTCCTCCCTGTTGCTCTCACCTGGGCATCTACATCCTGTGCATCCAAAAATGGCAGACTATTTGTTTTATAAAACCCTTTATAAAAGCGCTTTACCAAATGGGGAAAAACAGTTTATCCAGTATATTTTGAGAATTGTTATCATGTACCAGTTCAAGTAGCAATCTTGTGTTTTGCTTGTCTTATATTTTGTCATGTTAGTATAACCTTCTACAGTGGTAAATTTGGGATCAGTGTAAACTGCTGATCATCTAACAAGCCACATAAATTTATACCATTTAAAGGCTCAGTTGTTTTGCAAAGCTTGAACACCAACTGAATTCTTCTTAATAGAGGTTTGCAGAGAGTAATATTAATCATAAAAATGAGTCATATCACTTGTGGGTCAAAGATCTCTCTTAGTACCTCAGAAAGTGAACTGTATAGATCTCAGAACAAAAAGTGTAACAGCTGTTTTGTAAAAACAGAAGTACATCTGTTTTTCAGTATTTTCAATATATCTTACTGCATATCTGTTATAACTCTTAACATCCTTTTTAATAAATTAGCGGATACTGTTAGCAGATGTCTTGAACCAAGTTTCAATGTGTTTCTCTCCTATTCAGAGCTGAAATACAAGATTTTCATTATTGATAGAAAGTCCTTTAATCTGGTAATCTAAATAAGTTAACATTTTAGGGGGAATCAACAACTTTTTGTTGATGGTGATCACTCTGAAGGACCTCTAAAGGGCACATACTCTTTGAATACCCCCTGAAAGACACAAATTAATGTGCTGAGAACAGATTAGACAACTAAAGATGTGATAAAAAGAAAATTAATCACTAGGGTGTCTGTCTGCTGATACACAGATAGAGACATTATCATTGCCAGTTTAAGTCAAATACATTATCTCACAGATATGCAGAACTCTCTCTACAAAGTAACGCCACATGCTAAGGACTTCCTGCAAAGATGTTTAAATTATAAAAATCATTAGGCTTACAGTTTCTTTGACATCCCCAGCTGCATTTGGCAGCTCCATTAATTGTTCAAGATGAGGAGGAAGGATGCATGGATGCCTTCCTAGGCTTCAGTGCAGTAGATAGAGGTTTTACAGACCCCCAAACCCAGAACGAATTGCTTTGAAAGGTTATACTGCTGCTGATGGGCGAGGCAGACAAGTTTCTATTGCAGTGCAAGCAAGGGGATGATTTCCCTATTAGAGGTCTTTGAATTACATAAGAAGAGGTAAAGAAAAGGAAATTTGAATATGCTGCACTGATCTACGAATGCAAAATTTTCTAGGAAATTTATAATTCAAGGATCAGAATTCCCTAGGGGACTACCAATTGAAAGATGAAACAAACCCTGCTATGGCTGGCCCCAGGACCCAGCCTGAAAGCCACATTCACATCCTATACCCTTCCTGCAAACAGTTGTGAGGTGGGGCTAAAAGGAAGGAACCTACACCGAAGAGAGGGATAGGTGGGGGTGGATTGGCACAAAAACAAATACATATTAAAAAAATTATTGAGGTATTAAATTTTAACACCAAGGGGTTTTTTCACAGCTGGATCTTGGCTACTTTGAAGATTGACCAAATCATTTTTCCAGAAAAAGATTGCAAATGTAAGTTTTGTGATTCTGATAAAGGCACTTCCAAAGTGCAACAGGAGAAATCACTCTCTATGAACTGCCTTTGTAATTGTTGGAATTGGCCATATAACTCCATAGCTATATATATAGCTATATA